>JADLZK010007626.1:0-58763 GCA_015847255.1 Hyparrhenia diplandra | reverse complement strand
AACAATGATGAATCTAAAATTACTTCATCACTACTAGTAGAGGTAGAGTGGGTTGATGTGGATGTGGAAGGAATTGATGGTTCTTCAACATCAACCAAGAATGGTTCATCTATGATATCACATGTTGAACCAACATCCTTTTTGACGATTAAGCAAGCTTTATCATTCTTCTCTAAGAGCAAGGCATGGGCTTTTTGAAGCCTTGTATGAGCTACCTCAAGTTCCCCATGGTCTTCCTTTAGACCCTCATGGGTGGCCTTTAGCTCACTAAAACTTTGTTCAAGAGTTTTGACACTCTTTTGCAAAGTTCTACATTCCTTGTCCTTAGTCTTAAGCATGATATGAGTTTGCTTAAGCATCTCTAGAAGGTCATCTCTAGTGGGTTCATATTCATCATCATCATCATCACTATCATATTTTACTTCATTAGCATTTAGTTCTTCATGCTCATGCAATGATACCTTAGTGGCCTTAGCCATGAAGCATGATGGTGATGAGCCGAAGAGAGATGGCTTCTTGTCTTGACCAATTGCACTCATTGCCTTGGCCTTGTCTTCCTCTTCATCGGAGGAGCCATCACTATCCCAAGAACAAACAAAAGCACCATCATTTGTCTTCTTGAATGTCATGGTCTTGCTCTTCTTGTTTGTCTTGCCACTCTTGTATGCCTTCATCTTCTCCTTCTCTTTCTTGATTGGGCATTCGGCTATGACATGATAAGGACTATCACACTCAAAGCACTTTCTTGGCTCTTCATTGCTCTTGGATGTGTCATTTCTTCTTCTTGAGCCTTGCCCCATCTTCTTGTTCTTCAAGACTTTGCTAATTTTCCTCACAAACATAGCAAATTCTTGATCAATCTCATCAAGATCAACCTCCTCATCAACTTCTTCTTGAGCCTTGGATGAGGTGGTGGTGGCCTTGAATGCCACAACCTTCTTGTTCTTGTCTTCTTCCTTCTCTTCTTCATCCTCCATCCCATCAACTTGCTCATCGGTTAGTACTTCACCAAGCAAGTCACTAGGTGTCATCGGAGTTATTTAAAGTCCCTCCCCTTCGCTGCAACCAGAGAATTTGAAGCATTGGTGGCTCCTTGGCGTCGCGACAAGTGGCACTACCGGTTTCGCAAGAACACCCTCCGTCTTCTAGGAAATTAACCGCAGTCCTGTAGAGAGACCGTGCACTCAGCCCGAACCCTAACCCATCCTCATTCCGCACTCTTCTTTCTCTCTCTTCTCCCGTTGCCGCCGCCGCTTCTGCCGCAAAGACTCCCAAACCTAACACTCCCCGGCCGGCGCCACCGCCTCGAAATCCCCACCGGGTAGCGGCAAATCCCAACCACCCCGACCATGAGGGAGGTCCTCCACATCCGGGCGGCGGTCTGCGGTAAACAAGATCGGGGCCAAATGCGGGAGGTAGTGTGCGTGGAGCACGGCATCGACGCCCACCGGTCGCTTCTGGCGGCGACTCGACTTCGGCCAGTAGCGTCATCGTCTACTACAACGAGGCCTCGTGCGGACGTGTGTGCCGCCACCATGGACGGCGTCCGCGGCGAGCCCTCATCTTCCTCTCCGACAACAACCGTATTCGGCGCCGGTGGCCGCACAACCGGGCCAAGGGCCACTACACCGAGGGAGCCGAGCTCACCGACTCCGTGCTGGCGTCGTGCGTAAGGAGGCGGAGAGAAGCTGCGACCGCTTGCAAGGTTGGTTCTGCCAGCAAGGTTGTTGTATCCAGTTCAATGTTCGGCAAGGTACACACCACGATCACCCCTAATCTTGTAGATGGCTTGCATTGGATCCAAAGTGGATTCATTATTGAATTGATCGCATGTGAAATCCGGTGGAATCATTAATGAATTGGTTCTGTATGTCGAAGGACAGTCATCTGGTTCTTCCCAGGACTGACATTTATGCGAACCAATTGCCCTTTTTAATTATAGAGGTCGTGGAGCTATTAGTAGTTGATTGGACCTAAGAAGCTTTAGTCAACACGTAGAGCTGATGTCCTCTGTATATTCCACTGTGCCCAATGTTTGGACTTTCAGATTTCAGTATTAATAATAATCAGTTAGAATTGCCATAGTTTTTTATCTATTCATTTGCAACTCACGTTCATTTGTAAGACTTCTAAATCCTGATACATTTAACTACTGTTACTGTCTAACAATAGACTGCTTAGAAGAACTATGGCTCTATGAGCGACCTCACCTTCATATATTCAACAATGAGCGGGAAACAGTTGGTCACCATTTTTTTTCATTGATGTGGATGTTCTTGTGTTTAGGAGATCTCTAAAATGATGGAAATTGATTTGAGTCGACACTTTTAATCTGTGGCACGTTTATGGTCATGGATTAGTAAAATAAGCTACAATGGTGCTTATGGAACTGTCAAAATCCTGTGTGTTTTGAGGGAAAGAAAGCTTATGACCAGAAGGTAATGAAGATGGACTGCTGACAGCTTTTTATCCAGGAGCTTGGTAAGATGGACTGTGATTTTAATCTTATGTCTGGCTTCATAGAGGATTATATGCGGAGAAGAGGTAGTTTACATCTAGAATTTGTAGTGCATGTGTCTGTAGGGGCTGTCATAGATACTAAGGAGCCTCTATTCAGTGCTTTGTGATTTTTCTTATCTGTACCCGCTATTTTACTATGAGTTGCTAATTTTGTCTCTCACTACAACAGAAGTATATAACAAGGCCATATTGTTTGTGCAAGAAAAGGTAAATCTTGCCGTACTCAATTGGCTGAATCTGAATTCACCTTTCTTACATATGGGGCCAAATTACCTGGAAGCTCTCATGGCGAAACAGCCAAAGTATGATGATTGGTAATGGTCTTCTCAGTTTGCTTTGGTACTTCTCAAATGCATGTTTAGATAGCATATGCCATTTTTTTTAATACTTCTATTCTCTTGTTCGTCAGCATCTCAGAAGTCTGAACCATTCTAAAATTACAATCATAATAATGAATTGACTTATTTCTTTGCACCAGCAAGGCAGCAACTGTATATCAGCTGCTACATTTTTTTGTGCAATATTTTACTGACTGTTACCATGTTTATTGGCCTGCTGCTTGTGTATTTCTAATTTTATGATTAGTGATTACATGGTCGCTACAATTATACCCTGGATCATAAGCATTCATTATGTTGGCAAAATTAGCTACCCAGTCTATAACTCTGTACAGCATGTATACCATTTCAGTGGCCTTGTTACCACTGATTTCGGACTAGCTTGCAGAAAAGACAATTTTCTAGACAGCTTGTAAGATGTTTCTTCTCAAGTTTGGATAATATTAAATTTTGTTAAGTGGTCTTGCTCTTGAGTTGTGAAGCAGGTACACGAAGCTGCGGTAAAGAGCCACTGTCGGTGTCAAACGACTCCTCTGCCCAGCCGCTGTTGGGGATGTAGAATAAATTGATGTTAACTGCACGCCAATCAGAGATTCTATGAGTCTCTGTTTTGGACCAAGTTCAGGACAAACTCTTTTGAAGTTCATTATGGTTGCATATGTAGTTCTTACTTAGATGTATTTTTTTTTTTTTTTTCAAATCTCAACCCCTAAAGTGATCTCTGAGATCGTACACAATGACCCTTGATGCCTGATGTAAGAGAGTTTTGAAAGATGTCCGAGGACATTCATGGTTTAATGATTTATTGTGCAAGAACCTTAGTGTATTACATGCAAAAATATGTCTTCTTAATTTTGTTCTCTATGAGACGAGAAAATTACTATTTTAAATTTGGCTAAATAATTTATTTAGTAACTATTAATTTGGCTAAATAGTCAAGATAGGGCGCCCGAAGGGCGCCTAATGTTCTAGTAGTGTCCAATGCACCTCTAAATAGAATCTTCCTCAACATCATGAATCTCTTGGGCAAGCACATTAAGAATTTATGCCCAAAATCTCTATCCAATGTCTTCACGCCCAATGCCTTTAGATCATTCACAATCACTTGGAGCCTATGGAATGTATCCGGTATGCTCTCATCCTTCTTCATCTTGAAATTCTCAAATTCACTCTTGAGAACATACAACTTGGCACTCTTCACCATCTTGGTGCCCTCATAGGTCTCACCTAGCTTCTCCCACACTTCACTTGCTCTATCAAGATCCTTGATTCCCTCAAACACCTTGACATCCATGCCATTGTACAATGTGTTCAATGCATGGTGTTGCATTGCTTGTTTGCCTTGTCGGTGGGAGTGAGGTTGGTAGGATCAAGGATGACATAATCCTTCTCGGTCACTTCCCATACTTGTTCATTGATTGATCCCAAGTACATTCTCATGGTTCTCTTCCAATAATCAAAATTCTTGACCCCATCAAAGAAAGGAGGCTTTCCCCCAACATGGTTGAACACAACATGAGCCATACTATCACACCGAGGTTGTTAAGTGTTGACGTTTCTTAACGTCGCAGAAGAATCCGCAAGCGTACAGAATTGTCGTTGTAGCTTTCACCCAGAAATATTTAGGTTATCGTATTTTCCACAGGGAACGGAGGTACTCTCTCCTAACTAGTTCGCCCAAGGACACACAAGACCAAAGATGGGGAGGATAATCGAGAAGGGTCCCTACACCTTCAGGGTCTATGGTTAGCCAGTCTCTAGAGCTACTTGTTCACTTCGGGCACCGGCCAACGCCCAACTGGGCAGCTTCCGGCAATTAGCTCTACGTCACAGCCGAACGTGGGGGGATTTCAAGGGACGGTCAAGGCTTGTCACGACCCAGCCGCCTACCCCCTCAACCGTGGGATGCTTCGCAAAAGATAGAAAACCGCTAGCCCAAACACCACGTCTACGCTAGTGATTATCACTCTAGTGTTTGCCAGGTTCCCCGGTCAAAGGGTTCCACCACTAGAGTCCTGACCCGAAGGTACAGCTACCGATCCCGCAAACAAGTAGATAAATCGTGGATAAACAAAAGACAATAAAGATTATCAGAACCGTGGAAGCTTACTTAGCCAAGATCCCGTGAAGGAACCAAGTCTGAATCCACCGAGGTACAAGGTTAGGGGAGACACCGACAAGTCCGGCGCTTCCCCGCTCTCAGCCCTTCACATCTCTCCTCCGCCGATCTCTATACTACTTAGGTAGGGCCTAGACCCATTGGAGTGAGGTAGAAGAGTAGAGGGGAGAGTCCTCTTAGAGGAGAGGGAGAGACTCTTCCTTGGAATGGTGTGTGTTGAATGAGGGGGAGAGGGCCTCCTTTTATAGGTGGAGGAGAGGGGGCTTGTTGGAAAATGTCCCTCCCCATATGGAAGGAGCCAAACCGACCTTGGTATACCTGCCTAAATTGCTAAACCGACCAACCAACGTCGGCAACGCCCTCCATGGAAGGTAATGCACCGCCTCCCCGAGATCGGGCCGAAAACCGCCTCGGGGGAGGGTGCGGCCGCACCTTGGGTGCGCGCACCCCCCCGGTCCGCAAAAATTTGAGCTTCGGCAGTGTTGGTGTTTCTTAGCGTAAAGCGAGATAGTCCGCAAGCGCACGGAAATACCGTTGTAGCACTTCACCCGAAGTGTTCGAGGTATCAATTTCCACGAGGAACGGGTGTTAAGTCGGGTTTGACTAGCTACCGGATGAAGATGGAAAGGGTGAACTGGGTAGTGAGTTTCTACTATAGCAGATTATCCTAAAGCCAAATTACTTCTTTTCTTATACGTTCACGTAGCCACCGCCTCTCCTCCGCTGGTCGCGGAAGGGTCCGGCCTCCGGACTACCGCACACCGGGACGTGGAGGAATACTAAGGTCAAACAGGGGCTGTCACCACCGGCCGCCTACCTCACTACCGTGGGCCTGATTGGCAAACGAGGGTGACTCGTAGTTTAGACACCACGTCTATGCTACTTATCACGTACTCTAAGCGTCGGCCAGAAACATCCGTCTTCATCGAGTCCTCTACTAGAGCATCTACCGATATGGTAAACAACGAACCGGCGAACGTATAATTAAAGTAATAACTCAAACTCAAAGATAATTTGTTGGGTAAGAATACTCCGAACACGTTTATTGATGAATACTTAGTCACAAAATGACGGGTACAACATGTCCATTACAAGAGATACTAGGGGGTATTTATAGGCCCCCTAGCTTCGTAATTCTAGTCAAATGACAAACTTTTACAATGATAAGATTCTCAGAACTAAACTTTTCAAATAAGCCGTTCATGAAGTCTTCGCATACTCTATCTTCGAACCTTCTTTGTATTTCTTGAAAACTTTGGTTGCGAAGGTCTTCTGACGAAGCCCCCCGCTTCTGAAGCTCCAATTCGCGAAGGTCTTCGTGTTCCCTTCGCGGTACTTGATTTTGCAACACGATAATTCTTCGCTTGTCTTTCTCTTCTCCTGTGATGACCTTCGTATGAAACTTCGCTAAACAAACATTACTTCAAAGTTTGGGTTAGAAGTTTATGTAAAATAAAGTTGACCCCCAACAAAGACCCTGGGCGAATGCCAACTTCAAAGGCATGAATCCCACAAATAGTTTTTGTAAACTTTGTGGTAATAAACGTCGTCCCAAACTTTGAAGTTGGGTTTCTAATTTTGTCAATGTCTTCGCTAAAAAGTATTTCTTAAAAGAATTATTATTTTTTTTTGATTTTTTCAACGGCTAGTTTGACCGTTTTGACCCGCCTGTGCTTATAAATAGCGGAGGACCCCCCCTGTTTTTCTCACCTTTTCGAAGAGGAGAGACTCTGCGAAATTTTCTTTGGGTGGCGAAGGTTCTTGCGAAGGTGTTTTGGTAACGAAGGTGTTTTGCGAAGTTTTACTTCGTTGTTGCTTCTTCTTCACTTCGAAGGTAATTGTTAATTTTTCCTTGAGATTCTTCTTTTATTTTTGTGAATAAACGAAGATAGTTCTTTAGAAAAGTCTGATTTTTGTTTGATGTTAATTTTTGTAGATGATAGAAGAACAAAGTGTTTCTCGTTCTCATTCTGGTTCTGAGAAAGGAGTTCTTGATTCTGATGACGAAGGTCTTAGCGGAGTCAGTGCTTCACCTTCGGAGTTGATTCCAGATGATGGTTATTCTTACTTTTTTGGTAAGAGTAGAATGAAGAAGTCTGATTTTGCAGAGCTTGAGAGAGATGGAATCTTGAAGCCTGGCTATTATAGACCCGCTGGTTCTGAAGAAACTGTTCCTCTTCCTAAGAAGGATGAATGTGTTGTTTACAAGGATTTTTTCACAGCTGGGCTGCGGTTTCCTTGTCAGGATTTCTTGGAGGAAGTTTTGAAGGCTTACGACATTGAAATACATCATCTGACACCAAACGCGATTTCTCGGCTTTCAACTTTCATATGGGCTGTGCGGAGCCAAGATGCTAAGCCAAATATTAATACTTTTTGTGATCTTCATGAGCTTCATATTCAGTATCGGAGCAAAGTTATCGATGGAAAGAGCGTGACCTACTATTTTGGGTGTTGCAACTTTAGGACTGCTAAAGGTGCTAGGCAAATCTCTCCTGCTGCTAAAAACAAATGGGCCGACGGCTGGTTTAAAATGTGGTTTTATCACAAGGTTCCTTATGTTGAGGAAAAGGCTGGTAGGAATTTTGTGAAAAGATATCCGCTTGCTGCTGAGATGCACAAGCGTGAGTTTATTGTGAGACCATCTCCGAAGAAATCTCAAGCTGCTTCTGAATGTATGAAAGCTTTTAAGTTAGTAGCTTCTCTTCAAAGTACGAGGGATTTAGTTGAGGAGTTTGTTGCTGCCAGAGTTTGGCCTCTTCGTCGTGGCTGGAATATTATTCGTTTCCATACGAAGGAGGTCCGCGGAAAGAGTTACAAATATCCAGATCGTGATATTATTAGGCCTGCGGACTATAAGTCAGATGAAGATTTTGTTGCGGCTGTTGAACTGAGAGCTTGCTCAATTCTTGGAAAATATGTTACGAAAGAGAAGAGGTTTATGGATGAAATTCTTGGCGAAGACTACTCTAGATTTAACCGAATTTTTGATATTGCCAAGATTGCTTATGAGGAACGACCTCCTCCGGCCTATTCTCGTACTGAGAAAAATACTGAAGAAAGTGAAGCGAAGAATGATCAGGCTAAAGTGAGGAAGAGGAAACAATCCGAAACTTCTACAACAGCTGGTAGGGGTAGAAAGAAAACCTTGGTTGCGAAGAAACAAAAGAAAACTAATCTTACTCCTATAGTTGATTTATGTGATGATGAAGGATTTGCTATTGATGAAGATTTGATGGGAGTTTCAGCT
This sequence comes from Hyparrhenia diplandra, assembly GCA_015847255.1. Taxonomy (NCBI): domain Eukaryota; kingdom Viridiplantae; phylum Streptophyta; class Magnoliopsida; order Poales; family Poaceae; genus Hyparrhenia; species Hyparrhenia diplandra. The sequence goes on along the minus strand of JADLZK010007626.1, from coordinate 50,536 downwards.
GATCAACTTGAGGTGAGAAAAATGTGTTTAGCTTTTGCATGCACTGGTTTGACTCCTGAAATGTTAACACCTCTTGGTCCAAATTTACAGAATTTGGCTACTCGTGGAGAGACTAGTAAGAAATCTGGCGAAGATGTTGTGAAAGGTGTTGCTGCCCCTAGTACAGCTACTGGTTCGTCGCCCAGGTTCTATTTGAAAACTCCTGCTGTTTTGTACGTTGATTCTGATGCTAAAGTCCATTTAGGTCCTGGAACTGAAGACTTTGGTGATGATCAGGATAGATTGGCTTCTGTTGCCAAAGAAGTTCAAAAATCTAAGGCTGATTTGAAGGATGGTGATTGTTTTGTTTCTGAGACAGTGGATGATGCTGCGAAGGGGAATATTTCCGCCAGAGATGTTAATGTTTTGCAATCTTTGCAGCATAATATTTCGATAACGTAGTTTGCGAAGCCGCTCCCCGTTAGGGCTTCGGAAATTATCGATAAAATTCTTCAAAACAGATAGTGAAAATTTAGTGGATGAAGGAGGATCTCGGGGCGTAAAGCCGTTGAAAAGATTCGTAAAGCTTTGAAGAAGGGTACACAGATTGCTACTGTGACTTTTGATGATTTTGATGATGACATTTTTGATAAGGATGTTGAAGAAGCGCAACAACAACCGCCTTGATGATTCAATTATTAATATTGAAACTTCGGGAAAAAATTTCTTGTCCTTTAAAAGAAGGAGAAATTGTTGGTGAGTTTTTTGATTTGTAATTATTTTTATGTGTTGTTTATTATTATTATACATTTTTTTGTTTTGTAAATTGACTTTTTATGTTTTTGCAAACTAACTATTTTCCCCGATGCATCTACTTCTTCAAAAGAAAAAACTATCGATGTGGGGAAAATGAAAGAAGTTGCACAAGATGTTGGTACTCCAAATGTGCCCTCTCAAGATTTTTCTTCTATTGTCGATCCAGAGAAACTACGCAGAAAGTTCTTGATTTACGCGCTCAAAGGTGTAAATTTGGACTCTTTTAAGTTTATCGGAGTTGGTGCTAAAAAACTTCGCATGATGCCTAAGAAGACTGAGCTTAGATCTAGCAAAATGTATAGATGATGCTTTTAGTGTTCCTGACGCAGAAGAAGAGTTGGCTAAAAAGGACCCTTTGGAACTTGCCGAGGCGAGCGTTTCTTTAATGTACAAGGTATTATAAACGTCTTAGCTTAATTTGATTTTATTTTTATTGTATACTCATTTTATTTTTCCTTGTGCTTTTTTTTAGGGTGCAATTCTTGCGCTGAAGCCAACGCAAAGCTATAGAAGACAAGCTTGTTGCATCATCTCTTCGCGAGAAAAAACTTTTGGATGAGATCTCTCTAAAAGTCTCAACTTGTTGAAAAAGAGAAGGAAAGGGGCAAGGCGGTCGAAGAATGGCATCGGATGGATGGACTTTATCATAAGTCTTTTGATACTATTAAGGAAAAAAGATACTTGAGCTTGAGGTTGCCAATAAGACGATAGCTACTTTGAAGAGAGATAATGCATATCTTGAGAAAAAACAAAAAGAACAAGAAGAATTTTTCTTGATGAAGTTTAACAGAATGTGGGATATTTGTCGCAGTCATTATGAAAAGTTTGGTGCGAAGCCTGAAGATCCTAATTGGGAACTAGGGGAATTTGATCCCTTTTTTCAAATTTGGCTATGTCGCCAATATGAAGATTTGGGTGTTATTGTGAATACCTTTGCCGATACTAGCGTAATGTATGCCACAAGGGCACTTCTTCATCCGATGTCGAGAAGCTAAGGATCCTTTGTTTGTTGAGTTTTCCAAAGATGACTTTAAGTTTCTCGAGGTTTTGTGAAGCAAATTAGCTCTCGTTTCGATCGCTATGCAAGAAATATTTTGACCAATATTGGCATGTGAGTGGTCGGGAGCATTGCTTCGAGAAAGTAAAGAGAAAGATGGAAGCAAAGGTGAGTGGTTTTTCTGCTTTTTTACTCGTTCTTTATGATTATTGTTCTATTGTTTTCTTTTTTCTAAGTTTTGATAGATTGAGCTTGAATATATGCGGGGAAGAAGAGAGGAGGAAGAAGCGCTTGGAGGAGGAGGCACTCGGGGCTCGCGACGATGATGTCCGTGAGAGGGATTTGTAGATGTAGTTCTCCTTAGGTTTTTTTTTTGAGTGATTTTGTGAGGGAACTTTGTAAGTTAATGTTGATACATGATGATCTTTTTAACTAAGATGCATCCCGCGCAGTGTTTTTCGAGCGAAGCCTGCTTGCGAGGATGTTGCCGATATTTTGCCTTTGATGATTTCCAAAGGGAACTATGTGTTTGAAACTTCTGAATTTTTGGAATGTCGAGAATCTTGTTGGTGAAGTAGATATTGATTCCTTTGTTGGAAGTAAACTTGGAGGTTTGAAAATTGACTATGGAAAACCTCGAGTTGTTGATTTTAGTAACTTTACACATGTGAGATGATATTTAATTTGATGAAAAAGTTGTGTTTTGAGAAAATTATGTTTTTTTAAAAAAAAAATTTGTTTTTATTTTTGTTTAGTCGTCGGGCTCAAGTGCTTCTTCGAATTATATTTCCGAGGATGTTTTGAGGCAAGAAGTGGACAATATAGTTAATGAGGCTTTGGAAGAACTTTTTGGTGGAAGTAGCGAATGTTGTTATTTCGAAATGATGATTTGTAATTTATAATTTTGTAAAAATCATGATTTTGTTTTGAATGATTGTAAATAGTTCGTGATGTAATTTTCAACATCTCCTTAGCGAATGTTATTGTAAAATTCCTTTATGAAAACGTCGTCCCTTTTTTTTTTTTTTTTGTGGAGCGACAAACTTAAAATTTTTCCTTAGGAAATGAAAATTTTTCCTTAGGAAATGAAAACGTCGTCCCCTTTTTCTTTTTTTTCTTTTTTGAGTAGCGACAAACTTACAAACTTACGACGAAGTTGAAAATTTTTCCCTTAGGAAAAAACGAAAACGCCGTCCCCTTTTTTTTTTTGCCTTAGAAATTGGAGCGACAAACTTTGCCTACGGAGTTGAAAATTTTTCCCTTAGAAATGAAAACGGCCCTTTTTTCTTTTCTGAAGGTGGAGCGACAAACTTAAACTACGAAGTTGAAAATTTTTCCCTTAGGAAATGAAAATGTCGTCCCCTTTTTCTTTTTGCGAAGGTGGGCGACAAACTTAAACTACGAAGTTGAAAATTTTTCCTTAGGAAATCGTAGGTAGTAATTTTTGAAAATTGCACCTACTTTTTATTTTATTCGCGATGTAAGAATGTTATGTTCTTCGGCGTTTGTGTTCTTTTTTATGAATTGACATAAAACGTGAAGGAACGTAAAATGTAAAGGAAGCCAAGGTTGGGGAAACTACGTTCTCATTTATATTGATATGAGAATTTACAATAGAGACGCCTCGTTAAAAAACCACTCACCTGCGAAGGGCTTCCCCGAGTGGAAAAGAGTGCGACTCTTTACAATTGAAATGTAAAGTTTGCTTGAAAGTAAATGATACTGCTATCTATTTACATATTTACAAGAGAAGCTCTTATCTTCTAAGGATAGTACTTACGAAGGTCTTGGATATTCCATGTGTGGCTCAACTCCTCTCCCTTCAAGGTTTCCAAGTGATATGATCCTGGCTTGTTTGATTTTGAAATGATGAATGGTCCTTCCCATTTTTGCTGGAATTTTCCTACTGTGTCTTCATTTCTTTTTCTTTTGAGTATAAAATCTCCCGGCTGAAGTTCTCTTCTGATAACTTTTTTATTGTACCATCTCGCTTGTTTCTCGCTTGATACTTGCTTAAATTCTTGGGACTTCGTTTCTTTCTTCTTCGAGTAAAGTCTTTGCTTGTCTTTAGATCTTCTTCGCTTATCATTTGTACATTCAATCTTGGACCTTCGTAGTGAAGTTCTTACCGAGTCATAGCTTCTTCTCCATATAGGAGTCTGAATGGTGAAAACTTTGTAGATCTTGTGGTTGTCGTGTTGTGACTCCAAACTATTATTGGGAGTTCTTCATCCACTTTCCCTTTGGTAATCCCACAAGATTTCTTGATATTCCTCTGATTATTCCATTTGCTCTTTCAACTTCTCCATTTGATTGCGGGTGTTTTATCGATCTGCGAAGCATAATAGCCGGATTCCAAGATTTGTACAATATTCTCTCGAAATCCTCGCTATCAAACTGTGTTCCATTGTCTAAGGTGATGTGTCTTGGGACTCCAAATCTGCAGATGATATTTTGCCATAAGAACTTTTTCATTGTTGCTGAGGACATGTTTGTTACTGGCTTTGCCTCAACCCATTTTGTGAAGTAATCAACTGCTACTACTGCGTATTTGAAGTTCCCTTGAGTTTGTGGTAACTTTCCAATTATGTCAATTCCCCATCTTGCTAACGGCCAGGCTGGTTCTATTTGTTGAATTGGGTTTGCTGGTGCATGTGTTTTGTTTGCTGAAATTTGACAATTGTGACAAGTCTTGATTATTTCCTTGCTATCTTTTTGAGCTATTGGCCAATAAAAACCTTGTCTCAAGGTCTTCCCAGCGATTGATCTTGGTCCAAATGAATTCCACAGGTACCATTGTGAATTTCTTGTAATATTTCCTTTCCTTCTTCGTTTGAAACGCATTTCAGCAATGGTTCGCATATGCCATGCTTGTAGAGTTGATCATTGATGATTTTGTAATTCCTTGTTTTGTGCTTCATTCTGATTTCATCAACTTCACTTTCTGGTTCATAGAATCCTTTGAGGAATGCTATTATTGCTGATCTCCAATCTTCGCTTTCTATTATGTGAATGTTTCTTGGTTCTTCCGTTTTTGCTTGAATTGATGATTCTGATAATACTTGATAGAACACATCTGGTGGTAACTTGATTTTCTGAGCTGCAGCCTTTGCAATTGTGTCTGCTTCTTCATTATTTGTTCTTGAGATGCTTCGCAATGTGAAGCCCTCGAAATGCCTTTCCTGATCTCTAACATGTTGTAGATATTTTGCCAACTCGGGATCTTTTTGCTTTGTAGCTTTTTTTCTATATGCCCCGCCACAACTTGTGAATCCGTCTTGATTAGTAATTTCGACTTCCCATTGCTCTTGCCTTTCGAAGCCCCAGTAGCACTGCCTCATATTCTGCAATGTTGTTTGTACATTTGAACTCCAATCTTGCTGCATATCTCATTTTTACTCCTGAGGGTGAAGTTATGATTGCAGCCACTCCGGCGCCTGAGGAGCCCCATGCACCATCACAATTGATTGTCCATTCTTGACAAATCATTGTCCATTCTTGGGCTTCTTTTTGTTCTTCTAAATTTGAAGTTGGAGTCCAATCTGCAACAAAGTCTGCTAAAACTTGTGATTTGATAGCTGTTCTTTTTTCAAATTCTATGTAATATTGAGATATTTCTGCTGCCCATTTTCCCAATCTTCCTGATGACTTGCAACTTTGAAGAACATCTTTGAGGGGATGATTTGTTGGTATTTTCACTTTGTGTGCTTGGAAATAGTGCTTCAATTTTCTTGTTGCCATTAGGACCGCGTATGCTATCTTCTCAATCTCTGAATAATATATCTTCGATCCCGAGAGAGCTTCGGATACAAAGTATATTGGTCTGGCTGTTTCTTGATGTGTTCTTCTATATTTTCTTGCACTAATACTTGCACTTACTTTGCATTTTTTTTGATGCTTTGAGATGTATAACAACAATTCTTCTTGTGGACTTGGGCTTGCTAAAGTTGTTGAATTGGATAAGTATTTCTTTATCTCTTCAAGGCCTTTTTCTTTCTTCTCCCCATCACGAAGGTCTTGTTTGAGTTTTTTAATGCTTGGAAGATTGGGAAAACTTTTCTCACCGACTTTGATATAAATCTGTTTAGCGAAGCTAGTCGTCCTGGTTAGTTTTTGAATGTCTTTGATGCTTTTTGGAACTTGTGTTTCCATCAACGCTTTGACCTTCTCTCGGGTTTGGGTCGATTCCTTTTTGATGATACAACACATCCCGAAATTTTGCCTTTCTTGACCCCGAAGGTGCATTTTTTTCTGATTAAGCTTCAAATTTGCTTTCCGAAGGTTAGAAAAGGTTTCTTTGAGATCTTCGATGTGTTCCTCTCTTTTCTTGCTTTTCACAATTACGTCATCAACATATGCAAGTAAATTTTTCCCCAATTGATCTTTCAATACTGTTGAAGTCATTCTGATGAAACTTGATCCGGCATTACGAAGCCCCTCAGCCATTCTCTGGAAACAATATGTTCCAAACGGAGTGATGAAACTTGTTTTTTCTTCGTCTTCTTTATTCATCCAAATTTGATGATAACCCGAGAAACAATCCAGAAAACTTAACATTTCACTTCCTGCTGCTTGGTCAACTAATGTGTCAATTCTTGGTAGTGGGAAGTTGTCTTTTGGGCAGGCTTTGTTTAAGTCTGTGAAATCGATGCACATTCTCCACTTCAAGTTCTTTTTCCTGACCATGACTATGTTTGCAAGCCATGTTGTAAATCTTACTTCTCTTATGACCTTCGCATCTAATAGCCTTTGTACTTCGGCTTTTGCAAAGAATTGTTCTCTTCTTTCCTCGAAAGTTTCCTTAATTTCTGCTTCTTTGGTTTGTAACTTGGGTCAATGTTTAGTTTGTGTTCAATGATGTCTCTGCTGACTCCTTCCAAATCTTTTGCTGACCAGGCGAAGACGTCTTGATTGATTCTCAAGAAGTTTATAAGATTCTTTTCTTCTTTTTCGTCGAGATCATTTGCGATTATCACTTTTCAGTCTGGTAGCATTGGATCTAGCGGAACTTCTTTTGTTTCTTTTTTTGTTGTAAGTCTTAAACTTTCTTTTTTGAGGCTTCGCGTTTTCTTTTTTTTTCTTCTTGCTCTTCTTCGTCTTCGATGTTGAGGATATTTCTTTGAGCCGGAGTTGCATCTTTCTCAATATTTCTTGCTTCTGTTTGGTTTCCATGGATTGATATTGGTCCATTGATTGCTGGAATTTTCATGCATAAGTATGAGTAGTTGATCACTGCTTCGAAGATGTTCAGGCTTCCTCTTCCGAAGATTGCATTGTATTGGCTATGCATTTCAACAACATCGAATGCCACTTGTTCTGTTCTTGCATTATTTTTTGTCTCGAAGGATACTAGCAGTACAATTCTTCCAATTGAATTTATCCTTTTGCCACCGAAGCCAACTAATGGATATTCTGCCCTTCCCAAGTTTTGTCTTTTGATTCCCATTGCATCTAATGTTGATGCAAAGAGTATGTCGTGAGCTTCCTCCATCTACTAGGATTTTGGTGACATCCCATCCATCAATATTTGCTTCTATGACCATAGCATCCATGTGTGGATAATCTTTGAGTTTCATGTCTTGCTCAGTAAAATGATTGGTTGGTGTGACCATTTTGTCTTTTTGTATGGTCCCTCCATTGTTATTGAATTGACTCTTCGGAAGTAATTTCTTCTTTCGTTGTTTGTTGCATGTTCTATGCTGTTTCCTCCTGAAATTGTCAATATTCTGCCTCTGCTTGGCGTTATTGTATTGACTGCCGAGGTGGATGGAGAATTGTTGCCTTGATTGATTGTGGGATTATTTGTCATTGATATTTCTGGTTGCTGAATTGGTATTTGCCCCCATGGAATTGCAGCCAGAGGTTGGCAATTGTAAATTTGCGGAGGTCCTGGTAATGCTTGATGTGAAGGTCCTGAATGGGGATTATACCTTTGGTTGTAACATCCTTGGCTTTGTAGAGAGTTTGATTGACTTAAGAAGTTGATTGTCTTCTGATTTTGCGTGCTTCTGTTTTCTTGTTGGACTTCGTCAATGCTTTTCTTTATTACTTGGGCACATTTTTTGAAGTATGGCCAGCCCTTTGCCATGCACGAGGCAAAACATTTCTTCGGGTTTTAATGGTCTTCGCTCACCGAATCTTGTTTGATTGAAACCTCCTCTGTAATTGTTGTTAATGCCTCTGTTTTGATATTGGCTTCGCTGGTCTTGGCTTCGCTGGTCATTGTTGAATGTATTTTCTCCACTTTGCTCGTTGTTAATTTGGTTCACACGTTGTGGTGGTTGATACTGATATTGCCTTCGTTCAAAGTTTGGAGCTTTGTATTGATTGAATTGATTGTTGGCCTTCGCTTGGTTTCTTTCAAAGTTTTCTTCTTCGATTCTCTTTCTGTAGTCATCGTCAGATTTTGCATATTTCTGAAACTCTTCGTAGAGTTGAGCAACTGTTTTCGGTCTTTCTCTTTTCAGATGTGATGATAGTTGACTTGCCCTTAATCCTCTGATGGCTGCTATGATGACCACTTCATCTGGTATATCTGGTATCTGAGTTTTCATTTGGATGAATCTCTTGTAATACTTGATCAATGGTTCTTTTGGATATTGCTTGATGTCAAATAGGTCGTCACTTGTTAGCTCGGTGTGTTGAAATCCTTGAAAATCAACCAGCAAACTTGTCCTTAATTGTTCCCAACTCTTGATTGACCTTGGTTTAAGCGAAGAATACCATTTTTGTGCTGATCCTTTCATTGCCATGATGAGTGATTTTGCTAATGTTGACTCATCTCCTCCTCCTGAGGCAACTGCAGCTTCGAAACTCATAAGAAATTGCCTTGGATCTGTGAGTCCTTCGTATGTTGGGATTATGTTGAACTTGAACCCTTTTGGCCATTTTGCTATTTGTAAATCAATTGACAAAGGAGACTCGTGTCAATTGCTTGTTGTGATCTTGTCTTGTTCTTTTTCTTTCCTTGTATTGTTTTTTAGTGAGCTTGGCTCCTCAAGGTTGATGACTTCTTTTTCTTGTTTTTCATGTTCTTCATTTAGTTTATGCAATTTATTCTTCAATTCTCTACGCTTTATTGTCTTTTCTCTTGTACGTTGTCGGCATTCTTCAAGTTCTTTTTCTTTCCTTGCTAAGTTCTCTTCGAGTGCTTTGAGCCTTTGCTCTTCGCTTTCACTGTCTTGTGACTTTGATTTTTCTCTTACTTCTTCAATTTCCTCTTCTTGTCCATCTTCTTGTGATCTCGTTTCTTCTGCAGATGTTTGTTTCTTTGGTCTTCCCATGTCTTTAGTTGGTCGTGGGAATGCTCGAGCACACACAAAAGCGGTGGGCGCCAAGATGTTGGGTAAGAATACTCCGAACACGTTTATTGATGAATACTTAGTCACAAAATGACGGGTACAACATGTCCATTACAAGAGATACTAGGGGGTATTTATAGGCCCCCCCTAGCTTCGTAATTCTAGTCAAATGACAAACTTTTACAATGATAAGATTCTGTAACTAAACTTTTCAGCGAAGCCGTTCATGAAGTCTTCGCATACTCTATCTTCGAACCTTCTTTGTATTTCTTGAAAACTTTGGTTGCGAAGGTCTTCTGACGAAGCCCCCCGCTTCTGAAGCTCCAATTCACGAAGGTCTTCGTGTTCCCTTCGCGGTACTTGATTTTGCAACACGATAATTCTTCGCTTGTCTTTCTCTTCTCCCCTGATGACCTTCGTATGAAACTTCGCTAAACAAACATTACTTCAAAGTTTGGGTTAGAAGTTTATGTAAAATAAAGTTGACCCCCAACATAATTACTGTAATTAGAACACGGACCTCTTACTCCAAACCAGTAGGATGATCCGTAGAGGTACAAATGCGGAGATAGGAGCCGACAGGTTCGGAACTCCGTCTACCTGAGGCAGAGGGGTCGCTACTCCTCTTCTCCACACTTCCTCCTCTCTCACTCCCTTCTAATTCTAACTTAGCTCCTTTCCTCTACTCCAATGTGTACTAAGTGTGAGTGGTGGAGTGGAGTGTGTGAGTGAAACAATGAGTGAGTGAATGGTTGTGTGTGTGGATGTGTCTATTACAAGTGAGGGGGTGCCTCTCTTTATATAGTGGAGAGGAGAAGTGAATGGAGGGCTCTCCTTGCTTCGAGGTCTTCTTGGCAGGAACGAAACTTTGCACCGCATGCAACCGCCACGTGAATACCGGTCCAAACCGCCAGAGAAAGGGCGGCAAATTTTGGCGAAAATTTGCGCGGGCCGCCGCCCCGCCCGGCCGGCCTTTTGTCTCCTCCCGGCCCCGGCCTTCTCCCCGTTCTTGCCGTTTTGTCCTTCAAATGTTGGGCCTATGATGGTGCATGGGCCAAATTGTGCGCGGGGTTTGGTCCTCTTGATTGATCCACTCCTTGGCGTCTTTTTATTTAATACGCTTTCTAATTTATTTGATTTGACTTTGTACTGTTTCCACTCTTATACCGCAAAAACATAATTTCTCACGAATACAAGTGGAACTAGGTTAGAAGTAAAGGTATATGTAACATAAGTTTGCCCCTTTCTCATGAATTGGATAAAGGTTGGCGGTATAATATACTTTCGATAATGACCGCCAACAAGTCCCCCTGTTAACCTTTGCTCGCCCCAGAGCAAATAGCTAAGTGTTTGGTTGTTGATCGGGAGTTGCTACAATGCCGATACATTTCAAAATGTATCATGCTCATAATAAAGTATTCTTCCGTTGTTTAAATGAATTGGCATTTTTATCTATCCTTGTTTACTTAAATCATATGGGGCTTATAACATTCTCCAAACTCTTGGGTTATTGCAAGATAGAACGGTTTTCATAGAAACACTAGTCATTCATTCTTTAATTGATCATTCATGCGGAGATTTTCGTAATGATTCCTTAAATCATCTCGGGTGTGCAAACCATAAGGAGAAACAAGTCATAAGCCTTGATCAAGATGTGCAAGTGAAATTTTATTTCTTTTTGATAAGGTATGGGCTAGCTCTTATTTCTTTTTAGAGAAGTGGGCTCTACTCGCCCTTGGACACTTGTCCATTATTCTTCTCTCTCTTCTTCTTTTTTTTTTTTTTTTTAGGCGGGTATCGAAGTACCCATTGTTTTAGTTTTTCGACACACGTCCATTTTTTCTAGCTTAGCCCATAACCTATTTTTGGCAATGTGAATGTGAATCTTGATCAAAAGCGTATGACAGTGTCTCACATAGGCTATCATGAGAATTTTGATCATTAAGGAATTTTGGAAATTATTCTCCGAATGATGAATCTCTCTTAGAACAAAATCATAATAGATTCTATTTTTACCATATCATATCCGCAATAGCTTAGAGAAGAATCATGTGTTTGCATACCCACAAATCATTAAGTTTTAGGACAAGACAAGTTAAGCCAATAAACTTAAACATTGGGGAATACAATGTTATGAACTAGGTGCAAATTGAACTATAGACAGAGCAACTATTCATCATTTCAACTTCGAGAGAAATTAAGCATCCTTATACTACATATTGGAGTGGAATCATATTGTTGTTCTTTTTCATCTTTTTTAAAGGAAATGAAAATGAAAAACTAAGAGATAAAATAAAACGATAGGGGAGGTAGGTACTTACCTCCGTGGGGTCCTCCCCCAAGCTAGGCGATGGTAGACTCTTTAGTCAAACCCAGCCCGAGAAATGCTTTGCAGCGACACATGGCTGGGAATGGATAGTTCGACCGGACCTCGTTAAAATTGAGAATCTGGTCCCGGTCGCACCTAATGACTCCTTCTCCCCTTGTCGGAAGCAGAGTATCTCTTGACGGAGGGAAGCAATTCGGGATATAGGGAAGAAAGCTTGGCAAAACCTAGCTCGCAATTCTTCCCAATCACCCGCTACCTTCCCTACATTGTGGTCGAACCAGCATTTTTCCGCTCTCTCCTCAAGTGAGAAAGGGAATAGCTTCCACCTCAACGTGTCTTGTGACATGCCTTCAATGGTGAGGCAAGCACGAGAGTTGCTCAAACTCCCTCGGGTGATGGTATGGATTTTTAAGTAATCATAACCCGAGAAGGATTGATCCCGAACCATGGCCGATAGGCCAAGGCGGAGCTCATAACTTCGAAGGCGTGATGGGCTTCAAGAAGATGGGCATTCTAAGAGCTCGCCACTTTCAGGAGCAGACAGTTTTACAATAGTTGAGTGCTCCATAATTTTTTTTTAGATTTTTTTGTTTTAATGGCGGGGTGGAAATGGATAATGTAGGATACACGGGTAGACTAGGTTCAAGACTATAACGACAACCGTTCCCCAAGAATCGGCGCCGAGAAATGCTTGTTGGTGTTTCTTAGCGTAAGCGAGAATAGTCCGCAAGCGCATAGAAATACCGTTGTAGCACTTCACCCGGAAGTGTTCAGGGTATCGATTTCCATAGGGAACGGGTGTTAAGTCGCTTTGACTAGCTACCGTGATGAAGATGGAAAGGGTGAACTGGGTAGTGAGTTTCTACTATAGCAGATTATCCTAAAGCCAAATTACTTCTTTTCTTATACGTTCACATAGCCACCGGCTCTCTCCTGTTCCGTCGGAAGGGTCCGGCCTCCGGACTACCGCCGCAATTTGGGCGTGGAGGAATACTAAGGTCAAACAGGGTCCACCACCCGCCGCCTACCTCACTACCGTGGACCGATTGGCAAACGAGGGTGACTCGTAGTTTAGACACCACGCGTCTACACTACTTATCACGTACTCTCTAGCGTCGGCCGGAACATCCGTCTTCATCGAGAGTCCTCTACTAAAGCATCTACCGATATGGTAAACAACAAACCGGCGAACGTATAATTAAAGTAATAACTCAAACTCAAAGATAATTACTGTAATTAGAACACGGACCTCTTACTCCAAACCAGTAGGATGATCCGTAGAGGTACAAATGCAGAGACGGGAGCCAACAGGTTCGGAACTCCGTCTACCTGAGGCAGAGGGGTCGCTACTCCTCTTCTCCACACTTCCTCCTCTCTCACTCCCTTCTAATTCTAACTTAGCTCCTTTCCTCTACTCCAATGTGTACTAAGTGTGAGTGGTGGAGTGGAGTGTGTGAGTGAAACAATGAGTGAGTGAATGGTTGTGTGTGTGGATGTGTCTATTACAAGTGAGGGGGTGCCTCTTTTATATAGTGGAGAGGAGAAGTGAATGGAGGGCTCTCCTTGCTTCGAGGTCTTCTTGGCGGGAACGAAACTTTGCACCGCATGCAACCGCTTGCGTGAAGACCGGTCCAAACCACTGAGAAAGGGCGGCAAATTTTGGCGAAAATTTGCGCCGGCCGCCCCCCCGGCCGGCCCCAGACAGGCCTCCTCGGCCCCGGCCTTCTCCTCTGTTGCATTTTGTCCTTCAAATGTTGGGCCTATGATGGTGCATGGGCCAAATTGTGCGCGGGGTTTGGTCCTCTTGATTGATCCACTCCTTGGCGTCTTTTATTCAATACGTTTTCTAATTTATTTGACGACTTTGTACCTGTTTCCACTCTTATACCTGCAAAACATAATTTCTACGAATACAAGTGGAACTAGGTTAGAAGTAAAGGTATATGTAACATAAGTTTGCCCCTTTCTCATGAATTGGATAAAGGTTGGCGGTATAATATACTCGATAATGACCGCCAACAGCAGGGTGGCGTTGTTGGGCCTGAAAAGTCTGCTGGCGGTGTTTGCTCGGCCCAACTCTGGCGTTTTGGTCCATTTTACCTCTGGGCTTGTAATCTTCTGAAGTACGCTTTCCAGGGTTGCGCCTTTTGGTCGTATTTCCACTTGTTTTTATTATAAATCCTGCAAAATATATTTTGGACACTACAAGTGGAAATATATGAGTAGTAAATGTATATGAGTATAAAAAGGTATAGTTTTACTCCCTTTATGGTAGTAAGTTGACGCGAAAAATATGTAGTTGGTGACCGTCAACAAACTCCCCAAGCTTACCCCTTTGCTTGGCGTCCTCGAGCAAAAGATAAATACTTGGTTGTTGATCGGGAGTTGCTACTATGCCGATTACATTTCACAAGTGCCAGGTTTATAATAAGATTTTCTACTATAGTTTGAATAAAGTGGCACATCTTTTCTCACCCTTTATTCCCTTTCATCGTAGCGGGGCTTTTTAGCTTTTCTCAAAGTCTTGGGCGGTTGCCGATAGAACGGTTATAATAGAAATACTTTTCATTAGTCCTTTTGATCAACTTTTTATCCGAATTTATTTATTCTTGTTTTTTTCTGAGAAATTATGGGCTTTATTGCTATATATATTTATATATATATATATATATATATATATATATATATATATATATATATATATATATATACACGGCGCTTATTCTACACCTCGGTGTAGAATGGATTCTACACCCATGAGCCAACCAAATAAGACCCTACAACTCACCCAACCAAACCCAACCCGACCGGCTCCCTCCCCGCACCTGCCGGACTAACTAATCCCGATTCCCGCACGCCGCCCTCGCATCCAAGCGTCCCACATCCCATGCGCCTCGCTCCCCGTGCAGACGGTCCATACGGGCCACCTCCGGGGCGTGGGCCAACGTGCGACGCGCTAGCTCCACGAACGGTCCCCGCTAGACTACTTGGGTGCCGTCATCCACTCCTATCAACTACCATGAAGATTTATTATTATTATTTTTCTAAAATAAAGGCAGCTCCATTTTTAGCCATGCAAGAACCTCGTAGATGCATGTATGCGATGCATGCATACATATTAATTAAAAACCAATCAAAAGAATACCGTGACAAACTGTAGTAGCTAATATATTTTCGGGATATATTTTGTATTTGGACTATTTATTTTCTTAAAGTCAATTTTGGGCTCTTGCTATATAGCACTACTTGAAAAATATTGATTACTTGAATCTATTGGACTGCAGTACAAGATCCAAAGTATCAATTCATCGAACCCGATGAGATGCACCGAACTTGATTGAGTACTTGATCATATATTACTGAGAACATATATATGTGTTACCGAGCGCCGAGATATTACTCAGCACATAAAAAAGACGAAATACCTTTGAATTACTGACGAAATTAACTTGGTCTATGCAATCATGTAACTGTGAATTACTGACAAAATACCAAGAGCATTGGTGTTACTGGAAATACACAAAAATAGGCGAGTATATTACTCAATATGGTTTAGTAATTGAAATTTTCTTATCATGCAACAGTCTCAAGATAACTAGAAAAAAACTGAATGACGATAAGGAATGTTAGTTTCTATCGATAATTTGGTTTACTGAATCCATTGCTTTTCAAAAGACAATTGCCCCAAAACCCATTGCCTAGTAGGGGGCATGTTTTTAAAAAGACACTTGCTCCAAAAATCCATTGCCCGATAGGGGGCATGCATTTAAAAGGACACTTTTCCCAAAACCCTAAATTTAAAAACGCTAGGAACTCTAATATCAGTAGACATTATATACACTAATCTCAGCAGACGCCCTAAACCCTAATCTCAACAAACGACCTAAACCCTAATCTCAGCAAACTCTCTATACACTAATCTCAGCAAACGCCATGAACCGTAATCTCAGTAGACACCCTAAACCCTAATCTCAGCAAATGCTCTACACAATAATCTCAACAAAACGCCATGAACCCTGAACCCTAATCTCAGCAAACGCTCTATACATTAATCTCAGAAATTACTGACCATAAATTACTGAGCATGTATTAATGAGCAAACGCCATGAACCATGATCTCGACAAAACATCATGAACCCTAATCTCAATAGACGCTATATACACTAATCTCAGCAGACGCCATGAACTCTAATCTCAGCAGACAACCTGAACCCTAATTTCAGCAAACGTTGTATACCCTAATCTCGGCAAAACGACATGAACCCTAATTTCAGGAGATGCTATATATACTAATCTCAGTAGACGCCCGGAACCCTAATCTCAACAAACGCTCTATACCCTAATCTTGTCAAACGCCATAAACCCTAATCTCAGCAGACCCTATAAACACTAATCTCAGCGGACGTCATGAACCCTAATCTCTGTAGACGTCCTGAACCCTAATTTCAGCAAACGCTCTATACCCTAATCTCGGCAAAACGACATGAACCCTAATCTTAGGAGATGCTATATACACTAATCTCAGCAGACGCCATAAACTCTAATCACAGTAGACGCCCTGAACCCTAATCTCAACAAACGCTCTATACCCTAATTTCGGCAAATGCCATGAACCCAAATCTCAACAGACGCTATATACACTAATCTCAGCAGACGCAATGAACCCTAATCTCAGCAGACGCCCTGAACCCTAATTTCAGTAAACGCTATATACCCTAATCTCGGCAAAACGATATGAACCCTAATCTCAGTAGACGCTATATACACTAATCTCAACAGACGCCATGAACCCTAATCTCAGCAAACGCCATCAACCCTAATCTCAGCAAACGCCATAAACCCTAATCTCGGCAAACTCCATGAAACCTAAACTCAGCAGACGCTATATACACTAATCTCAGCAGACGCCATAAACCGTAATCTCAGCTGACGCCCTGAACCCTAATCTCAGTAAACGCTTTATACCCTAATCTCGGTAGACGCTATAAACCCTAATCTCAGCAAACGCTATATACACTAATATCAGCAGACGCCACGAACCCTAGTCTCAGAAATTACTTACCATAAATTATTGAGCATGTATTAATGAGCAAACAACATGAACACTAATCTCAACAGAAGCCATGAACCCTAATCTCAGCAGACGTCATGAACCATTATCTTAGCAGTCGTCCTGAACACTAATCTCAGCAAAAGGTCTATACCCTAATCTCGGTACAAGTCATAAACCCTAATCTCAGTAGACATATATACACTAATCTCAGCAGATACTATCAACCCTAATCTCTATAGACGTCCCGAACCCTAATCTCAAGAAACGCTCTATAGCTAAATCTTGAAAAAGCCATGAACCCTAATCTCAAAGAAACGTCCCCGAACCCTAATCTCAAAGAAATACTATAATACCCTAATCTCGGTTGTCGACCATAAATTACCTTGAGCATGTAATAATGAGCACACGCCATGCACACTAATCTCAGTAGACACTATATACACTAATCTCAACAGACGGCCTGAACCCTATCAGCAAACGCTTTATACACTAATCTCAGAAATTACTGACCAAATTATTAAGCATGTATTAATGAGCAAACACCATGAAAAAAAATATTTTGGTATTTGGACTATTTATTCCTTAAGTGTATTTTGGACTATTGCCATATAGCATTACTGAAAATCATTGATTACTTAAGCTATTGGCATGCAGTACTATATCCGAAAGTATCAATTACTGAAGCCGACGGGATGAACTGCAATGGAAGGTGTTCAGTAGTGGAAGGCATCGGTGGTCAATAGTAGAAAGCCATTGGTTCAATAAATTATTTCGGGATTACAAAACATGGATCAAAATAAGACAAAGATTACTTACTGAACTCCATGGATCGAATACTAAATTGAAATCCGATGGACTACTAAACATTATTACCAATCGATTAATGTAGAAGGCATCAATATTCAGTAATGGGAGGCGTCGGTGCTTAGAAGTGGAAGACGTCAATGGTCAATAGTACAAAACCATTGATTCAGTAAATTATTTCGGGATTACAAAAATGGATAAAATAAAATAAAAATTAATTACTGAACTCAGAGCGAATGCTAAATCAAAATCTGGTGGATTAGTAAACATGATTACTGACAAAAAATTACTGAACACCGACAGCCAATTACTGAAAGCCATTGGTCCAGACTCCAGCATGCCTTCTAAACAAGATTACTAAAAGCCATTGGTTCAGTCATTAGTCCAGCCAGCATGCCTTCTAAACATGATTACTGAAAGTGTTACTACTACTAAACATGATTACTGAAAGCCATTGGTCCAGACTCCAGCATGGGCGCCGCCCCCACCGGTGGTGGGCGGGATGCCGTAGCGCCTCTCGCTGCTGCTCTGCCCGGGGGTCCGTGCCACCTGCCTGCTCCGCGAGGGGCCTGTAGGATGGGATGATGTATTAAAAACTTGATCTACTATTGATGGGATGTATTACTAAACTTGATCGACTACCGAAGCTGATGGAATGATGTATTACTGAATCCAAAGGATGAAAAGATCAATTACTGAACACCTGTGAGTGAACTTTAAAGTACCACTGAAAACATGGAAAAAAAGTCAAATACTGAACAAATGGTTTTTCAAAAACTTATACTGAATCGAAGAATAACGATTACTAAAATCATAAGGATTGACTACTAAACAATATGTGTTAGAGCAATGAAGGATAGGGGATTCCTGAAATTACTGAACCATCCAAAACTCATGATGAGAAAATTACCTGAACAAAATAGTGACTACTGAAACTACAGGAGAGAAATAATAATGCTCCTAATATTAGAAACCAAACATTCGTTCCATTTTTTCAAAGTTAATTATTTAGTAGTCCAATTAGTGTTCAGGTCGAGCATCCTTCTTGTCTGTAGTTACCTCCATCCAGTGTTGAGCATTCAGTATACTGAATGTTTTTCAGACTTCCAATGGAGTAGCATTCTAGTACATCAGTCCACTCCAACTTCACTACAGCAGTGACCACACCTTGCAAGCCAGTTCCGTCCATCAGGCCACCTTGTACAGACCCATCTGGGATGCAAGCGCACTGTAGATATGCACGGGGTTGCAGAGCCATCGCACGCTCGAGCTCCCTAGAGGCCACAACAGTTGGCCCTTGCTCGTCGAAGCCATGGCGCAGAGCCACAGAGTATGGGCTTGATTCCAACGCAAGAGGCCAAGCGACAAGAAGGCCGCAGGACACTTCGTGGTCAAGAGCATGGCCGACGCCGATGTCGATCCTGTTTTTACCGTTGACGCAGGTTCAGCACGAGGTGCAGCCGGTGGGGAAAGGGGCCGCCGCCGCCGCTGGTGATGTGGAGGCCACCGCGCATCAGGAAGCTGCCCCCAACGTGGGCCGCCATGGGTGCAGATCGGGAGTGGCCTCCGCCGGCTGAGGGAGACGTGCCTCCGAGAGCTGTCGTACCCGTACGTACAGCCGCTCTACCTCTACGTGCCCGCGATTTGGAGCAGCCTCGCTCTGCTCGCGTCCGCCATCGTCGCGTAGGAACGGCTGCCCGCCGTCGCGCAGGAAGGGCTCGCCCTCGCGGCTCGCCTCGCTCCGCTCGTCTCTCCGCTCGCGCTCGAGATAAGGTCGGGACCTGACAGTTGGTTGCGGTCACGGGGAGGTCGCGGGGTGTGGAACTCTGGGTTGGACGGGAGCTAGTTGGGTTAGACCGGTTGGCTCTATGTTGGATCCAGTGGGTGTAGAATGTATTCTTCGCCTAGGGTGTAGTATAAGCGCATACATATATATATATATATATATATGGAAAATCTTTTCTACTCCTTAGAGTAACTACTCCCTTCAATAACCACGCACGAACACACCCCGCGTCCTCACGTGTGACCGCCCAGCTGCCTAACGGGTTAACAAAGACACCCGTTTAGGAAGTATATAAACCACGCCTCTCTCTCCAAATTTCCACCCTGCCTATTTTCTGATCACGCCTGGTGGCGGCGGGGGTACGGTGGCTCCCAGTTGCGGCATCGCACCCTGGGCGCACGGCATCCTCAACAGCGGCGCGTCCTGTGCCTAGCGGTGGGCTCCTCGTGGCCGGCTGCAACCGCAAGCAATATACCATTCGACGGCGGCGGCAGCTCAACTCGCTAATCAGTATAGGGCCTGCGGCCGGGATCCAGGTACGTCTGAGACAGTCCCGATCCTTCCTATTGTGATTGATAGATATGCTTTAATCTCATCTCCTCGGGATTTGCAGATTGAGAGACAGTTGATGACTTGATCCTCCTATCCGATGAGAGACAGTTGGAGGAGCTGGCCGCGTGCGCCGCCTCTGCGATCTCGGCCAGGAAAACACTCTGGGCGGCTGCGGCTGTGCATGCTTCTCCATCTCTGCCTTTCATGTTGTTGCATACAGTACATATACTCTCAGATCTTGATTTTATTTATTTGATACACCAGCTGCCGCCGCCGGAACGTATTGATTTTTTTTTTTTTTTATCAAGAACGTACTGGATTGTACAGAGCATGGACAGATAAGTATGCACATATATTCTATTAAAAAATGTATGTATACATACTCCTCTCCAAAAAGTATGTATACCTAATTACCTATAGTATACGTACATACTTAGAGCGTACTGGTTTTGTATTAAAGTACACAAGTATATACATGACTTCCATTGGTATATGGGCATATTCTAATAGACAAAGTATATGGATGGACTCTAATAAAAAAAAGTATGTGGACGTACTTTCATAAAAAAGTATAAGGACATACTTTAATCTAATAAAAAAAGTATATGGACGTACTCTAATCTAATAAAAAAAAGTATATGGACATACTTAGTATATAGTGATACTCACATCTGAAATTAAAGTATGTGTCCAACGTATAGTAGTTCGTATGTACATACTCATACTGTCAAAAGTATGCAAGCATACTAGCGTATGTACTGATACTTGTGTCAAAAAGTATGTCCACATACAGCAAACTATTATAGTATCACTTGATACTCTCCATATTACTGTACCATGTGATACTTTCTATATAAAAAAATATCGCTAATCAGTATAGGGCATGAAGTCATCATCACTGTCATGACCATCATGACCAGGTGAAGAAGGCAACACGTGATCTTGCCGAATGTGATGCTCGAACCTAAACAGGCAAAAGAAGGACAAACTTTAGCAAAAGAATGCCAATTAACACTAATTACATATCAACAGAAATCAAAAAAAGGAGTTAAAATTGGAACATGTATGGACCTCTCCTGGGTGCTCTCAAATACCACTCTCTTCAGGTTTTGTGGAACCGTATGCACAGTACGCTGGGCATGATGAGACCTACAAACGAAAGGGAAAAAAAGATCTATGAGCTTTTGGGGGACACATAAAAGGAGGGGTATCGGTACATAGGGGATACAAAATCCAGATTTGTAGTACAGCATGTTTGTAAAAATTGTTCAAATTAGAAGAGTAAACTGACATGAGTCGGAATATTGAAATTGGTATGAAATCTGGCTAGGAAGATTGAACAAGAATAGTACCTTCTCTGTGAGTGGTCACCGGAAGTAGGTGGTACCAAAGGGTGCTTAGAAGGAGAACGCCTTGAATCTGAAATCCAAATGAAAGATTACAGGAAAATCCAAATGAGCAAAAAAAAGGAACAATACTTCGTGGCGGGAAGGAAGGGGATGTACCATCAGAGGAGGGTAACCCATCGTCTTGTCGCAAAGGGATCTCATACCTTAAAAAAGGAATAATCACATTAATTGAGGGAAAAGCAGGAACTACGAGTGAAACGAGACAGTAGGATGGAAAGAAACATGCACGGACCGCTGTTGAGTGCTCTCAAAAACAAGCCTTTTTGGGTTGTCAGGCATCTTATCAACTAGCTCCATTCGGAATCTGAAGTCATTGATAAATAATTTAATTATAATACAACACTTGTATATACTGTACAGCATAAATTAAAAAACTCAATACACAAAACAATGTAGAAATTGATGATTCAAGGTGAATGTATAGAACTAAATAATGGGAATAAAACAGAAAACACCTTTTAGTTGACGAAGCCGGACCTTTCGAGGCATGGGCTCCCTCTGCAAATGCATTATAAAGAAAACAACTTTATATGAGTGCGATGACACCAATTGTAAAAACAAACGGGTAATAGTCTGAACCGAAAATATACAATTGTTGCCTAACATGGTTATAATTGCGACAAAAACTTTTTTTTATGTTATGTATGACGATTAGAGACAAATAAAGATTACACATCCGCATTATATAAGATCATTCAATTAAATATCCTTCTTTGAACGTATCAGGGAATCTGATTGTGAAAACACTTTGACACTGCCTTAATAGATGAATAATTAGGAAAAAGCTAACCTGAGGGGCCAGGCGGCTCCATCCAAAATTATGCAAGCTCGGCCAAAACGTGTGTGCTCAGAAATCAAGGAGCTGCGCGATGCATCTGAAAAAGCACATTCGAGTAAAAGGATCAGTTTTACTTTTATAGTTTATTTACCAATGAAAACATCATAGATCACAGATCATGAGCAGATTCACAAATATGAAATAGCACTAACTTTATGCAAAGATCAGAATATATGAACACTAAACCGTGTGCTAGACAAGTTCTACTTTTATTTTAACACAACAGAGCAAATAATAGATTGCCACCAGTAGTATATGCAAAGCAATTGTTGTAGTTAAGATTTTATTTTTACAGTTTTACAAAGGGTGGCATCATACCATTCTTTATTTCTCTGCTCACTGCAGCCTGGTATTGTTTCAATGGCCAAACCAGACATTATGAAATGAGAACAACAGGCTGAAACCACACCTCATACTACTCTTGAAATAACTAGTATGAATGTATTATTGGATAATAAAATGGTAATAATCTAGTGCAATGCCAAATTAACCTTCTGTTCTGTTAAGATAAATTTTGGATTATTAATATGTTTGCACTATAATAAACATCTACAAATTCGAAATGGACATTTAGCACTAGAAGAAAGTATAAGGAGATGATAAAGACTAATAGGAATATGGAAGATCATAATTTGTCTGAGCGAAATTCTCCCAATGACTGTTGTTCATTACAGTAAAACAGAGACAATTCTACCATGTCTATCACCAAGCTCTCAAAATTAAGTTATCTAAACCTTTGCGGATCGTCAAATACAGCACTAGCTGAGTCATTTGGTGAATTGAAATACCTGATGTATCTTGATTTGTCAGTCAGCATATAAATAAACTCTCACGATATTGCAGAAAAAAAAATAGCAGTAGGAATAAACAAATAAGAACGGAGATAGGCACAAACCGACCTATCTGCAATTGAATCATCACATCGAAACAGGAAGGGGAAAGGGAATGAGTCGGAGAAGGGGAGGAGGTAAAAACCAAATGACGAAATTGGGGGCCGAAGCGGGAGGAGGGGAACCTGAATTTGGTGGCGAGATGTGTCGGCGAAGGAAGAACGACGACGGAGACCACCGGGATGGCAACGGGATCCTTCTCGCTCCCTACAACAATGGCCGGCAAAGCGAGCCGCGGGGGCCGGGACCGGCGCCGACAACTCTTTTCCCCTTCCGGCGCAGTGGGAGCGGAGCTTGGAAACCGCAGCCGAGAACGCCGGCCAGGGGTCGATCTGCGAAATCGAAAGCACGCGGGAAGCTGAAACTGTAGAATAGTGGTGGGTGAATGGAAGAGCTTCGGCGGAGATCGACATGGAGGGAACCGCCGGGGAGTGGGTGCGCGTGGTGGGGGGCGAGGGGTGGTGGCGACGACCGCCATGGGTCACGATGGCTGTGGGAGCGGAGGGGGAACGCGGGGATGGGGGCAGTCATGACAGGGAGGATGCGGTGCGCTGGGGGCGGGGTTGGCCGGGTCGGTGATTTGGGCTCGGGGACTGAGTATTAATTAGTCCCTTGGGAATATATATATATATATATATATATATATATATATATATATATATATATATATATATATATATATAATTGTGGAAACCAATAGCTATTTTGGCATATATATAGTTCTCGTGAATGGTACGTAGTAGTTCTCTAGCCACCAGTTTTTGGCATAGTTCACTTTTCTTTATCTCATGCGCTTTTACGAACGTGATTTAATTTGAGGATTGTGATTTTTTTTTTTGTTGACACGATCTCATATGGACCCCGCATATAATTGTTTCTTGCATATATATATATGTAATGCCCGGAGGTGGTGGTTGTGAAACCCATCATGCGGAAGCTCGGGAAGTTTCGGGCTATTGAGGATCTCAACAAAGGGAAGGCCGAGAAGGAGAGGCTCATGATGCAAAGGCTCGACCAAGTCTTCCGCGCCGTTGAGTCTATTGTTGAGTACGTGAAGAATTAAAAGGCCGAGAAGGTACACTTTGCTTTCGACAGGGTGCGAGGTGCCATTCGCTCGATGCCGACACCACACTAATTAATGTGATCGATCTTATGCTTTGTCTTGACTTACTTTTGTTGATGATGTACTATCTAGCTAAGTTAGTATTAAAACTATGTGTGATGATCGATGCAAACTCGATGATTTGCTTGCTCAATTTGATAAAATATATGATGCTAGTAGCTTGTTCGTATAAATTGTTGACCACACATACATATGCTTCAGACCGTCTTTGGATACAAAAAGCAGCCGTAAAATACGTATATATTATTATATTGAATTGAACTTGTTGCCCATGGGACCATCTTGTCTGTATGCGCATCCCAACTCCACTCTGCTCTGCGTGGGGAGTGGACGAACAATACCGACGCCTTGTGTGAATAATTCAAAGCCAGGCCAACTTGGGCTGTGCATTCTTAGCCCCGAGGCCTGCGCCGCTTAAGAATCATACGACCTTAGCGGTCCGATCAAATCGGACGGCCACGGTTCACCGATGTTGCAAAAATATCGCCGCCACCACCGGTTTCTACCGCGTAAAACCTAGTCTTGTACTACTAGAGCTGTCAAGAAAGAAACGCGCGCAGCCCCCCCCGCAAATAGATAGATCCAAAGATGAAGAAACCTAGGTTCGCGAAAATGGCGAGTCATCGGCCGAGATCCATCAAAACCAGCTTCAAACCCCGCCCGCTAGCTCCGATCTTATCGGCAACCTCCCGCATCGACATTCTCACCACCATCATCTCCCTCCTACCCGGTAAATGGCGGCGCGGGGGCGCAAAGTATTATCCACCCGGTGGCGCCCCTATGGCGGAACTCTCCGGCTCAACCTCTGCGACGGCGACATCACGCTCATCAAAGCGCAAAGCGCCCGGCCTATATTTGACGTCAGTCTTGATCGTATCTCGGATCATCTCAATCATTCGGGTAATTTCCGCCACCGTGTCTTTGTTGGTATTTTTAGCGTCACGAGATAAATCCGCCAAAAGCGCCGCGGAAAGTACCGTTGTAGCTTTCACCCGAGTATTCGAGGGTATCGATTTCCACGGGGAACGAAGTGAACTAGAAAGGATCAAGAAATGCGTCCAGAAGATAAGAAAGAATAATATTTTTGTAGGTAGAGAGGGGTTCTCTAAGGTTTTCCCAAGATTATTAAATACCAAGGTTCAGGCTTACTAAACCCTACTTACTTTGGGCGGCCGGAACCTTTCCGATTCTCGAAGAGACTGGGAAACGGTAATCGGGGTCAGGCCACCAAAAGCTCTACGAAAACACCAACCCGTGCGTGGTGGACTACAAAGGCCCTGACGGAGTTGTCACCCCGGGGCTACCACAACTATTCCGTAGGTTTGGGCGCAAACTTCGGGTAATACACTAGCCTAGACACCACGTCTATGCTAATGATTACTAAACTAGCCCGGATCCTGGACTAGAGCACTCGGTCGAGCGGAGTTCCAGCAAGTAAGATAAAGCAATACTGAATTAAGTCAAGTAATAAACTTGGAAATACCACAAGATAACCTGGACGTTACTCAAATTGAGTCGGCTCCATAGAGGTACAAAAGTTGAGGCGAAACCGACAAACCCGGCTTCTCCTCTTCACTTCTCCTCTCACTCTCTCCTCTTTTCTAAGTATACAACTAGGTGAGAGCCACCTAGAGGGACACTACTACTTGATATAAAATGTGGAAGTGATGCTCACAATGTAGAATGGTGTGTTGTACAATGGTGTAGGGGTCTCTTTATATAGGAAAAGAGAGGAGAGAATGGAGGGCCATCCTTGTTCCGAGGGGCATTTGGCGGAACGAAAGTTTGCACCACATGCAACCGCCCGCGTGAAGTCCGTAGCGAACCGCCCGCAGAAAGGGCGGGAAAAAGCCGAAATTTTGCGCCGATCACGCCCTGATCGCCCGGTCGCCGGGTTTGGGCCCTATTTTGCCTCTCCTTTCTCTGGTGGGCTTGTGGGCCTTGGTAGATGGTTTTCCCGCTAGTGCAAAGTCCAGATGAGGCGTGGAATCGGCCTCCTTGCTTCCCTTTCTTCTTTGGCGTATTTCTGACTTTGCGCTTCCCACTTTATTTGGCATACTTTATTTGTATTTCCACAACATTCCTGCAAAACAACTTGAAACACCAAAACTCGTGGAACTCGTTAGATAAATAATGTTTGGTTATGTTTTCACATGTAATATTGTATTAGTGGTTCACTTTGGTGGTAGTAAAACATGCATTAATTGAGTGTCAACAAGTTCCCCCACACTTGACTCTTTGCTCGTCCCGAGTAAAGGTTAGTGATAAAGTAAGTATAAACATAGCAATTCGAGTTATGAATCCGACATAAAGATCATCCCTAGACATGCCTCATTACTGTGGGATATGTGGAGTGTCTAACATATATTCTTGGGCGGTTGAGAGATGGAACGGCTCAAAACAAAAGTCATCTCAGCCCAATTTCACATCTTAGTAACTTGGAGTTTTTTTTTTTTTTTTTTGAAATAAAGCATAGTTCACAAGTACTCCTCAAATGGCACTCTCAAATCGCTCAAGTGGTGTATGTTCCCCTTACCAAGGCATTTATAGCATTGCCTTCTTGTTCTTCCTACTCCTAAAAGGCTTATGTGGAGCTCAGGTAGGAAAAAAAAAATTGTGGGCATACTTGTATTGCATATTTGGCTCTGTCAAACAATGGATCCATGGAGAAAAATGTCATACAATCAAATCAAGATGTGCAAGTGTGTGGATATATATAGTGGCTAACCTATTTCTACTATGCTCCTTGAAATATCTCGCTTTATTGTGACTCTAGAGAAAATAATTGTGAGAGCATGGGCTATCTTTTTATTCTCATTTTATTCTTTTTTTTTTTTTTTTTAGAGAGGCGGGCATCTAAGTACCCATTGTTTTAATAGCGCACACTTGTCCATTTTTTTCTCTCTTTTTTTTTTCATTTGATGATAGCCTCATGTCTCTTTTTCATAAACTTTTGAGAGGGAGATATCAACAAGTGTTTGGAGCATTTATTTCGAAAGAACCTAACAAAGATATTTTTGTTTACTCCTAGTATAGGAGTAGAACATTTTTTTTGGGAGATCTAAATGGAAGGCATGTTTACGCGCCTACTCCCAAAGTAGGAGTAGTGCATATATTTGGTGGCGTGTACGTGATCTTGATTTAAGAGGATGATAAATTTCTCAACTAGGGTCAACAAGGTTTGACACGTACTCAATGTAATAACAAGTAGCAAATGTAGAAGGTTTTCAAATTGTATCGTGGTATTTGGCCCTGGTAGGAATTTCTCACCATTGAGGAGTATGTGAGACTATGGTTTTTAACATTTTGATGAAAAGGAAATTCTCCAAGTACTTTGAATAGAAAAGGTTGGATTTCCATGTCAATGCCATATCTCACTTCGCAACAACTTAGGCAATATGTTTTTCCTATGTGTTTTTCCCACAAGCACTAAGGATATGCAAGGAACAAAAATTTATGTAGGCCAAACTCAAAGAGCTATATTCATATTTAGTTTTTAAATTTTAAATCTAAGTGTGGAATTTGTTTTTTTAAGTTTTTGCAAGACAAGTATAAAACCAGGGAGCATGCACATGAACATATGGGGAGGAAATGATCAAACCGATTTGTGTACATGCTCCTCCATTAGTTCATGATTTGGTGCAAAAGATGTTTTTCGATAATGTTCTCCCTTCATTCCTGTAGATGTTAGTGACAAAGAATACACAAAGGGTAGCACCATCTTTTTTTTTATTGTGGGAGGCAACATTATTATCATCATATTCTTTTTTATATGTTGAGAGAGAGGTTAGAGCTTTATTCTCAAGAACGACACTAGACTAAAACAAGTTTATTATGCAAGCCAAAAAATCTTTATTCATTTATTTTATTTTCTTGAAAAACCTGTTCATCCAACTTTTCATTTGACTCAATCAAGACCAAGATAAAGTTTGAAATGTAAACAAAGTCTTGACATATCTCCAAACATAAATTACTTCTATTGTTTATGACAACAACTCGGGGTTCATTAATCAAAGTTTTAACACCATGTCAAAATTTTGATCAAAGAAGGCCATATTAACCTAAGCACCATGCTCAATTTAAGAAGGCCTATAGGTGTTTCTCGAAAAACACCCAAACTAGAGCATTACGGCATACACAAAAGAAGCATGAATTTGTATGATCATATGGTGATAAGAATGAGTAAATGAGTTGGTGAACATTTATTAATTACCTTTGATACCTGGGCATTCTTACCAGCAGCATGTGGATGGAGTTCCAAAGTTGCTACAACGGTTGATTTGTAGCACATGATTCAACTTCGGGTAATCAACAAGGCTTAAGCCCCACACATATATGGTGTGTGTAGATCATAAGCTTTGATGATAGCAGAGGTATAGTGGAGGAGAATCTTCTTCTCTCTCTTTTATTTCCTTTTTCTTTTTATCTCGATCTCTCTTTTTTTTTAATCCCCTTTTTTTATCTTTCTTCTTTTTTTTTTTAGCGAGACAAGGTGACATCATCTCTTCTTTTTTTTTTTTTTGAATGACACCTTGGTGTGAGAAGCGTTTGGACTCTCACCATCCTTCCCCACACTTGGACTTTTGTGTAAAAAGTCAAGTGTGCAAGGTCGTGGTCTCCTTTAGAGTGTGCTCCATTATCCAAGGGTGTCAAATTTTTGTAGTTGATGTAGCCCCATGTTTTCCAAATCACATGCCTCCTTGTTCTTCTTCGTCTTCACCGAAATGGTTAGCGACAAGAATACCCGAAGGTGCATGCTAACTAGATAACATGTTCTTGCTTTTATGAAAGAAAGAGTGTTTTTTTATAACAAGAAATAGAGATTAAGATAGAGGTAAAGAGAAATGAGATTTTTTTTAAGCAACAATTTTATTGAAGGTAAATGACATAACGACGGGTTATCTCCCGGAAGTGCTTTGTTGAAAGACGAAAGCTCGTCCTTGGGAAACCTTTTAAATTTGAAACCAATGTTGGTGAAGTGGTTCCCCCCTCCAACACCAACCTTTGAGTGTCGACCTCTAAGCTCATGCCAAAACACTACGAGATTTGCAAAATTTGTGGTACACAAAAGCATCTACAATGACCCTTTCAAAGTTTTTGTGAGCCGGGAGCAAAAAAGGGATTGTAGATTTTGCAATTGTTGGCGAGCTATATAGATCAACTCAGGGAGATTTTGCATATGAGCATGGAACAGATGGGGCATTTAGAACGTAACTTCCATGTTCATTGATGAAATCTCCTATTTGTGGGGAGCACTTTCTTTTTTTCAAGATAGATCAAATCATCCGCAAAACATGGATAAGACATTGTTAATTAGGAGACTGTCTCACGCTCTCCCCAGTGATTAGGAATGAATTCTGATGAGACATCATGTGTGGGCATAGAGGGAGAAAGTATAGAAATGTCTTCTATATGAATTGGTTCACCCTCTATGTATTGTGAGTGTTCTTGATGTCTCATATCGAATTTGAGGTATATGATGATTACGATCCGGGAATTTCTAAAGTATTCCCAAAATCATCATCAAGAAAGAGGTCATCCTTGAATTCAAATGGACATGCATAAGGATGGGATTCATCATCCCAAGAAGTGTGATTGCATGTTCCCATGACGGGAGGTTCCTCGACAACCGAATTATGAGAAGAATTTGAAGGAACATCAAATTCGGTTGTAAGTGCCTCCTTTTGTTGGTCGGGGCTTGACTCTATTGGATCTTCTGGAAACTCGTCATATATACCAGTGTATGGGGTGTTTTCTAAGATCTTCTCTAGAATGGCTTTCCCCTCACTAATGGATTTATGCACAAACGAGCCTCTAGAAGAGAGGTCAAGTTGGAGAGCATCCTCCTTGCTAAGACCAAGATAGAAGTGGCAAAGAATGACTTGGTCTGGCAAAGAAAGGTCTGGGCCTGTATTTATAAGACTTAGTAACCTGGCCCAAGATGCTCCTAGAGTCTCCTTCTCTTTTTGTTTAAATCTAAGAATTTCTATTCGAAGGGTAGCGACTCGGGAATCAGGGAAGAAAGCAAGACAAAATTTGTCTCGAAGTTCAACCCGCCAGCGGAACACCACCTACGGTATGAGCATACCATTGTTTCGCTTCCCAAAAGGGAGAATGGAAACAATTTCCATTTAATGGTCTCCTGTGTCATGCCGGATAAAAGGAGGCAAGAACACAGTGCTCGAATTCACGAAGGTGGTTATATGGATTTTCATTATCGTGCCCGAGAGAAGGGTTGGTCCCAACCATGGCTATGAAAGCGGGCGAATTTCAAAGCCATTTGTAAGAATCGGATGGGATGATGGTGGAGGCTCCAACGAATGCGCCCTTTGGAGCTGAATGTTTATAGATAGGCGTTGAGTCCATGTGGTTGTGGTGATGGTGGTGGTAAGGTGCATAAAAATGGTGGTAAAAATAAAAAAAGGATACACGGGCGACTTGGTTCGATCCTAGAACAGCTACCGTTTCCCGAAGAACGGCGCCAGAAAGCTTGTTGGTATTTTTTAGCGTCCGCGGATAAATCCGCAAAGCGCACGGAAAGTACCGTTGTAGCTTTCACCCGAGTATTCAGTGGTATCGATTTCCACGGGGAACGAAGTGAACTAGAAAGGATCAAATACGTCCCGTAAGATAAGAAAGAATAATATTTTTGTAGGTAGAGAGGGTTCTCTAAGGTTTTCCCAAGATTATTAAATACCAAGGTTCAGGCTTACTAAACCCTACTTACTTTCGGAGCGTGGAACCTTTCCGATTCTCGAAGAGACCGGGAAACGGTAATCGGGTCGGCGCCAAAAGCTCTACGAAAACACCAACCCGTACGTGGTGGACTACAAAGGCCTGACGGAGCTGTCACCCCGGGGCTACCACAACTATTCCGTAGGTTTGGGCGCAAACTCAGGTAATACACTAGCCTAGACACCACGTCTATGCTAATGATTACTAAACTAGCCCGGATCCTGGACTAGAGCACTCGGTCGAGCGGAGTTCCAGCAAGTAAGATAAAGCAATACTGAATTAAGTCAAGTAATAAACTTGGAAATACCACAAGATGACCTGGACGTTACTCAAATTGAGTCGGCTCCATAGAGGTACAAAAGTTGAGGCGAAACCGACAAACCCGGCTTCTCCTCTTCTCTTCTCCTCTCACTCTCTCCTCTTTTCTAAGTATACAACTAGGTCAGAGCCACCTAGAGGGACACTACTACTTGATATAAAATGTGGAAGTGATGCTCACAATGTAGAATGGTGTGTTGTACAATGGTGTAGGGGTCTCTTTATATAGGAAAAGAGAGGAGAGAATGGAGGGCCATCCTTGTTCCGAGGGGCATTTGGCGGGAACGAAAGTTTGCACCACATGCAACCGCCGCGTGAAGTCCGTAGCGAACCGCCAGAGAAAGGGCGGGAAAAAGCGCCAAAATTTTGCGCCGACGCCCGCAGATGCGCCCGGCCGCCGCAGCTTTGGGCCCTATTTTGCCTCTCCTTTCTCCGGTGGGCTTGTGGGCCTTGGTAGATGGTTTCCCGGGTGCAAAGTCCGGATGAGGCGTGGAATCGGCCTCCTTGCTTCCCTTTCTTCTTTGGCGTATTTCGACTTTGCGCTTCCCACTTTATTTGGCATACTTTATTTGTATTTCCACAACATTCCCGCAAAACAACTTGAAACACCAAAACTCGTGGAACTCGTTAGATAAATAATGTTTGGTTATGTTTTCACATGTAATATTGTATTAGTGGTTCACTTTGGTGGTAGTAAAACATGCATTAATTGAGTGTCAACATGTGCCTTGGTTGTCAAAGCATAGACGACATCTATCCGGGATCTACAGGTCTGGCTTCAATCCCCTAAATCTAAGAGCCTTGAGCATCTCGAGCTTTGGAACGCATTCACATATCTAGTGCCGGAGCCGCCGCCCAATTTCTGTTATCCTCCTCCCTTTGCTCTCTCACCATCGCGGATGATAGACACGGACCTAGACTACACCATGAGTACGCCAAGTTTCCCGGTGCTGATTTAGATAGTTTACATTTCGCCAATATGAAAGAGCTTACCATCCAGCGCATGGCTATTGGGGACAAAATGCTCCATACGCTCCTCTCCAAATGCCCTATACTACAGAGTTTGGTACTGTCCAGAAATGTCGGACTTTCTTGCATCCGCATAACTAATTGTACACTTAGGTCGTTTGGTCTTTCCGACGAAGAATATTCTAAGTCTGAGCAAATTCTGAAAGAAGTGGTGATTGAGGATGCTCCTCTTTTAGAAAAGCTATTCATTGAACGCCACCATTACTCTGCCCCCGACTTACATTGAGCCCCAGTCTCGGCTGCACGTTCGCATCCAAATGGCTCCAAAGCTTCAGTTCTTGGGGGCCCTCGAATTCGGCCCTACGACATTTGAGTTTGGTATTTGTAAGGTGTGTAGTGTGTAAGTTCACCATGCCGTTACTTGATTTACTTTATTATTTATACATTATGTCAATACATATAACCAAAGTTTTGTTTTGCAGATGTCTATACCTATGGCATTCCCATATTTGATGGGAACTATTAAAGTTTTGGTTGTGTGCATGCCATCTCCTGACATTAATGATGCTGTTAGTCTTCTGAATTGTTTCCCCTGCCTCCAAAAGCTCTATGTGAAGGTAACTAACATTTGGATCAAAAATTTATATGTACCTTACATTCCACATTTAGTTTCTAGCTTATATTGCTTGATGAGATTTTTTTACACGCTCAAATGTAGCTGATATTTCATGATATTTATGAATTGAATTGTTTATGTGTAATCCGAATTATGTCTGAATAAAAGTTCATTTAGTCAAATTGTGCAATCGTTGTCACTACGTTTTGCAGGTGTTCAGCTCCAGACATTTTTTGTTTGTTTCATTTGCAGGTCTCTTTGAAGGCCAGGTCAAAAAGGGTGAAGCACCATTATGCCCTTGATCATCTTGATTGTCTTCAAAGCCACCTTAAGAAACTAGTACTGTTAGATTACAAGGGCAGGAAGAGAGATGTGGAATTTGTCAACTTCTTTATTAAAAACGCCAAAGTTCTGGAGAAAATAGAATTTTGGACAGGGCGTGGCAAATGCGATTTTGAATATGGGCAACGACAGCTAGCGAAACTGAAACTAATGTTCAGCGCTTCCAAGGACATAAAAGTAGCATTTCGCCCTTGTGCCGGTCTCCACCTTGACCTTGTGCACATCAGAGATATGCATGATAGGAGTATTGTTGATCTTTATGAGCATGCGTTGTGTGTGACCGAGCATTATGACCAACATTGCTTGTAAACTCTTTGTGTCGTATATTGTACATTGTCGAGAGTTTACAATGGATGGAACTAGAGTTCTGACTGAATTGAGATATAGAGCTGACTCAGAGTGGAATTGAGATGTTAGAAGGCTATCCAACAGTGAATCTGTGGTGAATATGCCT
Organism: Hyparrhenia diplandra; assembly: GCA_015847255.1. Lineage (NCBI taxonomy): Eukaryota > Viridiplantae > Streptophyta > Magnoliopsida > Poales > Poaceae > Hyparrhenia > Hyparrhenia diplandra. Next base: position 17,225 of record JADLZK010007626.1, on the reverse strand, counting down.
TCTAAAGTCATCCCTAAATCGCTTGTTAAGATGAAACAGATCAAATTCATTACCTCGGATGTTGTTGCTGTGGTAGAGGAGTATGATGGAGATCCGTAGTCTTTTCAAACCTTGAAAACAGTTTGGATTAAAGCCTATGGTATACCCGATATTGCAAGAACGAGTTTCTTTGTACTTGAACCAAAGAAAATTGGTGGGGGCTCTAGAAAAAGTGCACAAACCATCACTAAAATGGAAATCAGTGTGGATATAAATCTCTTGCAAGAATCCCTATGAGATCAAAGGTGCCTCGAAGTGTTCATAAATACCAAAGGGAGGAAAATTCAATCGGTTTTACTCGATAAACCGCCACAAGTACCTCCCAACCAACCCGATGATGATGACTTTGATCTAGAAGATGATGAGGTAACAGATGAAGATGAGCCCTGAATCCCGTGAATTCAATTTTGCTTCCAACCAATCACCTCCAAAAGAATCGATCAGGCTCTCGGAACATCTAATCATGGAAAGAAAGTAACAATGACTTTTTAAGAGATATTGGGATATGAAATTGAAAATAGTGGGAATCAGGAAGCAATACCAAGTAAGGTGGGAGAAGATGCAGATACTGTGAATGTATGGGTACCTGATTCTGAACAGGGTCCACAACCTCTGATACCCACCAAGGATTCGGACCTTGCTATCCTAGGGTTTGTGGACACCGAAGAGGAATTACAAAGCCAGACAAAGACACCGGCAAATGAAGTTATTGCTGAAGCGGTTAGCAAAGAGGTAGACAATATGACTTCAACCAATAAAGATGTAGAAGACCAACTGGAGATACAGAAGGTGTTGAAGCCAGTGCAGACAACAAGACACACTAATAGAGTTATGGATACTGAGGTCAGGGTGGAAGACAAAGCTAAAGCAAAGAAGTCTGCAAGCATGATGCAAGGGGCGATGTGGACCATATGGAAGACATGCAACAACATGGCCATCAACAAGAAGTTGGTGTCCTCTCCTAAAGGGATTATCTACAAGACGATGCTTTGGTGATCAAGACCGGAAGACACTCTTGAAGACCAAGATGAAGCCGGTGGCGAAGAGATGATTCGGCTTTTTGTCCTCAAGCGCTCCGTGATCAGTTCTTTTGGCATTCACTGAATGTCTGTAAGCATAGGAGGTGTGATGAGTACTGGTTGGGCTGAGCTGCGTGCCTTCGTGCCGCAAAATAAGAAAACTTGTCTGTGTTGCGTGCCTTCGAGCCGCATAGGAGGTTAAACTTTTGAGCTGCGTGCCGTCGTGTCGCAAAAAATGTTGGTCAAGTTATCATTTGAACTCTGTTTAGTGGTATTATGTAGTAGAGTTATGGTAGAAGTTAGAGTTCGGTCGGTGCAACACTACGAGTGCTTTTGTCTTGTAAACTGGTAACCCCAAGGCAAGGCCATGGGTGTTCGTTAAGCTTTCAATAAAGCCGGGTGAATACCTTTGGTCTAAAACTATGGATGGAACTTCTACTCATGTGTCAAATTTGATTGTGTGAACGTCTACCTTGTCAACTTTTTCCTTTGTCATATTTTAAAAAATTGAGATGTCGACTTCATAAGACTAATGATAGAACTTGTTTGTTTATGTGGCACTCATTTGCCGCACGGTTGATAGTGCACTTTTATGGTTTATTGAAACTTTGCTTTCAAGATGACCGCTTGTGGTTTGGAACTGATTTCTTTGTGTACACATCGGTAGTGATTACTTTGGTTGTGTGAAGGCTAGTGTTATCAATGCATTCTACGTGTATGCGATTGAGCTTTATCATGGCAATGAATCAAGACTGGAATGGAAGGGTCATTCGGAAGTTTTTTTTGTTTCCCCACACTCGAGGACAAGCACCGCAAAACCGGAGGCTACCTATGCTGAATTGCGGATGCTTGTGGATTGATTACAATGAAATGAAGCAAGCGCGTAAAGCCTCGTCTTTGTGAGTTTGTGGATGATGAGGAACAGATTTTGTTGGGCTATCCTTCCACATGGAGGATGAATTTGGAGCCCAACAAAGCAGCCCAAAACCAAATGACAAGCCCAAGTGCTTGTGCAACGCTGATCTCGGTTGATTCAACGGTTGAGATTGCTTCTTGGGAAGCATGTATGGGGCAAGGAAAAACCCTAGCCTCCATTCAACCGAGAAACTATGCCGCCTCGATGATGCCGTGACGACGTGCTTCACGGTGCGGCCGGAGGACCTGCCGAAAGCGTAAGATCCTCCAAAGGCCGCATCCAACAGGAGGAACAACTTCCAACTTGGAGCCTCACACGCTCTGCTGCAGTTCCCGGCAAAGACACGGACACCAAGGAGGCGATCCAAATACAGTGTACTATATAGCAGCGGAGCGTAGCAAATCAATCATCAACAAAGATATAGCTGTCGCCCCGTGCGCGTCGCTCCTCTCCGCTGCCCCCCCCAACACCTCGCGCAGTGCCGCCACCACCGTAGAGAGACGGTGTTGAAGTGTGTGGCAACGCATTATATATATATAATAATATGTCCGCAGTGTTATAACCTACGCAGCGGAAAAACGGCCCAGCTCGTTGTACCACAAGAGAACGGGCCTAACATGCAGTCCAAATTCAGGCCCAAAGGAAGGCCGGCTTCACGAGCGTTTTGAGGCCCGCTCAAAACCGGATGCAGGCCCGGCCAAATTCAATCCGGTACGCACGCGTGTCAACATCCATCGCCTCTAGCGTAAACGGGCGATCAGAAGACTCGAGACAAATACAGGCGCGTGCACCTACCGAGCGTCACGCCATCGACATGTGTCCGCAACGCCGCCACACACGCACACCGCGGACTATGGCGCAACGCACGACCGTAACATGCGGCGATTCTGTGCACGCGCACCGCGAAGCGCTCGCTCACCGATACGTGTCCGCAATACCAGCAAACAAAGACGCATACGCATACGGCGACAACACACGCCTATAAATGACCGCGCCGTAGCGGTTAGACATGTACGCATACCTCGCTAACACATCTCGCGCCAAAAATAAACGCCTGGCCGGTAGTGGATGCGACATAATACGCACACCGCTAACACAACTCGTCCGGAAAATAAACGCACGTCGGTAGTGGTCGCGACATGTACGCACACTTGCTAACACAACTCGCCCGGAAAAATAAACGCTAGCGCCGGTAGTGGTTGCGCTACGTACAGACACCTCCTAACACATCTCGCTTGAAAATAAACGCCGCGACTTTAATTTATGACCGCTATGCACTTTGTATGTTCCAAGCGCCGTTATTCGCGGCACGCCGCCGCCGCACCGTGTCAAGCAACACGGACGGTTCTCGACCACGCGAGTCTCGTGAATCAACGCACGCCTGTAATACTGAATAAAGCATGACTGGCGCGGCCAATAAAAGGTGTCCGTAAGCAAAAACGCCGTCGAATTAGGGGTTGCATCCACAATCGATCGATCTCGAAAAATGCGCCTGATGAAATGCATGTCTGAGATACGTTGAATTCTCGCAGACACTCGGTTTCAAAAGCGCTCGCCAGAGCCGCGCGCTCGTGCTGCCCAGCCAACGAAAACGCGTTCGGATTAAGAAAACAGACGCCGTCACATGAACATGTGTCTATAATGACCTTCTATTACATTGGTCTTGTGGGACCATCCGACGCCTATTACCGACGCCGCCTAGCCCGCGCTCGATAATGTCACAACACGACGCCGTTATTAGTGACGCCTCTAGGCGCACCGGCGGTTATTAGCCTTTTTACATAGTGTGGTATTTATAGCCCGGCTGCGTCCCTAGGGTTGTTGCATGGGTAACCGTCGCGCCGTTAGGCCCGTGCCTCCCCATTTTCCTAGGTTGAGTGCGTGTGGCAAAAGCGGCGGCGTCGGTTGCCATTATTGCGCTTTCCCCGAGCGCGCGCGGCCTTGGTTCCGCCACACGTCTCCCTCGTTTCTCGGGCCAAGCGGTTCCCCACACGATCTTCCATATTAATTGACCAGATATGATATAGTTCAGAATCTAGGGCGTCTGCATGCAATCCTTCTCGTTGAAGCTATCTATATTCTGGGAAAATACAGATTTTTTCTGTTTCGATCCCCTCAACTGCCGGGGCTCCCAGGTACTTTATCGTCCTCACCAAACTTTGCGCCTGGATGTTTTCCTGACCGGTGATGTGCGTATCTTGGATACATGCCACACGTACGAGCAGAGGCACTGTGCTTGGGGACTCCGGGAATAGTTGAACCCTGGTGGTCGACAACTGCGTCAGCTAGGTTTCCGATTAGTCGGGGACTACTAATAATTTTCTCTTAGACCCTAGTAGTACGTGATTACTCACCTACTGCTAGGCTCGGGGACTAAGTGGGCACACTTCACCTACGGTGAATCGTGCTCATTTTTTATTAAATATTATGAGTGTCTACCACTCAACGTGGACACACTTCGCTAAATAGAAAAAGATTTTTTTTCATTAGAGCACCCAGCATCCAGCAGGCGGACTCGTCAAGACTAGACTGGTCGGAAGCAGTGGGAAGAAGCTACAGGGACGCGGGCAGCTGGTCGAGAGCTGTCCCAGGCTAGTCGGCGCTTATCCTAGCTTGGTCGACAACACCTCCCGATGGTTGAAGCGTCAAGACTCCTTTACCCGCAAAGATACCGTGTGCTCGGGGACTAGCTGTGGGGGGATAAACCCCCACCCCCTCACGGACCGCTTTGGGCTAAGCCCTATGGGCCGGCCCAGGACGACGGACTGAAGCCCTCGGCGATAGAAGACGGCGGTCATCGGGGATCACGGCGTAGACGTGGTCATCAAGATAGTTCCCTTGAATAGCCCTGTTGTAATCACTACAAACTTTCCTATTGTAACCGATCAGGATAGATCTTGTCAGGATAGGTCCGACCTGTAACCCTGCTCCCCGGACTATATAAGGAGAGCAGGGATCCCCCCGAGGGACATCGGATTCTCAATCAATCAATACAATCTAAGCAGGACGTAGGTTTTACGCCATCAAGGCGGCCGAACCTGGGTAAAACCCGTGTTTTGTCCTTCGCCGCTCGCTTAAACGCCTTGTTAGTCGCCTAAGCGCACCTCTACCGCTCAATCTACTAGCTAGGTACCCCCTGCTAGACTATCGTCAATAAACCGACGACACTCAGTCTTGCATAATTCTAGCCAGTTGTGATGTGTGCGCTGTGGTTGAAGAATAATGCCTAGGGCATGTCAATCTCCATATTTCCCTGTCTCTTGCTATTATAGGGGTGATATCATGTTGGCACTGTCTATTTTATTTTGATTTCCGTTGTACAACTATTTTGTTTTCGAAAACTATTGCTTCCGCACTTTGAATTATTTTGAAATAAATGTGTACATCGCACTCGATTATAATATATTCAAATTTGGTTTAAGGTATCTGCGGATTGGAACTACCGAGCTCAACGATCTTGGTTGTATTGTTGATGAGTTTGAAATCACTGAGATTTCCGAATACGGGGTTTATATGGACTCAAGTGTAGACTGCGATTACTTCGTAATTGCAAATTATACTTGATTTCTTATAAATTGGTCGGCTCACACATATTCTGGATATCAGCAAATTCCATTCCACCCTGATGATCAAAATAAGACCACTTTAACATGCCCGTATGGAACTTATGCATACCGATGAATGTTGTTCGGTTTGTGCAATGCTCCACTTCTTTCCAAAGGTGCATGATGTCTATCTTCTCCGAAATGATTGAAAAGATTATGGAGGTGTTCATGGATGATTTTACCGCCTATGGCAAAACCTTCGATGATTGTTTGAAGAATTTAGACAAGGTCTTACAATGTTGTGAAGAAAAGACCGTTGGCGGTCGTTATCGACCATTTTATACCGCCAACTTATGTCTTTCTCAAGGGAAACTTGCTAACCTATGACACATATACCTTTACTATTGACCCAGTTCCACTTGTATTCTGAGAAATATGTTTTGTAGGACTTATACACGGAATCAAGTGAAAAGACGCCAAACAAGAACAAAGCGCAAAGCATAATACACATTCTAGAAATGCGCAACTAAGTGGGAATAGAGAAAGCCCAACTCAAGGCTGAATTGGACCAAAGCACCCCTAAACTACGGATCCAGGGCCGGCCCAGAGCCCACAGGCGAAAGGCGATCGCGAGACGGGCCACCCCTGGTCCGGCCGGACTGGAAGTGGGTCCGGTCGGACCCACGGTCCCGCCTCTCGAGCCGACCTTTCACAGGCGGTTGCATGCCGCCATGCATAGGCGGTATTGTTAGGTGTTTCCATTTGTACATACACAAACCAACCACAAATTAGTATAAATAAAGGATAGAGCCTCACCTCAAAAGAACACACCACACAAGTGCTCTCTCCCTCCACACTTGTATCTTTTACATTTTGGTTAGTATTAGGAGCTTGGCAAGATGTAATACAAGTTCAAGATCAACTATGGAGGTACTTGGTATGATCCATTTATTGTTCTTCATATCATGTTCTTCATCTTGTTCTTGTTCTTATTATCAATATAGCTATGCTTATGAACTAGAGTATAGTTCCAATGATATGATCTTAGCATATGAACTAGTATATAGTTTTCATGTTGTGATCTTGTCATATAGAACTTTATGCTTAATGGATTATACACACATGTTTAGACCAAATCCAAGTTGAGATATAGAGTTCTACTTTGAGTTAGTCTTGGTCGTTGTTGGGTTATGGGATCGTCGCCGTCCTTATGGCGGATGCTCTAGTAGAAGGACCCCGGGGACGGGTAAGCCTTGTTAACAGGCTAGAGTAGTAGCCAATAGCTTGGACGTGGTGTCTAGACTAGAGGCTACCTTCGTTTGCTCCATACACGGACGGACGAGGTGGTAGGCGACAGGTGGTGACAGCCCTGTCCGTCCTTTGTAATCCCCCACGTCCCGTATGGTGTAGAGCTTGTGCCGGTATCGCCTGGCAGACCAGGTGTGCTCCGGTGCCCGAAGTAAGACAACAGTGACTATAGCTATCTTAACTTAGAATCTCTAATGGTACAAGCATGTAGTATACCTTCTCTCTAACATAGCTATTCAGGATATGCCTTGCTCCAGTTTAGGGTTTTCTTTATCCTTGAGATTGCTCGAATGTGTGTGTCAAGTTATCCCTTATCTACCATACTTAAATCCTGTTATGAGCTTGGGTCTATTGCATAGTCATGTTATTGTGTCCATGTTCATATTAGAGACTTTCACACCATGCCTTTCCTATGGAAATACGATACCCTGAATACTTCCGGGTGAAAGCTACAATGGCATTTCCATGCGCTTGTGGAACACTTTCTGTTTGCGTTAAGAAACGTCCTAAATTGGGGAAAATGTCATTTTATGGTTCGAGAGGGAATAGTGCTAGGGCACAAGGTGTCTGAACGTGGGATAGAAGTGGATAGAGCAAAGATTGAAGTTATTGAACAACTTCCACCTCCCACGAATGTGAAAGGAGTCCGAAGCTTTCTAGGCCACTGTTGACACATTTTATAGTATATTTTTATAGCTCAAATAAAACTGAAATAAGGGTATAAATGAGTATTTATGTAGAACTAGGGGCTTTACTAACAATTTCCAAGAGTTTTGGTGAATTATATATTTTTTTTCGAGGATTGGCGGTAAAAGCCCGCAGTTTTGCACCCCATACGATAAAAGACGTGACCGTGGAGTAACCCAACTTGAAACCCACGTAAGAAGACCCTAGAAGACTCGGAAGCCAGCCAGAAGAAGGGCTGGGCCCACCTATCGACAAAGCCAGGCCACCCGCCACCCTGGCGGCGGCGCCCTGTGGGCCCCCGTGTCGACCTCCTGCTCAAGGTCGGTTCATAACCGCCATTGAGGATCAATCCTATCCATGTATCAAGCTCGGTTTCATCCAAGGGCTACGGTTCATCGACCCTAGCTATATAAGCATTCCCCGCCCCCGACCAGTGGCAATGATGGTTCATTAGTTCATTACTCCATCGGCTCAACCCGATCAACAGCCTATGCCCTAGCCTCTAATTAGAAGAGCTCTAGATCTAGTTGAGAGAGAAGATTAAGTTGAGAGACTAGTTCATAGCTCCCCATGAGAGTAGCTAAATCTAGTCTTGTTTGAAGAATAGAGATTGAGTGGAAGGAGAAGTTAAGGGGAAGCTCGAAACCCGTCGGTGTCTCCTCTTCGCTTGTACCTTCAATCAAGCCTCCATTGGAGCTTGTTCCTAAGACAACTACGGTGGATCAACTTCTTATTTGAGTAAGTTTACTTGTTTATATTATTCTTGTGGTTTGCGACTCTTTTAGAGTACTACGATTCTTGTCGCTCTTGGATTGAGGTTGCTACCCCTAGTGTGAGCGTGGTGCTTAGACTAGATAGCTCGTAGATACACCCTACCTTCCGGATTGTGGTAACTAACGTAGGTGACTTATAGCTGCGTTAACTCTTTGTATTCCACCTCCCGTTGGATAGGCCTCGGTAGAACCTTTTACTAGGAGTTTGCACTCTTTGTTAGTGTCTTTCTCCTCGAATAATGTTCCCATAAGAAATATTCACAAGCCTTATAAGAATATCAATTAGACAACCATAGCCGTCTTCCTAAAGATTTATCAGCTTCCTTCCTTGTTAAGATTCTCAGGCCTTAGTTATATCTTCACTATTCGTAAACCTTTCTCCTCGTGGATTCAATATTAAAACCCATCTTCCGGGTGAAGTGCTCACCGGTATCCGTGTGCTTGCGGATTATACAAATCATAAATATTTTTGTGGGCTTATCTTTTACCAACAAGCATTTACGGCGCCGTTGCTGCTGGGAGAACGGTTGTTTAAGAAAAACGTGAGTATAACTAAGTCTTGTAAACTATCGTAGTGTAGAGTTTATCTTTTTTCCTTTCTTTTTATATTTTATCTTTTTCTATTGTCCAAATGGATACCATCCCTCTTTACAAATACATGGCACCCACGGAACACTCTTGTAGCCCTTTGCCGTCATCTAAACCAATCAATACCAATGACTACGAGTTGAGTCCTAGGTTAATAGAGATGGTCCAAAATCATATGTTCTCAGTACAATAGACGAAAACCCTTATCACCATCTCCTAGACCTTCAAAGAAACATGTGACCGCCTTCATATAAAAGGCATGTCCAATGAAACTATCCGCTAGAAGCTCTTTCCATTCTCTTTTGAAAGGGAAGGCTCGCCCGATGGTACGACAATAACAAGGAGAAGATGGAAGGCGATCGGGGAAAGTTACTAGTTGAATTTTGCCTAGACTTTTTACCCCATGTCCAAAGTAGTCAACTTCAGGCTCTCGATCCTATCCTCTAAACAACAGGATAATGAATCTTTGGGTGCCTTAAGGAACATCTTGAACTTCTTTCCAAATCCGGACTGACTTAGCCATGCGGACCAGGTTTTACTTCAACATTTTTTATGTTGGTCTGAACAGAAAATCTAGAAAGAATTGAATACCTCAACAAATGGATCTTTTATCCATCTCCCACCCGCAAGCTAGAAAACTCTTGACCATAATTGCGGAGAATAATAAAGATCATATTGTAGAGAACTCCTTAGACGGAGAAGAAGAAGAGTTAGGATTAGTTGAGGACGATTTCATACCAAACTCATTTGCAACCTTAAGCCAATCCACCAAAGCCGATCCCCGAGCCATCGAGTCATGAAAACGGAGGACACTCCAATATTTGATTTCCTACTTGATATCGAGGATGATTTATTTTCCGATTATGGGGATACCTCGAAATACAAAACTGAAAAAGATATTTCAGAAGGCTAAATATTCACTTATAGACCCTTGACAAAAACACTTTTACAAAGGACCACTAAAGAGCTTGTTTCAACCGTAAGCGGCCGAATGGTTAGAAGAGTTAGAGCTTTTTCCTCGATGTAGTCCATTTGGATTCACCTTCTATACCTATTCATTGCCAAATTCATAAAAGACTCTTTTTCGCCCTTTATAATCCAGTTGTTGGGATAAATATCATGTCATTATCTTTTTGCTAATGATCTTCTCATAGACATGCCATTAAGTCCCACAAATAAATTGCTACAAAGCCCATCGGGACAAGTTGTCCAAAGTTCAGAAATTCTTTGTCCTACCAATCCATGTTAAAAGTACCATGGTACACTTAAGCTTTCATATCTTTGACATCATGGAATTTGACGTGTTGATAGGACAACCTATTGAAAGGCTTATTTGAGAAGGACAAACAGGAGAATTAGGTATACGGCTTAGGTAAGGGATTAAAACTCTCATTTCCTATTGCCCAAGCCATCAATTCCCGAAAATAGAATCTTGTCGAGAACCAGATCCTATGGAAGAAATTAAGGAGGCATCGGTAGAACATTTTTGTAGAATCCGGTTCACGAGGATTACCTTGAATTCTTTGTAGAAGAAGAAGATGATAATCCCACCACAATGAACCTTTGAATGAATTTGAAAATCCTCCTAGACCTCCAATAGAGCTTAAACCTCTACCACCTAGTCTAACTTATGCTTTCCTCCATAATGATTCGAGTCCCCTGTGATTATAAGTGATAAACTCACTCCGCAGGAGACTCTTAGATTGATAACCGTCTTAGAACATCATCGATCGGTTTTTGGCTATTCACTTTCGAAGACCTCAAAGGAATTAACCCCCTCACTCTGCACTCATCGTATTCCAAACGGATCGATATTCCACCTTCTAGAGAACCCCAAACGTTAGAATTAAAAATGCAATGAAAGAGGTAGTTAAGAAAGAGGTGCTGAAATTATTACACGCCGGGATTATTTATCCCGTGCCACATAGCGAGCGGGTAAGCCCCGGCAAGTTGTGCCCTAAAAAAGGGAGGCATGACAGTTGTTAAAAATGATAAAAATGAATTAATCCCTCAAAGAATAGTCACGGGATGGCGAATGTGCATAGATTATAGAAAATTAAACAAAAAGTCACAAGAAAATATCATTTTCCATTGCCCTTCATTGATGAGATGTTAGAGCAATTGGCAAACCACTCTTTCTTTTGTTTTCTTGATGGATATTCAGGATATCACCAAATTCGATCCATCCCTGATCAAAAGCAAAACCACTTTTACATGCCTATATGGAACTTATGCCTATAGAAGAATGTCTTTTGGGTTGTGTAATGCTCCAGCTTCTTTTTGAGATGTATGATGTCTATATTCTCCGATATGATTGAAGAAATTGTGGAAGTTTTTATGGATGATTTTTTTCGTATATGGAAAAACTTTGATGATTGTCTTAGAAAACTTAGATAGGGTTTTGCAAAGATGTGAAGAAAAAGCACTTAGTTCTAAATTGGGAAAAATGTCACTTTATGGTTAGAGAAGGAATAGTGCTTGGACACCTAGTGTCGAAAAGGGGAATAGAGGTAGATAAAGCTAAACTTGAAGTGATAGAACAATTGCCTCCCCTATAAATGTCAAAGGGATTAGAAGTTTTCTTGGTCATCTTTGGTTTTACCGAAGATTTATAAAAGATTTTTCACATATTGCTAGACCACTCACCAGCCTTGTTAGCCAAGGATGTCCCTTTGAATTTGATGATGCTTGTCCGAAAGCTTTTGAAACTTTGAAAAAGGCCCTCATTTATACACCACCTATCATTCAACCCCCTGATTGGTCTTTACCTTTTGAAATCATGTGTGATGCCGATTATGCTATGGGGGCGGTGTTAGGCAAACTAAAGATAGAAAGCATCATGCCATTGCATATGCCAAAGAAAACTTTGATCGGCCACAGTACTTAATTATGCTACTACTAAAAAAAGAAGTCACTAGTTGTTGTTTATGCCATTGATAAATTTAGATCCTACTTGGTAGGAGCTAAAGTCATTGTTTACACTCGATCATGCTACTTTAAAAATACTTGCTCACCAAGAAAGATGCTAAACCTCATTTAATAAGATGGATTTTGTTACTCCAAGAATTTGATTTAGAAATAAAAGATAAAAAAGGAGTAGAAAATTTGCATTTCGATCATTTATCTAGAATGCATTTTGAGAAACCCAATGAATTGCCCATTAATGATTCACTCGGGGATGATACTCTTTTATCGGATAACCCGTCTGCGATCCCCTCGGTGCGTAGATATTGTTAATTTTATGGCTACGTGTTATGTACCACCCTGGGGTTGATAAGAGGAAACTTATTTATGATAGTCATAGTATCACCTTTGGGATGAACCATACCTCTTCGTGGTTTGCTCGGATGGGTTACTCGGAAGATGTGTGCCTACTGAGAAGAAGGAATCCGGATCATTGAAAGATGTCACTCATCACCATATGGAGGACATTATGGGGCATTCGTAACACATGCAAAGATTTGGCAAGCAGGATTCTTCCGCCAACCATGTATCAAGATACCAAAGATTTTATTCAAGATGTGGAGCCCGTCAAAGGCATGGGAATATCAATGCAAGAGATGCCATGCCTCCTACAACCAACCTCCGTGATAGAACTCTTTGATGTATGGGGAATTGATTACATGGGACCATTTCCAAAATCCGGAATTATGAACATATACTAGTGGCGCTTGACTATGTATCAAAATGGGTAGAAGCTATGCCATGCGGATCTGCAGATAATGTAAGCTTCGGTGAAGATGTTTGAAGAAATAATATTTCCAAGGTTTGGAGTGCCAAGAATGGTAATCAACGATGGAGGATCCCACTTCATTGATAGCAGATTCAAAAGATATTTAGCGAAGCACGGAGTTCGCCATAATGTCGCCCGCGCCTTTATCACCCTCAAACGAGTGGGCAAGCAAAACATCAAATAAACAAATCAAGAATATCTTGCGTAAAAAACAAGAGAAGAGATGGGAACAAAGTGGAAGGATAGACTTCGTAGTTATTATGGGCATATAGAACGGCCTACAAAAACACCAATTGGAATGTCACCATACCAACTTGTTTATGGCAAAACACATCCACTTTGCCGTTGAGCTAGAGTTTAAGGCTCCTTTGGGCAATCAAGAGATGGAATATGAATTTAGAAGCCGCGGGGAGTAAAAAAAAGATGCAATTATCGAACTTGATGAATGGCGAGAGAAAGCTTATCACAATGCCAAGATCTACAAAAAGAAAAGAACAAAAAAGGTGGCATGATAAGAGAATTAAAAAGAAGAACTTCACTCCAGCGATCGGTATTACTTTTTTAATTCCAGGGGTTAAATTATTCGGGCATGGAAAACTTGGAGCAAATGGGAAGGACCCTTCAAGGTAGTGAATTCATCATCACATGGAGCGGTCACTCTTCAAGATAACGAAGGTAAGTTATTCAAGGTAAATGGCCAACGTCTCAAAATCTTTTATGAGCCCAATAAAGAACCCGAGTAATTAGATGTTTTAGAATTCTTTTACTTTTACCCAATCATCGGCCTTGATCGCGTAGTGTCATTTTTTTTTCGGCCCAAAAGTACGAGCATTAGACGGAATGAACCTTAGAAGACCACGAAGAAAAGTTGGGCCGTGGGGCCTGCGGGACACACGCCGCCGCCTTCTGGCTGGCGGCCGCCTCGTTCCACATGGCCGCCACGCCATCCCTAATCTTCCCACGTATCTTCCTTAGGATATCCCTAGAATACCAAACCTTTTTGTGTGATTCTCCGCGTCGGCGTCCCGATAACCCGTCATCCTAACTCCCCTACCAAGGCATCCCCGATATATAAACCGAACCATTTTACCTTAAGCCTATCCCCATCTACCTCTACCAACAAAATCGACCCAAGACCTTGTTCTTTGCCATGGCCCAACCCGGAGATGCGAATGGTGGTGTATGACCCAACAAGGACCCAACCAAGATCACCATCGCCACCACCTCCATCGTCGGTATATCCCTCGCTTTGCCGTCGTGCGGCCCACAGCCTACACCTCTTGTCGTTATTCCACCACCCACGACCATCTCCTGCTGTTCTCGGCTAGAACAATTCTCAACGCCCTCGCCGTGAAGATGCTATGAAAGAGTTCACGGTGCGTGGCGCAAATTGTTGCCACCTCGTCCCAACGAGACGCTTACGAGGCGTCAAGGGGCGATTCAATAACATTCGCCTGGCTGAACTCGCTCATCCCCGTCTCCATTGATGGGAGTGCGTGCCTCGCCATCGCAAGTGAAATTCATCCCGCGCCGAGGAGGTGTCGAAAACGCCTTTTGCAAGCGTCGTTTTTAGCAAGTTTACGAAGGCATCGACCTCAGCGAAGTCGCTGGATTGACTTTGATGGAGCTTCACTTTGATGGAGTGCCACGATGAGAAGCGTGAGCTCTAGATAGGCGCATGGAGGACCTTAGAGCTGAGAACACAGCGTTAGCCAAGAGAGTTGCATCTCTTGAGAGTCGCCCGCGTAACTAGGAAGGAGCCCTAGTAATTTAATAGAGTGCTTCAATTAGTTCGATTAGTATGAGTAGTTAAATTAGTTCGTTTTAGAAGTTTGCTTAGATCGGTTTTGCTTGCTTAGATTAAATCTTTATATTATGTAATATTTGGTCGAATAAATAAAGAAGCACTCTACATTCAAGTTGATCTTATTCTTATTATTATTTTCGTGCAAAGTTTCTTTGTCTCCACCATGTTGTGAATAAAAGGTAACAAGGGAAAAAGTGTGGGGAGACAACACTGAGCGTCAAAATGAACAAAAAGTAACACGAAAATATTGAGAAACCGAAAAGATCTGAGCGAAAGATCACGCATACGGCGAAGATCGCGGAGCCTGTAATGGGACCCACGCGGCCGCCCTCGGGAGGCGACACGGCCGCCTTGCCACGCCACCGCCGGCCTCCCCTTCATCCACGTATCGGTTTGTTCTCGATCTTTCTAATTACGTAACATTTGTTGCGTTTCGCACAAAACCGAGAGCTCTTTAATGTCTAATAAATCAAAATAAAAAGAAAAAGATTGATATGCTTAGTTCAAGCTGGACTCACATGATTCTTTTTCATGGTCAAACCGAATTGTTGAAAACTAAAAGTAATAGGAACCCCAAGATACTTAGAGTTGTTGTAGAATATGAGATAGAAGATTGGTGAGAGCCTAATTCTTGATATCTTGTCTCTTGGAGAATTTATTTCGAAAATATTAAAAATAATAGCTATACCTCTTCTTTGTGGTAATTATCCTACCAAAGCCACGCATGCTAAAAACAAAAAAAACAACCATAAGCTACTTGTTTTGTATTGAGCTTTGTCAAGTCCTCGTGACCCAAGTTGAGACTTACTATGCTCCCTTGATCAAGAACACGCATACACTCACACATATATATGTTGCTTTTATCTATTATATGCACCAAGTTTTGATCTCTCCATATTAAAGTCTTGATACAAATGAGAGACAAGGCATGGGTTATGCAAAAGTATTGAAAAAAAAAAAAAGAAAAAGATGAAAAATGGACAAGTGTCCGAGGGGTGAGAAGAACCCACATCTTTTAAGAGAGGAAATAAAAGACAAAAAGTCTAGGGCGAGTGTAGAGCCCACCTCTCCAAAAAAAAAAAGATAAAGAACAAATAAAGATAGCCCATGACCTTGCTTGCTTGCATCCATTCTTTTCTAAAAAGAGAGAGAGAGAGAGAAGAGAGCAAGAAATCTACAAGAGCATAGTAGAATTAGATAACCACACACTTGTGCACATCTTGATCTAAGGGAATGTCTCTCCTGGGATCCGGCTTTGACATTGCAAATATATGCAAGGTAAAGTATGCTACATCCTTGACATACCTGGAAACACCAGATAAAGCTTTATTAGAAGTAGGATGTTTTTAAGGGCAACAATCATATGTGCCTTGTGAGGATCCAAAAAATACCACATATAAACACAATGAGTGATTCGAGAGTACCACAAAAAGAAGATGGTAAGCCATGTTTCTTTTTCAAAAAAATCATCGCAAAAATCTCCGGTTGATTCGATTGAAGAGAAAGGTACTCTATGTCAACTATTCTTGTTCTCCAACTCCTCAAAATCCTTGGTAAACACAATAAATCACGCAAAATAATTAAGACCTTGAGATTGTTTTGTGTTTGATGTCTTGACTTACGACTTTGCTATATCCATCCATTTCTCGAGGCGAGTAAAGCCTAAGTGTGGGGAGCTTGTTGACACATTTTATAGTATATTTTTATAGCTCAAATTAAAACTGAAATAAGGGCATAAATGAGTATTTATGTAGAACTAAGGGGCTTTACTAACAATTTCCATGAGTTTTGGTTGAATTATATATTTTTTAGGGGATTAGCAGTAAAAGCCGGAGTTTTGCACCCCATACGATGAAAGACGTGACCGTGAAGTAACCCAACTTGAAACCCACGTAAGAAGACCCTAGAGACTCCAAGCCAGCAGATAAGGGCTGGGCCCACTCGAGGGGCGGGGCATGGCACACCCTCTGGCCCCCGTGCGGCCGCCCAATGGGACCCCCGTCGGCCTCTGTTCAAGGTCGGTTCATAACCGCATTGAGATCAATCCTGTATCCATCTATCAAGGCCGGTTTCATCCAAGGGCTACGGTTCATCGACCCTCGCTATATAAGCATGCCCCGGCCCCGGCCGGGGTAATGATGTTCATTAGTTCATTACTCCATCGGCTCAACCCGATCAACGGCCCATGCCCTAGCCTCTAATTAGAAGAGCTCTAGATCTAGTTGAGAAAGAAGATTATCAAGTTGAGAGACTAGTTCATAGCTCCTCGCGAGAGTAGCTAAATCTAGTCTTGTTTTGAAGAATAGAGATTGAGTGGAAGGGAGAAGTTAAGGGGAAGTCCGAACACAGTCGGTGTCTCCTCTTCGCTTGTACCAGCCGGGATCAAGCCTCCATTGGAGCTTGTTCCTAAGACAACTTCACGGTGGATCAACTTTTATTTGAGTAAGTTTAATTGTTTATATTATTCTTGTGGTTTGCGACTCTTTTAGAGTACTTCAATTCTTGTCGCTCTTGGATTGAAGGTTGTTACCCCTAGTGTGAGCACATGATGGTGACTAGATAGCTCGTGGAGATACACCCTACCTTCGGATTGGGTGAACTAGCATTGGTGACTTATAAACTGCGTTAACTCTTTTGTATTCCACCTCCCGTTGGATAGGCCTCGGTAGAACCTTTTACTAGAGTTTGCACTCTTTATTTAGTGTCTTTCTCCTTTGAATAATGTTCCCATAAGAAATATTCACAAGCCTTACAAGGATATCAATTAGACAACCATAACCGCTCTTCTTAAAGATTTATCGCTTCCTTCC
>JADLZK010007625.1:0-60441 GCA_015847255.1 Hyparrhenia diplandra | reverse complement strand
CTATTATTAGTAGCCTAACATTGTGGACGGATGCTATCGTCGATCCGAGCCTTCATGACAGCGACGGAGGAGAAGAGAGATATTTATTTTTGCAAGTACGAGTACGAAAAGAAAAGCGCGAATTTGGAGTCCCGGTGTGTGGACGACGTACGCACGGTTTTGAATTGGAATGTGAAGAACGAATTCAAGGTTTCACAGAAATTCCAGCACGCAGCTTTTAGTTTCTACACTGCATGTACATCTATCACCAATTTGAAAAGTACTCGCACGCACGCGCAGGTACATAGTACAGTACGTGGAGGGAGAGTTTTAGTTCGGCTGGCTCTTTAGGATGCTTTCTGCCGCTGGCCACCCTCGATCGGTCTCGGGCGAACGGCAACTGCATGTGTTTGTCATGCATGCTGCGGTTCGTTTCCATCCTCGTCTCCCACAATCGGAGAGGAAGCCGAGCAACGATATGTGAGAATGACTCGTGATCAAAATGTTAGTTGGAAACCTATATCAAGATGATCTTTGATGTACGCCTTTCACCCATACGGATGGATGGATTTTTGCGCGCAGCAACCAAAGCTTCTAGCGCTATGGATGAAAAACTATCTAGGTCTAATAGTATGTGTGACGACGACGACTCTCTTTGATTTGAGGTGCCAAACAACCTCACACACGTGCCCCTGCAACCGTGTATGGAGTTTGGAAAGAGGTTGGCTGCCACGTACTGTGCGTGCGAGACTTGTCCACGGCGGATCGGAGATTGAGACGCAACACGCTCACAGACGACAGAATAAGTGGCCAAGTCCAAGCTTGTGATAGGCTATCCTACCGCCGTCAGCCAAGCCACACTTGGCGGCCGTCCAAAAGTCCATCGTCTCCAGATACTCCAGCTACTTGCTGTTCCTGGTGTGTCTCGTAGCGGACCAACCATCTCATCTCAAGTCTGAACAACCATCTCATCAAGTCTGCCCGCCGCACGTCAAGGAGGAAGTAACGCTGCAGGCAGGGATGGGCCGGATTAGCCGGCCGTGACCGTAGTGATGGTGATTTTGACAAGAACTCATGACTGATGATGACCCTGCGTGCCTGCACAAGGATGGCCGGGTTTCCATAGTTGGATTAATTGGAGATAAAGAAAGGAATTGAGAAGATGAGGTGTTCTTGTATGAATTGACTCCCCAACTTTCAACTGCCAGCTCCGCGCGTCAATCACGTGCTCTCATCACCTTTTCGATTCTGATCGTTGAGGCAGTGCTAAGGTAACATATATGTGGTTTCCTCCCTCCCTCCAAGTCCAATCCGACCCGTCTAAGAAAGCAAACGATGAATTAAACTATCGTAACTTTTTTACTAGGTTCTATAAGAAATAATAGTATGAATGTTTATGACATGCTATATGGGAACAATAATGCATGATGAATCTAATGATATCTTTTAGTATAAATAGATATATTAGTATATTTTTTATGCAAATTTGGTCAGACTTAATTAAAAGGCTTTTGGCTCAGTACAGTGGCGGATCTTAAAGGCTTTGACATTGAAAAAATGGATGCTCTAGTTTATTTAAGACGACAAATTTGTTCAAAAGACACCAAACACATTAAAATATTTATTTATCTCTCCATCAGCACGAGAGGGACGGCTGTGATTTTTTTTTTTTTTTTTTTTTTTGCCTCTGGCTATTTCTTCTTCCTCCCTGCTTTTTGTTCTTTTTTCTATTGAAGACCATCTCCATGTTCTTCATTCGTTTTTGGCTGTCCCACCCCGGCCGCTGCATGCCTGCACCCCACGACCTGCAAGTAAAAAAAAAAAAAAACGACATTTCAATTGTCATCTCTAGATGTTCAAAAAGGAGAGGAGTGCGAGGACACAAGAAAAATGCAGCATGTGTTTGTCATGGTCCTTTTCTGTTCCTGATAATGTATCCGCATACTCACTCCAGCACAACCGGAAACCGTTGGTCAAACCGAAGCGCTACAGGGCAGAGGGCACCCGAAATTCAGCTGCAAACATCCAATCCTAGATGGTGCCACTGGCAGCAGCTCCTGCCGAACTTTGCAGCAGAGACACACACACAATTCCATGTTGTAGCAACCACCAAACTGAGGGAGATGAGGCCGGCGCTCTTCCACGACTTGACCCCCAACATTTTCAACTGGCAGCTCCAATCCGCGCGTCAATCACGTGCTGGTGTTGTCATCACCTTAGATTTCTTTTATTTTCCTTTCCCCCATTTGATTGATCAGATCATGAAACCTTGCTGAGCCAGTTTTCTTGTTCAAGCTCCGCATTGCAGGGATGCCAGTTCTGTAGGCCCACAGAACGATGCCTTTTTCTTGGCCCAGTAAGCCCAGACGGCTGCCGCAGGCCGTAATTGCAAGGACAGCACTCCTCATCACTAATAAAAAAAAATACAAGGATATCCCATGTTCTAGAACGACTTTGTTAATAAATTGTGCCTTATGAAATATCTGAATCGTAGTTTAGAAATCACACTACATTACAACCAAGATAAAAATATGTGATAGGTGGGTGATACGTGAGAGAAGGCATAAGATTTGACAAAAATAGAGTAAAAAATGCTTTTCAGAGGTCCATTAACAAAAAAACTTGTGAGGAAATGCCATCTAAGATTCATCAACTCTCAAATTGCACTTTTAGGAACCTAAATTTTTTAAAAACCACTTTAAAAAGTTTGTAGGAGCGTTAAAAATACAGTTTGAGAGTTACAACCACAAAAGTTAATGGGCCCCTAGCGCATTTTACTCAAAAACTTATTCTGAAGAAGTTTTTCTTGGAATATTGTATCTTTGTTTAGGAAAATGAAGAGTATATTAAAATGACTTAATAAGTATTTAGAAAAATGAGAGTGTTCTCAAAATTATAGGAAAATGACCGGATCACCATTTAGAAATTCAGAATACTCTGCCTGCCTGTATGTGCTTCACCATATAATGCCCTTGGTCCCTCAAAGTGTGAAAAACCCCAACAAATTTTCAAAGGTGTAATTTTCTAAAGCTCTTATATAACTAATTCACTTAAAATCACATAATCTAAAAACTAGTACTAAGTGTCTTTGAAATCACATAATTTGTGAAACAGTTTTTTTTTTTGACAAAAACAAACATATTAGATTAAAAGCAAATGATCATATAATTTGGCCCTTGGAGAAGGAGCCAATTATAAAAGGGACCCTAAAACTAGATCCTGAGCACCGCCGGCGGCAGTGTCGCGGGTGAGTTGCATCATGAGCGCCGTCGACGCCAGCGGCCGCAGCAGGTGCAAGAGGGGCTCGCCGAGCGAAGGCTTGTAGTGGATAAAGACGCCGTCAGAGGACTTATCGCCGACGACCCAAAGATGTAGTAGGTTCCGACGTCGGTGGGCCTCAAGTCGTTGTCTTCGTGAGTCGGTGGGGCTGCTCGCCGCCTAGACGGTGTCCGAGGATGCGGGACCCGCCGATTGAAGAGGCGTTGCTTGGTGGGCGACAAATGGGGGCGAAGACGAATGGAGGGGGGTGGATGAGGGCGCAGGGATGGGGCGGCGGATCTCGATGGAGGTGGTGGGTAGGCAGATGGGTGCACGGAGGCGAGATCCCCGCAAAGGAATCGGGCGACAACGCCGAGGAAGTCGAGGGCGGCCATGGCGACGACGAGGTTCGGGGAGGACGCCATACAACCGACATTACCACCGTGTGAGCATGAAACAACTAGCTAGATCTACTAAAAACGAAGGGCCCCCCTCCCTACACGCCACGGCGAGGCGAAAGCTCGCCGGAGCCAGGAGGGAGGGGCCGGAGGAGGAGGCGTTAGGTTGAGGAAGAAGGAGAGAAGTTGTGAAAGAGTTAGAATGGATATCTTTATAACCAATTTATGCAAAGAATGAACATAGGAGTAGTGAAACGGGTGAAGATATAGTAGATCATGAACTCACTTAATATGCTCGACAAGTTTCTATTATATATGTAGTGTGGTTAGCTATGATCTATGTTGTCTTTACATCTTTGTGCTTTCTGAGTCTAACTCTTTGAAAAAATTAGTAACAACGGTTGACCAGTAAATAGAAAACATATTTCAATATTAACGTATTTGTTACATTAATAATAGCTGATATGAAATAAAAATATTGGGTTTCAATGGCCCATGTATGGTACACTTCAACTCCACGGAACGTGAATTGTAGCCAATCTTAAGGGGACTCTAGTGTACAATTTCCATTTGGCTAGATGAAGGTTGCTCAATGATGGACAAGCGATAGGAAAGAAGATAGGGAGAAAGGATTCAGCATAGGTGATGGGGGCTTAACTCCCCTAGAAAAACTGAAACTCTATGGAACTGCTGTGAGGGGGTAGGAAAGAAGATAGAGAAAGGAGTGCAGTGTGTTGGAGGTAAAGCTCAGTATAATGCCAAACCTCCACTTATCTAATAGAGACCCAAAAAAAACTGTGGTATTCCAAAGAATAAGGATGTCACCAGAAGCACCGATCGATGGGATGAAGTCAAAACAGAGAAGCACCGATCGATGGGATGAAGTCAAAACAGTCGAAACGACGTGGGGCAAATTATCTGATAAAAGAGATGTCAAAGGAGTCTTTTTTCATATCCCACGCATGTTCGAACAGAACAACGCAGATACTCACAACACGCACGCACACTCATACTCATACCTATACAGATCCGAGATTCCCCGAAGTCACTATCGGCGCCTCATCGCATATAGGAAACGCCGCTACCACTTAATGCATAATGCCGGTAAATCCTGAAAAATTTCCAGAAAAAGGTGCGAGCACCAAAAGTTGAACTCGGTGGGTAGCGTCCCCACCTGGGCCGTTTCTACCATTGACTACAAACCAGATTGATTTGAAATAACTTAGCATTGCCCATAAATAAGAATAAGGAGAAGGGACAGTTACATGCGCCAATGGCGAAAGCAACTACCGTACCTAGTCCAATCCGAGACCAAACCGAAACGCTACGAGACACAGGACTGGGCACGAACTCAGCTCCAAACACCCATGCATCCAATCCAACAGGAAGAAATAGAAAGGTGGCAAAGGCCACGGCGGCTCCTGCCTGCCCAACTTTTTGCACAAACTGTCGCACACACATGGGAAAATCGGAACGACTGATCGACTGACCGATGCATGCTGCATGCATTGACTTGGGCACACATATGCATGTTCGGCTGCCATCCCTGTTTAATTTGCTGCATAGCAGCGTTCTTACATGATGTTGATGATGTTAAAATAGTATACGTATTATGCATGCCTGCCTAATTAAGAAAAGAGACTACTGACCGGACAGTACTGTGCAAAAAACTCGTTTTTGGTGTATAGTGTACTGCTTGCAAAGAGCGTTATTGTTAATTTGATACGGTGGCAACTGGCGCGCACAGGACTACGAACGCTAAGTTCAGGTAAGGAAAACATACGTACATCGGAGAGTACACACAATTGTTCAGCCAAGCTTCACGAAGAAACCTATAAGAAAGAAAAAAATACAACAAAGTCCCTCGAATCTTCGTGAACCAGCTTGGCCTCCTCGTCGCCGCCACCAAAGAAGACGAGCACCACCCTAAGCTGGAAGAATCCCATCGCACACAGGCTTTGAACGGAGTCGAAGTTGACACCCATCAAGGAAGACGTGAGGAAGCCATTGACGGTCGTCCATCGACTGGGACAGCGTCCCAACTCCAGCTCCCAAATCTTGACTCGCCATCGACGGTCGCCGCCGCCAAGGGAAGAATGAGCAGCCACCATCTGCAGAACCCAGACACCTTCACATCCAAAAGAAGAAGAGAGGAACAACACCATCACCTGGCTAAGACATGAAGCTCCAACCATAGTCTCCAGTGCATGACTCACCGACGTCGGTGCGAAGGAGAGGTTGCGAGACATTATTTCACATCCAAAAGAAGAAGAGAGGAACAACACCATCACCTGGCTAAGACAATGAAGCTCCAACCAGTCTCCAGTGCATGACTCACCGACGTCAGTGCGAAGGAGAGGTTGCGAGACATTATTTCACAGTGTCGTATACACCTGCACCACGCCGATGCTACCCGGACAAACCCAAGCTCCGCCGTCAAACAACGACAAGCAAACCCTAGACCTAGGACTCATTCCTACTCT
The DNA here is from genome assembly GCA_015847255.1 of Hyparrhenia diplandra. Taxonomy (NCBI): domain Eukaryota; kingdom Viridiplantae; phylum Streptophyta; class Magnoliopsida; order Poales; family Poaceae; genus Hyparrhenia; species Hyparrhenia diplandra. Next base: position 54,323 of record JADLZK010007625.1, on the reverse strand, counting down.
ATATACATCTGCACGGGTAATTTCCGGGCATCCTCCCTCTCCAGCACCAAGCCGGTGACCAGGGAAGGGGAAGGAGGTCGGCAAAATCGCCGCCTGAAAGCGCCGTCTCCTCCTTTTTGGCCCTCTGAAACAGTAGCAGGGGAGAAGGGGAAGAAAGAAAAATTGGTCTTGTCATAATCATAATCACTAGTAATAATGTACTATCCCTAACAATACACAATCAACAATTTTGGATACTAATAATAACCGCGGGTCCGATACCCACACACATATATATAATGGATCGCGCACAAAACAGCCTACAAAGGATGCCTCATGCCTCCATCATCCTCTGATTCCTCTCCACCACCAGCCGCCGCCAACACCCACACCCTATCCGGCTGCCTCTCATTTCACCAGACACCAGACGCTGCTGATGCTAACTACTTATATTAGCCCATAGTATAGAGTACTAGAGTTGCATGTAATAAAGTGGAGTATAAAGATTTAAGTATTGTAATAGCTAGCTACCCATGGAACTAGTAGAGAGGGAGAAGAGGGAAGGGAAGAGGGAAGAAGATAGGGAGGAAGGAGAAAGCAATGCATCTTTTGTGGAAATATGATAACGCATCAGGGCATGAAGATAGTCAGAAACAAGTGTAAGAATCAATTCCCTATCCCTCAAGGATCATGAATAAACTTGTTTCTGAGTTTGGTGAAACACTGTTCAATTAATAATCACTTCACAATTCAGCCACGATAATTTGTACATATCTTACAAAAACAGCAGATTGCAAGTATAGGTCCTGTCAAAGTTAATCGACCTCGAATCATGCGGAACTTGATGGCTGTAAACATAGCATGTAGCTGCATGTAATGAATCAGAAAAGGCATGTGCATATAGCACAATATAACATAAACCGTACCATTCCAATAGCTCCAGCAGGGTATGTAAAAAGAAGATAACACCATGCCGATTGGAGGTCTGCAATTAAACTGGACTTCATCACATAGTGATAACAGTTCCTAATTCACGCTTAGTACATTTAGCATGGTCTCAGTTAATGAGGGATGCAATGACCAAACAAGATAATAAGAGGGGCATTGCTTACTTAGGATGAGACTAAACATAGAACTACTAGTGGCAGGCGGCACCAGGCAGACGAGCATAATTTTTAATCCTCACCAAAATAAAACCTAGCTCCTGACTGAAACCTGATGTCCCCTCAGCTTGCTTCTTTGTGATCAAGGGGCATATGTGCAGCAATAGTGGACATAAGCTCTTTCAAAACAGAGGGGCAGCTTCTAATTAAATGGTCAAAGCCGTCGGTTGCCATGACGGCATTCAGAGTCGACGGGGAGCTGAGGAACCTGAAGCATGCCTTCTTAAGCCCACAGCAGTGGTGCTGCTCAGCTAATACCAGGATAGTCGCAGCAGAGGCAGTGTCAATGTGCCTGCACAGCTTATCTTCACAAATGAGCTTCAGCCTCTCAAGGTTGTACCTGTCAGCTGCAACAAGCAAATGCTGAGCCAATGCAGCTGCTTCTTGTTCCTGCATATTCGGACGATCCTGCAGCGTGTCGGTGTAGATGAAACTGAGCAGAGCCCTGAACACGTGTGCGTCCATGTCATCCACGCGTATAACCGCCCCTTTTGTGCTCTCTTTCATCGCGCCCAAGACCTCTGCCTTGAACACGGGTGATCGGGCAGCAAGAACACACCTGTGTGCCTGGAACGTCTCGCCGGCGACTTGGAACGTGACATCGGCGCCCTCTTTAGAAGACAGGAGGTGAGCAAAGTGCAGGTGCAGGTCTGAGGGTGGCACCACAACAAGCGGATAACATGCAGGATCCCTCTCCTCTGCACGGAGCTCCGTGGTAACGATGACATCGCACCTGACGGTGAAGCGGTCGTCCCTGAGATGCCCTGACTCCTCTAGCCAATCCCTTCTGATGAAATCACGGTAGCCAAATCCGCCGTTGGTGGTTCGGAAATCGTTAATCTTTGTGGTCCAGGTGTGCGATGGCACCGGCTCCCCGGACGGATCTAGGAGACTGAACTTTGCTCGCGCCATGACGGGCTCCCCGTCGCTCTTCTCGAGATAGAGGAAGATGGAGATGAACTCGGCGGCGTTGGGCTCAGAGCCGTTGGGGTAGTAGGCGATGTGCCAGTAGGAAGAGGGACCGCCCGTCCCTCCTCCCAGGGTGAATTGGCGAGACTGGATGCTCTGGCCCGTGGGGAGCTCCTTCTTGGTGCGCGAGTAGCAGTCGATGTCGAGCAGGTGGCCCGCGGTCACTGTCTCCCCGACAATAGCGGACCGCGAGAGCGCGCAGAGGGCGCCGGCGCCGGCGGATTCGGACGGCGGCGGCATGGCGAAGAGGCTAAGCGTCTAGGATTTTTGCCGTTTGGGAGTTGTGGGGAAAGTGAAGCCGCCGCCCAGCGAAGGAACACGAGGGTTTTGGTTTTTTTTTTTTTTTTTGAAAAACACGAGGGTTTTGGTGAGCAGCTCACATGTGGGGACACTGCCGAGTAGTGGAATGGGCCGGGCCGCCAGTCCAAGCAATGTGTCCAAATTATCCAGCACGCGGTGCTGTGTTTGAAGCCCACCGGGCCGACACACGATGCTGTAGCAGCAGCGTGACAATTTGCTGAACTGCATAAGCAAACGTGGTACTCGACTTAGCGCTGGTGAGGAACCTGTCACCACAAAAGCCTACGAACACGCGCGAACTAATAATAGTACATCAGCTTGGTCGAACCTGTCCACCGAGTTCAAGTACTCAACTTAGCACCCGTGCTCGCATTTTTTTATAATGGTGGAACCAAATAAGCCCACCAGGTTCAAGGTTCACGAATTGCAAGTATTTGATTTAGCGTCCACCGATGCTCGTATTTTCTTATAAATTCTAAGATTTTCTCGTATTTTCTATACATTAAATGGTAGACATTGATAATAAGGTGTTGTGATGACTTTGTGAACTTGATCTGCTGGCTTAGTCCTTCAAATGTGGTTATAGGTGTATGGTTTGCATACCGTACGGTCCGTGTTAAGCATCACTTTTGTATAAAAACTGCAAGCAACCAGCAGCGTGACAATAGCCCAGCGTGGACTACTATATTGTATACTATATTGTATATTGGATTTGGATTATATAAAGGCCTAGCTAATGGGCTCGATGAGCTTACTGACCGCAGAAAGTACTGGATTTGTCTTGGACCCACAAACGAACTTGAGTGCATTGTGGGCTTTCGATCTATGAAGCATTTTTTTTTATAAAGCATACCTGTATTAATTAAGGAAAAAGCAATACAAGTACAATCGTATAAGGATACGTATGACAGCTACCCCGCCTATAATCTACAAGGACCCCCAACAAATAAGAAAATTACAAACTGGTCCTTAGACCCTTCCAGAACGGACACCAGCCAGATTTGTAAAAAAAACTAGTATCAACGTTTATGACTCTAAATAGACATTCTCCAAGTTTGATCACTAGTCTCATTTAAAATCTTGTGCAAAATATCAGTTCTTTTGTTGTGGCATGCGTTATTAACAAAAGTTCTTGAAGAATGATTTAAATTTGATTATGTTTGCACAAAATTTTCAAATAGGAGTGGTCAAACATAGGGTAAAAACAAATAAACTATAACTTAGAATGGATGGAGTAGAATAGATATTGGTATTTCTAATACAAATTTGACCAGGCATAAGGGGCTTTGGCTCAGTACTAATCTAAAATTGCATCCTTTCTAGATATTGGCATTTTTTTAACAGAATGGAGGTTTTAAAAAATGATTTAAGTGATGTTTTTAGTCAAACTAATTAAGGTTTGGCTAAGTTTGTAAAGAGCTAGGAGTGGCAAATATTTATAACACTAAATGGATATACTATAAATATATATTTTACGATGAATTAAATTACAAGTATTTGACAATACCATAAAAATCTTTATTTTTAAGAAAAGAAATAGTGTCAAACTTGTTTGATTTAATGATAGCACTACATTATATCGAGGGACTCGTTTGATCCAAAATTATATTGGCCATCTCCATCTTCACGCTGACCTCGAGCTCCGCCTGCATGCCCCCATTCTGGATCTTGCCGTCGGTGGAGTAGTAGAGCGCATTGTGGAAGAAGCAGTGTGAGCATGCAAACACAAGTGGGGAGAGCCTAGTGGGTGGGATTGGCAGAGACATGCATGCTAGAACACCAATCTCTAGCTATGGGACACCGATCAAACGCTACAACGAACAATTACTGTGGGACAGATGGAGTACACAAAATCCTAAGAAGAGAAAGAAGCATAATCGGTTGTGGGCTTTGTGTGCTGGTTTAATATACTTGATGGATCGTAAGTCTGACAATGCACTGAAGTCTTCTTTTTGAGGGTAGGTAGGCCCATATACATTCCAACACAGTGTAGTAGGCCGCTGGCATGGGCCTAACTCAAGCAAGGTTTTCTAGGCCTATATTATACCTGACTATTTATTATACGTTAAAAAAAACATGACTATTTATTATCTTCTATTAAATTTCCTACTACTCTTTCCCCATAAATAAATAAATCCCCAACTATTTAGGAGTAGCACGGAATTATGTTATAGTAACAAGAAATGCACAATACTCAAAGGAAAAGTGCTTTTAAATTTCTGATGTCCTTAATTCTCATGTGTTCTGCCAGTGTAAGGGAACGCTGGAACAGAGGCATCATCATGAGCTCACACCCCACTTCAATTCCTTGTCGATGAATCACCTGAGTTATTCATCTATATGTATACATGAAAAAGGTCACACTATCACTTGGCATAATGCAGCTCTAGACCTTGCTCTTTACTGAATCCTGATGGTCATGGATCGGTCTGATCTAATATGCTTCCACCAGTCATGATATCAGTGTCGCCCGATCAGCAGCTAGCAATGCAAATGATGATCCTGCACCGCCCGATGGATCGGCGCCACGCACGTATATGCATATATATCATCACACGCACATTGTTGCTCCTGTACGTAACGTCGTATATATGTAACCATGTATGTGTGCAGTGTGCATGGGCTCTCTCTCTCTCTATGCATATACACCTTCGTATTCTCTCTTTGCTTGCAGTATGAGCCAAGGCATATATATAAGGTTAGTTTCATGCAACAAGAAGGATGGAAAAAAGAATTCCACAGCCAGCAGGACCAGCTGAGAATCAAGTTGAGAATACTCTGCTTGCCTGTCTGTCTGTGTCATGATGGTGTCTACCTCATGACTTCGTCTTGCTGCTGCTTGTGCAGCTGTGCTACCACGCGCGTCTTCAGGCTTGTGCTCCGATCCTCCTGCTCATCGCATGCATGTTTTATGGATCTAATCTAACTAACGACTGGTAATCTCTGGAAGGTTAGCTCGCTGCCTTTGACGATCGTCCATTCGATCGGTACAGCACTGCATATGTGGCAGCAGGGGCGCGCATACCGGCCATGGTGACCACAATGATAGCTCATGCATGTGTGCTGCTGCTGGCATGCTGCTGCCCGCGGTTACTTCTTGAGTCTCGAGACAAATCATGGTCTTAAATCTATTATTATCGTACGAAACTCCGAGTTTGTTTTTAGCCATGCTACTACAAAATTACAAAATTTTGACCACCCAAAATGTCAATACCAATCATATAGTTCATTTTCATTCATAGTAAATTTATTAATTATTGAAGACGATATTAAAACCGATTAGCTCCTGAAAAAACCGAGATGCACACTCTTTTTGAGATGCATAGAGTAAACCTGAATCAGTGATAAGTTATATGCATGAATATAAGAAACAAAAATAAAGGAACCTTGTGCGTTGTCTGAATAATTATTATTTTTCAACGAGATTTGTCCAGGTAACGAAAAGGCCTCCTTTTTGTAATCTAGCACTACAACACCACCACCACCACCACAATGCTAACTGTTTTGTTGCCAACGCATGCACGCTTCCATCCAATATGATTGTGATTAACTAGAAAGGGCAACCGATCGATCATTTGGGTCACTTTGCTAGTGCGTGCTCTGATCAACTCCACATCACACACAAACTGGACCTGCCTATTGTTGCCTTTTTCGTAACTGAACCTGCCTATTGGCTATTGCATGCCTTTTCGTTCTCAACAAACAAAATAAACTAACTGATCAGCAAATCGCAGGAAACTGAACTGAAAGTTTTACAAGTGTCCAGCAGCTCATGGTGCAGATTTTTCAAGCTCAGTGCAGCTACTCTACTGTTCAGTACGTGTTCTCACGCGAGGGACGTGCTACATACTATATACTGGCACCACCAAGGAGAAAGTAGAAAGGAGAGAGACCTGTTGCTTTCAGTACTGCTGGGAATCAGTTTCACTCTGGCCATGTTGCTATCTTGCTAGTGTGTCCTGTCCCTTTCTTCCTACCTCACCTCTCAATTTTTTCTACTGAATGCTTATACATGCATCATGTGCATGACATTGTCAAATGGCCAGTACAACAGCTACCACTACCATATCCAATCACTAGCATTAACATACTACACTGTCCCTAATTACAGTCCACTATAGGTTATTAGTAGATGTATTTGTTAACAGTAAGCGGCGTGTCCCTCGGAATACGTACCCGAATATGGGCATCATGTGTCCTTAACCACAGGGGTTTCAATACAATCATTTCAATCCATGCACGCCCTTTTGCCTCTGTCGAGCTGTCTTTCTTGAGCTCAACACACGGATCTACCCAATCGCTTGGTCAGGCAGGGTTGATCATACTGTCAATGCATATGGAACTGATACGCCTCTTGCTACAAAATGTAAAGGTTTTTGAGATTGGATTCCTATAGATATTTACTATGATCTTCTATCAACTTATTACGATGTTTGACTTTGGAAAAAATAAACCAAAACATCTCGATCACATTTTGAAATTTGGGAGTAGCTTCTATATATCCAACTGATGTATATGCATCACTCCACTGAAACAGAAAGCATACATGGATATACATCAACATGGTAGCTAGCTAGGCTACCTCCCTCTGACAGGAAAAAAAATATAATAGGCGCGGCAGTCCAACACGCCACATATATAATGACAAGATTAACAATGAACATCACCTCTAAATTCCTGCCAAACCACGAACAATAACAAGTTAGCAACCCATAGACGACCTTGTGCAAACTGATCGATACATCCAGAGAACCGAAAACGCGACCAAACTGATGAGTTGTGTCATACAAGTTACTTCATATATGTCAGGTTGTTTTTGACATTATTTGGCTGGCCTTTGCTTGTACTGCATTACATTATTCAGACTTTCAGAGCTGGAATGAAGGCCTCACATTTTGACTGCCCAGGCCACTCGGCCACTCATTGCACAGCACGAGAGAGACCACGATGCCATGATGATGATGCCATATGATCATTCTCGCGGCAAAATGGCAGCACCTTTCCTTGCAACCAAAGCCAAGAGCTCTCCTTCTTCCACCACCACCCTTTTCGTCCCTCCTCACATGTCGCCCATATCGTCGTCCCCCTGTCCCCTTTATATACACATGGCGCCCCATGTCGTCCAGTCGCTGTCCGCCTGTCTCCCTTATATAACCCCATCATCACCGCCTAGGTAGGTAGGTAGCCGCAACCGGCCGGCGGCAGGCTCCACAGCTCATTAATGGCGGCCGGGTGCAACTGCAAGGCGGCGATCGGGTGCGTGGACGCGCGCGCGCCGATGCGGGCGAGCTACGTGAGCCTGTACAAGTGGCCCGAGTCCGACGCCGAGTTCGTCAAGTCGGTGGCCATGGCTCGGCGCCAGGGACAGGGAGTAGGAGGAGGAACAGGAGGGCAGGAGAGCCCCGCGAGCGCCGGCGCCGGCGCTAGCGCGTCGTCGTATCACCACTACGGCCACTACAACGGCAGCGGCAGCATGCGGAATTACAGCGGCGAGCTGCTGGCGCCGCCGGCCCGGGGGGTACTGTAGCCCCCGGGTGGTGGACAGCTACTCGTGCCGGCAGATGTACCTCCGCAGCTACACCTTCTCCAAGAGGAAGGAGACGGTGCCGGAACGCACCATGGCGTGCCTCGGCCGCGTCAGGGGAGCGTGGCGCCGCCGTGTTCCCGCTGTTCCTCCCGCAGCGGAACGCCGGCACGGACGCCGGCTCGGTCGGCAGCGCCAGCAACAGCATTGCTCGCGGCGAGAGCAGAGACCGGCGGGAGGACGACGTGCGGGGGCTCCGCGGCAGCAGCAACCAGCAGCCGCAGGCGAGGCGGCGGAAGCGGAGGAGGAGGAAGAAGAAGGGGTGCGCCGTGGTGAGGAGGCTGCACGAGGCGTCCTGCGGCGCCGTGCGCGCCGTCTTCCGTCGCCTCCTCGCTTGCACCACCAGCGTTGACGTCGCCGACGGCGGCGCCGGTGCGCCGCCGCAGCAGCCGTGAGCCGGCCGTCTCCTAGTGTCCTAGCTGAAGAGAGATGGACATGCATATATGTTGTGTGATGCTGCCATCGGAGCTGCTCTCTGTCGTGCATGTTTGCTGTGCTAGTGAAGATGCACCGTACTTACTGTGCTTGTGTTATTTATTTATTTGGTAATATATGTTGTATACATTTGTTGTGCATGGTTATTTATTACATCAAGCTAGACCAGACTTGGTACAATTTTACTATTCGAACGAAACAGTTTTTGTAGTTTGGCACGCAGCTGGCATCACAGATTGTGACATACCACGATGACTGCGGAGCACCATTACTCACTACAGTGGAGCCGACAATAGCCATGTTGACTATATGCAAATGCCAACCGTCAGAGATTGTGACATCGATCGATCCTGTGCACCCCTCGATCCATACACGCACAACGACACAAGAGTCTTATGGCACACATATCTCATCGGCTGGCTTCTCCATCCAAGCATTGGGGACGGTGGCCATGACGCGTTCCGACGAGCCGGCCGGCGTCCTGCGCGGCATCCGGCAGGCAGTGTACATGCACGTGCCTCGTCGTATTGCATTTTTTTTAGAGGATCATCGTTTCTTATCTTCTCTGTAACTTATTAGCTACATTATTCTAAGGACAGCTCTAGTGTATATCCCAAAGCGTCAAACCGTGAAACGTTGGAGCACGCGAACCGTCATTGTCAGCATGAAAGTGAAACTCCAAAGACGAGTCGAACCATCAGCCATAGAATAATCATTCTTGTACACCGCTCAGAAGAGAAGAGAGGGGAAGGACAGATGTAGTGCAGACTCTACTGTGTGGCCACGATACAGAAGAGAAGATCCGTTACCGGCTTTCATCGATAAGAATGGGTAGAGTTCAAACAAACAAATACATGACAACACAAACACAGGAAAAAGACGTGTCACACACCCTACTTTGCTAGGTTTAATTTACATAAACTGAAGTTGCAACAACACCTGCGACGAGCCATACTGTCACAGCCCATAATGCCCCAGCCCAAGAGGGACCTCGCGCGCGGGCACAAGAGGGCCGCCCTGCTCTTGCTGTCGCCGCCGCCGCCCACCGTCGTCTTCGTCATCATTCATCAAGTTATCTTAGGCCATAATTATCTTAGGCCGGTGTCATGCAAGCCATTAGCTGAAGAAGTTCGAAATGCCCTTGAAAAACTTTGTGTTGTTGCTGATGATGATTACGAGTGATGATGACGGCGAGCCCTTGCTGTATTTCTTACTGATGGTGTTTATCATGTACAGGAATGCTGAGCAAGAGTGAGAGATTGTGGACCAGTCAGTTTTACCTGGTTGGGTGAGTGTATAGAGAGTGGGTGTTGGGATGATATCTGAGAAGAATTTGCCAATTAATTGTCCTAGAAAACAAATGCAATATTTATGTTTCAAACTGTATTTTTCTTTTAAAAAAACCAGATTTAAAGATCTTTTTGATGATATTAATTATGTATTGTCACAAACCGGATCGATCCCGGGGACATGTGGCTGGGCGGCAGCGTTTGGGGGGGGGGGCAGCTTGGGCGGTCTGATGGCGGTGGTGATGACGATCGGTGGCGTGATGACGTAGACCGATGACGAACGGCGAGGTAGGAGGCGACGATGATGACATACAATAGCACCGGCGGCTACGATGGACGGCGAGGGCGACGCGCGCTGGGAGTGGCGGTGGCATGACCAGCGGCGGCGCGGGGCACGTGCGCGAGGAAAGGGAGAGAGCCTAGGGCTGGAGAGCTAAAGTTGTTGGGTGTTACCCCTTTATTTTTCAGATTAAGATTCAACTGATTACAAGTCCCTTGTATTTATAGTCCGAGGAAGACTTGCATCTAAAGAAATCTCTCCCTTTATTTCCTATCTTACTCCTATCTTTATTTACCTAAATATCTATTACTTAATGACGACGGAAGGCGGCGGCGGCGGCCGGCCAGGCCAGGCCTTGCGCATGCGCAAGCCCTAAGGGCCCTTGTTGGGCCTGCCGATTTGGCACATGACATCTCTCCCCTCTTTCCCTGACAGCGCGTCCTCACACTGTGGTTCTGCACGCCTGTTGTTGTTGACGTGTTGATCGAAGTAGCACGGCCTGAATATTGTTGCATCCACTTATGTTGAGGGAATGAGCTGGATGAAGATGAAGACGCTAACCTTTGGTGATGCTGGTTCAATGGATGGAATTCCATTGCTCTCTAGAGATGGTTGCATCGGTGCCGAGTACGTCGAGGGGTGAAAGCCAACCTCAAGTTTGTGCAAAAGGATCCCACCTGGTTAGAGAACATCCCGTAACACCTTTGATAATTCCGATGCGTAGTAGCGGTGGTTGTCGAGGAAGAAGATTGGTATTGATGGCAAGAAGTTCAGTGGGCACTCCTCCATCAGCTAGCTGCTTGTCGTGATGCCTGACATGGTTGGCGAAATACATGAAAATACTGCAATTATACCATTATACATTTATATATATAAGTATATACACATATATACATGAATGTGTACCAAAATAGTTGGGTATTCCCGGGAAAATTGGGGAATACCCCTAGATCCGCCCATGCCGGGAATCGGGATGCATTCCCGATTGTGTGTGTGTGTGTGTGTGGAGATTTGTTACAATGTTTGTTTGTTTTGTAGGGTGTTGGAGATTTGCGTTTCAGAGGCTCTTGGGCAAAGTAGTTGTATGTTTTTCGAGTAGCCAAACAACAATCTTAAATTTAACAAAAATATAAAATTGATGCATTCAAATATTGTGTTTTTCACTCAAAATCAAAATGATCCAATATATAATGTCAGCAAAAAGTGTCTGAATATGGTGGCCGCCATGGGCGAAACACTCAGTTGGATCAATTATATGGAAGAAAAAGATACTCGCTGTAAGGAGCCCACGGGGAGACCAGAATGTTGATTGATGAAGAGCTCATCTTCTCTTTGGCGGTAAGGACATCACTAGGTTTCGGGTAGGGTCAGGCAAAATCACGGCAATGTCTTGCACGATCTTGTTGTACTGCTGCAGCTGCTCAACTCTTTCTTCCTCTCTTTTTTCTTCAGATTCAGTTTCATCTTGCTTTGGACCTGCCCAAATCAGATAGATCCCTAACTTGTAAACTTGTCTGAGGGCTTCATCTTAACCATTCCTTGATTTGACAAATAAACAGGAGACTTTGGAAGTGGCCTGTCAACAACCTCTATTATACCTGAGCCTAGACAGTTTTGTTTACTAGCCTGAGAGTAATTTGTGTCGTCTGACAACACTCTATAGACCGAAGATAGTATAATTTGAACTTTCAAAATGATCATTTTAGTTCTCAAAATTTTCTTTTTAGGTTTACTTTCATCCTTATCTTTTAGAGTGATGGGTGGTGGGGAGGAGAGGCAGCACCTGGTGCTTACAATTGAGAGAGGAAGTAGACAATCCCTTGCCCTCATACCCTTGGGCAAGATATATAGGCAATGGTTACTATATGCCCTTGTTGAGGGTGAATTTTGCATGCCACTCCATTAGCATTAGTTGGCCCTCTTCTAGGGGAATTTGGCCCATGTACCATATGGTCTTCCTTAACATAGCACCTCAACTATTAGCTCATGTTTGGAACAATATGACCTAAATACATGCTAATATTAGAAGAGACACAAATACATGTCGGCGCCAGTGTGGACGTGGTACTGCAACCGCTAGTTGGAGGATAAGTACTTGTGTCAGTAGATGTACCTCTGTGCCAGAGCACACCATGGTGTGGCACGGCTGCGTCAAGGAGTGCAGCGTTGCCGTGTTCCTGTTATTCCTGTGGCAGCGGAACGCCGGCGGGTCCTCGATCAACGGATGCCGGCTCGGTTAGTAGTGCCTACAACAACATTGCTTGTGGCGAGAGCAAAGACCGGGAGGATGACTTGCGGGGGTCGACTTGCGGAGGCTCCACGGCAGCAGCAACCATTAGCAGGCGAGGCAGCAGAAGAAGAAGAAGAAGAAGAAGAAGAAGAAGAAGAAGAAGAAGACATTAAATCAGGGTCAAGACGACCGTACATACTGTAGTAAGTTAATATACTCAAATTTGTGCTTGTGTTATTATTGATTTGTTTGGTAATATATTTATACATTTGTTGTGCATGGTTAATTACACTGAGACCAGGCTTGCTACATTTTTACTACTTAACTCTGTTTTTTGCTTTAGAAGCATAACAATTTTTGCCAAAAGAGTATCATTTTAGCCTTTTCAAATACCCTCCATCCCAAAAAGAGTATCATTTTAAAACAGCCTTGAAAACCAAAGTTTCAAATACCTTGTTTGACCATCCGTCTTATACAAATATTATTTATTTTTTTTATGACTTATTTTATCACTAGGGATACTTTTTAATAATGATTTAGTTATTTTATAATTTGCATAACCTTTTTGAATTAGACGAACGGTCAAACACGATATCTCAAAGACATAAAACGATACTCTTTTCAGGGCGGAGAGGGAGTAGCTTGTTGACAGTTGACACCCATTAGAGATTGTGACTTTCGAGCTAACTGCGGATCGCCATTATTCACTACTACAATGTACTCCCTCTGTCCTTAAAGACCGTCATTGTTGTTCTCATTAAGCTTATATACGTGCAACACTTGTATCTTTGAATAAATTTATTAAAAATAGATTCAAATATCTTTCTAATGATACCAATTGTGTACATAAATATTGATACTTTTTAATATATACTTAATCAAAGATGTTTCTTAGAAGGGCAAGAAACAATTATTTAGAGATGGAGGGAGTAGGCAATAGCCACGTTGACTAATTAACACACCATACAAACTTCATGAGACCATCCAGAAACTGCTACCTGTCAGAAATTGTGACACATTGGGGCTGTTTGGTTTTTTTACTACTTAACTCATGTGCATACTATGCTGCTCCATAGTTCGTGACTGCATGTGCAGCTAGCAACCAAAAGCAGGCTCTGACTAATATAAGCTTAATGAGAACAACCTGAAACTGTTGTCTGTCAGAAATTGTGACATCCATGCGATGTGCGTATTTGCACATGTACGTTAAATGGATCAATTCCACATTTTGGATATATTATGTCATGCATACTATGCTGCTCCATAGTTATGTGTAACTATAATCGAAAAAGATTTTTAAAAGAAAAATTCCATCAGTTCTTGAATGGCTACTTCTATGGTCCCTTTAGTTTCTTATAATTGACATTGGCCTCGTTTGGTACAAGTTTTTTTTTAATACCTTTAGAATTTGTTTGAAGTTGTTTCTCTCAACAAATGAAACAACTCCTAAGGCCTCGTGCGATTTGGTCGGATTGAATTCCGGTCCGGATTACTTCCGGGTCCGGATTAAGTGAATCCACTTGTGTCACTCAATCCGGTTGATCCAGTTGTTTTCGTTCCGGACCTCAAGAGGTGCGGAACAAATCAGGTGGTTTGATATATAAAATGAATTCAAAATTAGCCTAATTCAATCCGCATGGAACCATTTCTTAACCAAACTTATATTTTTATCATGGACCGGATTCAAACCAGACCAAATCAATCCACTCGGAATGGAGCCAATTCGATGGAAACGAACGGGGCGTAAAGTGGAGATTTTTAAAACCCGGGCGTGGCGCGATTGATAGGCAGGAACTAATGTCAGACGTGATAACAAGCGGTGGCACCAAGCCCGGAGGGGCAGGCCACGTGACAGCACACACGAAGCAGAAGCTTGTTTAAGACCCACCTATATATTTGTCTTAAATTAATAAGTGATTTATAGTGTATTTGTGCCAAAGGTGCCAAGTGCTTGCACCCGACAAACTCCAAATCTTTGGCTTCATCCTTTATCCCACATACGATTTGATCTTTCGACTTTGTGCTCCTATCATAGATCCTACTATTTTTTTTTTTTTTTTTTGACTCAATACAACGCAGACGTTCACAACACGCACGCACACTCACCCCTATGAACACACGGACGCAAACCCTACCCCTATGAGCACCTCCTCGGGGGACTGAGCACCCGGCAAAATCTGAGATTCTCGAAGTCACCATTGGCGCCTCGTCGTCGACGGGAACGTCGCTTACCACTTAATGCACAACGCCGGTAAATCCTGGAAAAATCCAAGGAAAAGGTGCGAGCACCAGGATTTGAACCCTGGTGGGTAGCGTCCCACTGGACCGTCCTACCATTGGACTACAAGCCAATTCGCACAAATATATGGTGCAAACTACACACTAGGTGCAAACATGGAAACTAATTTAAAAAGTCATAGCTTGGTCGCTTTCAAAAATCTAAAACTTGGCACACCCATAGTGCATACACATCCCTCGCTTAAAATAGCGTGCTAAGGGTATTTAGCGTTTGGCGTCGAAAACGCTAAAGCGGCGCTATTAGCGCGCTTATTTGGCGCTATAGCGCGCTTAAAAAAATCTTCGGGCCGCTATTAATTTTTGCCGCTATTAGCGCCCTTATTTGTTACAGGGATACACATATATACTCACATGCAAAAGTTGGGATGTAAATTCAAACTAGAAAATTCATACAAAAATTACAAATTTCAGGTGTATGTGCACTAAAGGATAAAAAATCCTTCAATTTTTTGTCTTTTTAGTGCACAAGCACCTTAAATTTGTCATTTTTATATGAATTTTCAAAAGTGAGTGTGCAGTTCAACTTTTGCATATGAGTATATATGTGTATGCACTATGGGTGTGCCATTCAAATTGTTAAACCAATCGAGCACACTGATGTTTGGATCCCAGTTTGCTAGTTGCCTGCTTGCACATGAACCGTACGGTCCGTCACCGCCCCCTGTCCTAGAAAACAAATGAAATATTTATGTTTCAAAATGTATTTTTTTTTTTTAAAAACTAGATTTAAAGATCTTTTCGATGATATTAATTATATATCACAAATATTAATAATTTTTAATATATATTTAGTTAAATTTATTTTTCGAGGAGCGAGAAAATAATTATTTTGGGGCCGATGGAGTACAAGTACGCTACACCATTATGAGTGTGATGATGGCAATGCATCACACAATGGACTTCACTGGAGTGAAATCTTCCAAGTAACTCGTAATAAGGGCCCCTGAGCTGCCTTGATTCCCTCCGCTGTAAAAAATTAGGGCCACAATTTACGTACAAACAAAGGGTTATATAGTCATGTAGTGATATAAACTGTTGTAGTTTGAAATGGCTTTTAAGTGTTCAATAAGTAACACAAGTAATTAATCTGTGTTGGAACAAAATGCATCACCTTTTTTTTTTTCGATGCCTCTCGTCTGGGGTACAGTTGTATCTGTTCACACACATACTCACACCTACACACGCACACCACACCCCCCACACACTACATGCATCACTAATTAAATAGATATCCACATGATGGGCATAAAGTTGTTATAAAAAAATGCAAAAACTTGGTGTGCAGGAGATGCTTACCGGAAGCAGGTCTTGTCAACAGATCCGCTTGGCATGTGAGATGCAACGAATTGTGCTTACCATTAATGGCGGGCGGGTGATCACGACCAAACTGATGCTCCAATGGTGCATCAAATAGCTAAGTGTCCATTCCTGAATGTTCCATTGGCTATCTCCTTTAATTTACAAATAGTTAGCTAGATGAGGTATAAAAATAATATAAAAGTAACACGCTCATTGGCTATCGAGGAGAAAGACCAAATAGCTAGCGACTCCCAAATAGCTACCATGGAACATGGATAAAAATCTAATCTAGCTCAATCTCCTAGAAACATCTCTCATATATGAATGCTCAACTATAGTGTTTATTTTTTCTTATTGACATGTCTATGAACCTATGCTAGCTATTTGAAAATGTCATTGATAAACGAATGAAGTCTTCCTTGTATAGGCCAGGGATTTGGTAACCCAACTGAAATGAGGAAGTGTTCATTCCTGTTTGTTCCACTAGGAAAAATCTGAAATGATGAACAGGTCTAGAATAATAATTTGCTTTGCAGTAACATCCTATTTAATATGCATGATGCCTCTCATGAAACATGCATTAAGACAAGACAGTAAATCTAATTAAAATGCATGCATTAAGACTACCTTATTTCATGATACCATGGAACATGGATAAAAAGAGTGAAAGGCATATCTTTAACAGAAGGAGTAACATACATGAATGCTATGTTGGAGTTAATCTTTAGCAAGCTGTGCTTGCATAAAAATATATGAACCATGCATGACGATGAACTCCAGATTCAAAAAGAAAACGAATGAAGTTTGCTTGATGGGTAGGCCATAGGCTTGCATTGCCCAACTGAAATGAGAGAAGTGGTTTCAAAAACTGGAAAAAAAAAAAAAAAACTGAAATTGGATTGGTTTAGCATAATAATTATTGGCAAGATGGTGTGTCTGAATTAAGATGAGAAATGTTGAAAGTTATAATGATGCGACACGCTAGAGGGGAATAAAATATGTATCAGACATAAATCATATGCACATGTATATTTATACTTATACAAAAATATAAAGCAGCCACCCGGGGGTTAGTGATTGGCAGGGGCAGGCCACTTGTTTTTACCTGCATGCGGCTTGCGTCTACGCGAGTCACGGGCTGACAATTCGAGATCGGAACGACATTTGCCTGCTATTGCTAAAACAATGCATGATTCCAACGACCTTTGAATTGGAAGATTTTGTTTATGGTCCTAAGAGGTTCTTCTTAAGCTGGAACGGCCTCCGTTCCAAATCGTATTTTACTTTAGCTTTTCTAGATACAGTGTTATTGCTATACATCTAGTTATACCATATGTCTAGATACATATTAAAAACAATATATTAAAAAAAGCTAAAGTGAGCTACAATTTTGAACGGAGGAAGTAGAAAATAATCAACCTTTGCCTCCGAAGCCTGATTAGTTTGAGCAAGGTTTGCATTGGCGCAAACATGTCTAGATACTTTTTCCTTTTACATGATTAACCTTTACAAAAGACGTTTCTTTGAAGATCTACTGACAACACTTGCTTCTACTAACAACATCTTCTCCCTTCTCTAGCGCTTCCTTAATCCTTACCCACCTGGCCACCCATGGCAGGTGAGCTTGTGATCCACATCTTCCTCTACTGAGATCTAGCGCGGGCTTGCTCGCGTGCTCGGGGCAGCGACCTGAATGCGGCGTATAAGCAGGGGGCAAAATGGTGATGCCGCTGGGCATGACCGGGGTAGGGGCTTGCGGTCAGAGCCGCATTGGGCCAGCCAAACAAGTTGGGCCGGTGTAAGGCATAGCCTGTAAAGCTGTGTGAGGGCGTCCTCAACGGTGGCGTGAAATAGATAGGCGAGGAGGGCAACAAAATAAACAGCTCGCAGGTGGGGCAGCATGGCAGAGGCATTAGATTTCATGGGGAGATGTGCGAGCTATCGACGAACACCTCACTAGCGCAGTGTCTTCTTTCCACCTGATTGGCTGCCACTCCTCCTCGCTAGCGAGTTGAGCAGCCATTGGGGATGCCCTAAGACATAGCCTGTAAAGCTGCGCAGGTAGTGGCGAGGGTCCTGTAGGTGCTGGAGTGGTAGGTGGGAATGATGTGGAGCACGAGGTACCGTGGCTCGTCGTGTCGAGGTACCATCTCTTATACCTAGCATCATTTTTGGTACAATTGCTCACCCACAATTTCAGTATTCATGGATATGTGCAAAGCTTCCAATCCTAATTGTAGGGAGCTAATGCTACCAAAACCGAATTTGTAGTGATTATCCAAACATGTATTCATGAATCAAATTGCTAATGCTCTTTTTTTTTTAAGATAATGGATATAGCATCCGACTTCATCTATCGACAGATAGAATCAGGCCAATTATTACAACCAAGTTTGGACACCCAACGTTGTAGCTAGGTAACCAGCCAACCAGTTTTGGAAAAAACAAAGAACAAAGTAAGGTTCGATCTAAATATGACCAATGAATCTTGAAGAAAGCCATCCCCTGGAACTGAAAAATTGCAGCGCCGATGTTTCAAGGTACTGTCCAGCCTGTATAAGCTGGTCACGTTGATCCTCAGCCCGCTGTAGACTTGCCCACTGACGTAGCCAATGCGATCCCTTGAATAGCACCTGTAAGAAAGATTTTGGTCTACATTTATCAAAAACCACTTCATTCCGTGTTATCCAAATTGCCCAAAGTAATGCTGAAGCTGCTGTTAATAACAATGAATTTACTTTTCTGTTAGCAATTTTAGTCCACCGCTCAAACATGTCGCCCAAGTTTGTCGGTGGTGCTAAACCAAACAGTAAATGTACAACGCGCCATAGAAATTTTGTGTAATCGCACTCAAAAAATAGGTGTTGAATTGTTTCTGGAAGATGACAAAAAGAACAGTTCTTGTCACCGTTCGATTTACGTCTAACTAAATTATCTTTAGTTAAAATAACACCCTTTTTATGTACCATAGAAATTTTTTTATTTTCATTGGTACTTTAATACGCCAAATATCCTGTGACACTCGAATGCCATTGTTAATTAACGCAAAGCATACATGGATTTGACCGTAAAACGTCCAGATGCGTTTAGACCCAAACAAAAGTATCTCTATCCTCTGTTAAATTAATATCTTGTATCGAAGCAACAATTCTGTGCCAGGCAACTAAGTTTGCACCGCTTAAATGTCTCCTAAACGAGATATTTAGTGGTACGGTACTAAGTATTTGGGTCACCGAATCTTGTTTTGATCGAACAATATTAAAACAGAGAAGGGAATTTATCTTTTAGGGTTTATTTCCCAACCGGATGTCGAACCAGAATCTAGTTTGGGACCCATCCTTAATGTTGAAACGGCCAAAATCCAAAAAGCAATCTTTCACATTCATTAATCCTTTCCAAAAATGAGAGTCTGTTGGTTTTTAACACAACTTCCAATTGGCTTATTTTTCATATACTTATTTCGTATCAATTCTTGCCACATACCGTCTTCATTTAATAATTTATACAGCCACTTACTTAAAAGGCATTTGTTCTCAATGTCCAGATTTTGAATTCCTAGACCCCTTGGTCTTTTTCGTTGGCATAGAACCTCCCACCTTGCCAACCTATATTTTTTTTTGTGTTGATCATTTTGCCAGTAGAAAACGTGATCTAAAACAATCAATTTTTTTAAGCACCCCACAAGGAAGCTCAAAACGACATCATAAACATCGGTAAACTAGAAAGCACCGAGTTTATTAAGATCACCCGCCTCCTACTGACAAGAGTTTTCCTTTCCACCACTTAATTTTTTTTTTTCTATCCTATCTTCGATTATCTTCCAGTCTTTATTATTTAATTTCCTCACATTCATGGGGATTCCCAAGTAGCGGAATGGAAAAAGACCCAAGAACACATCCAAACAAATGCGAATAGAATTCTTCCTGATCTTTTGCTTTTCCAAAACAGAAAAACTCACTCTTATGGAAGTTTATCTTCAGGGCACGATAGTTGTTCAAAGGTGGTTAATAAAAGTTTCATATTAACTTTTTTTTTCAACATCATGGCTCATGAAGATTACCGTATCATCCGCATACCGCGAATGGACAGACCATCTTGAATAAGATGGGGGATTAAACCTTCCACCTGATTTGCTTGTTTGGCTCTAGCAATGAGTACTGCCAACATATCGACAACTATGTTAAATAGTATGGGCGACATAGGGTCCCCTTGCCTTAAGCCTTTTTTAGTTTGGAAATAGGAACCTAACTGATCATTGACTTTTATGTTCACATTTCCACCTTCAGTGAAACATCTGACCCATTGACACCATTTATCCGAAAAACCTTTCATTCTTAACGTTTGTTGTAAAAGTTCCAATTAACTTTGTCATAAGCTTTCTCAAAGTCAATCTTAAAAATAATACCATCTTTCTTTTTTGAGTGGAGTTCATGTATGGTTTCGTAGAGGATTGCTGCACCTTCCATAATATTTCTTCCTGGTAAAAAAGCTGTTTGGGTTGGGCTGATTATCTTCTGTGCAATGGCTGACAACCTATTGGTTGCAACTTTAGTAAAGATTTTAAAAGATACATTCAGTAAACAGATGGGTCTCAGTATTGCTGAATCACTTTCGCATCTTTTTTTTGGTAGCAAAATAATGTTGCCAAAGTTTAAATGGTTCAGAGGTAAATTCTCCTCATAAAAATCTGTAAATAGAGCCATCGATCATCTTTGATCAAATGCCAAAATGTCTGATAAAACTCGGAGGGAAACCATCTAGACCTGGGCCTTATTGTGCTCCATCTGAAAAATCGCAGCCCTTATTTCCTCAAAAGAGAAAGGTTCTGTTAATAACTCATTTTCTAGTGGGGACACCTGTGGGATATCATCGGTCCTTGTCTCATCCAAATTAAATTGGGAGACATCCGAAGGCCCGAACAGGTTTTTATAATAATTGGTGATATGCTCCTTTAACTGAGCATCACCAGAAATTATATTGTTACCATCCTCCAACTGGAAAATACGAGTTTTACGGTGTCTACCATTAGCAAGTAGATGAAAGTATTTTGTATTCGAGTCTCCTTCTAAAAGGTGTTTTACTTTTGCCCTTTGGTACCACTTTAATTCTTCCTCCCTCAGAAGCTCAGCGAGCCTAGTATTAAGTACATGTTTTAAATCCACTTCGGGTTTGATCTAGCATAGAATTTTTAGCTTTTTTATCTAGCTCATCTAACTTATTTAATAGGGCAGTTTTTTCTTTCTTGTACGCACCACTTACATTTTTTGCCCAACCACGAAGGTGCCGACGCAGCCTTCTAATCTTGACTAGAGTATTCGCCACACATCGCTCACCATTTCATGAAATTCTTCTTCAAGAACCAGCCCAGTTCAAACTTGAACTGAGGCTGATAAGTTGAAGACGGAATATTTGTAGAAAAAGTAGAGGTGTGTGATCAGATATTTCTCTATTCAAAGCATGTACAGTGGTAAGCGGAAATTTGTTTTCAAAGTCAGTACAAGTAAGAATCCTGTCTAACTTTTCAAACGTTTGATTCTGTAGGTTATTTGCCCACGTGAATTTTCTTCCTGTCATCTCAATCTCTCTTAAGTTCAATGAGTCTATGACAGCATTGAACAGAACGGCCACTTATCATTAAAGTTGTTGTTATTTTTTCTCAGCTTGGTTCCGTAGGATATTAAAGTCGCCACCTATAACAATAGGTAAGGTTTCTTTGGAACATACACAGACCATTTCGGATAAGAAATTAGCCTTATGTTCTGCCTGTGCCGGTCCATAGACTGCCACCAGATTAAATTTAAAGTCATCTTGCTTGTACCGAAGTTTGAATTTAATATAAAAATCCCCTTCATCAATTTCACCTATGTCAAAAGTTGCCAAATGAACTCCTAGTAACATACCACCGGATCTACCCCGTGGAGCCATACAGTGCCACAAATAATCTCTGCCTGCACAGATGTTATTCAATGTGGACTGCGGAAAATTGGCTCTACCAGTTTCCGACTGTACATGCTTTGAATAGAGAAATATCTGATCACACACCTCTACTTTTTTCTACAAATATTCCGTCTTCAACTTATCAGCCTCAGTTCAAGTTTGAACTGGGCTGGTTGCTGAGAGAAGGATTCTACCGGTTTCCATACAGTGCCATAAATAATCTCTGCCTGCACAGATGTTATTCAATGTGGACTGCACAGATGTTACAGTGCTAATGCTCTTTTATTCATGTATGTGTTTCCGAGGTTGGGAGTTTACTCAAATATAATGTTTTTTTTTTTTTTTCTATCTATGTTGTGTTCGATTTTCTGTTGCCTTCGGAAGAGCGAGAGCTATTCCAACTAGCACCGGTTATATATCTATGTCTATTATCTATATATGCCCGGATAGAAGAAACTCTCCATTGTCCCGGTAGTTAGAGGGAGAAAGATAAAAAAGACTTGATGGACAATGGAAATTTGACTCTTTATTATTAGGTATACATGTGCATCGGGCCATTCTAGCCCGGCCGGGCCGATGCCGAGGCACGGCCGGGCGGCCCATGGGCCATTGGGCCATGCCTCGAACAGTCCTCCGTGCCGAGCGGTCGGCCCAGGCACGGCCCATGGGCCGATTTTCGTGCCGGGCCGACCCGAAAAAGCACGGCCCAACTATAGTTTTTTTTCACTTTTTGTTTTTTGCTGGTGGGTCAAGGGCTATTGGCTCAGTGGGCTGTTTTTTTTTTTAGGAGATAGCTAATGGGCTGGTGGCCTAGTGGTTTTTTTTTTTTTGATTAAATAGCTGGCTGTTTTTATTTTTTTGGAGAAGATAACTTTGGGGTCGGCCTCAGGCACGGCCCCACACCGGGCACCGGGCTGGCTCGAGCCTGCTTTTTCGGGCCGGCCGGGTTTGAGCCGGGCCGAAAAACAGGCTCCGCACCCGGTGCTTTTTGCTCAAGTTTATTATTAGGTATAGATAGGATGCGATCCAAGAGGTGGTGATTGCAACAGGAGAGTCGAAGAAGCGGTGATGGCAGCAGAGACTAGGAGGCAGTCTAGGAGAGGAAGAGAAGGAAATGAGGTCTCCCTTGGCCAGAAACTGGATACGGGATTTAAATTGAAGCTCGGTGTCACACTGTCACATGCTAGGGCACCGACCTCGGGGCCATGATCTATGGTGCTGAGGTTCTGCCACATCGAGGCCACAATGGCATCCACGTCATCTCTAGCGTGCCTTGGTTAGGGCACAGTGTCGAGACATGTTACCTCGGTGCCATGGCTTAGGCGCCGAGCCGTAGGGTCCAAAAATGAGATTTTGATATAGAAAAAAAAAAAAATGTGTGAAGCAAAAGCCAGAAATAAATAAAAAGAAGTTACCTCAATGACCGAGAGTGTCAAGCAAACTAAGGCTTACAGTACTACAATTGAGGCCAGATAACAGAACATCCAAAAACAGAAGCCACAAGTATACCCCGATTTGGGTTTACCACTATCGATATTCTTAGCACAACCAGTGCACTCTGTAAGTGCAGACCAAACACATCTTCTAGCTGCCCGTCACATTCATGATTGCTGCAAATCAGAGGATCCACTTCCGACTTTCTCCCAGGCCGAAGATTTTGGTGCGAAACTTGTTCAGGGGTCTGTTCCCTATAGGTCATCTCTAGTTAACTTCTTATTCTAGACAATTAAGCACACAAATTTCCCTACAATTATGGAAAATGTTCTTAATCAGTTGTATTTTTTTCTGAAAGTGAGCGAAGTTGGCAGTATTTTCTTCTCAAGTATTCACACAATCGACTTAAACTAACATGAGAAATGGATAACAGAATGCAACCACCACCGAGTAGGCATACAAAATCACCAATCTCATGCTGAAACAATCAAACTTGCATTCAACGATTATTCATTCTAGGCAGACTTTCATGGTTACAACTTACAGCCTAACAAAGCACAACAAAATACTTAAACGGTCATTCAATCCTAGTTAAGGTTCCAACATAACAAAGCCATCATACAAGCCGGCGTGAAATTATCGACCGAGTAACCTTCACACACATCTTAATGGGACCACAGGTTATTTCTCTTTTTTCTCCACCAGTGATTCCTGGAGTAAATCTAATGGTAGTGCTTTTAGTTTTAAAATCACCAGTCAAGGCAACAATAGATAATATCAGCTTCTCCCTCATACTGACAGCTACCACGTTTCGCAACAGTTGAACTCCCTTTCCACTGTTGGTCGTTGCTTCAACCATTTTGCTATCATGAAGCACAATTGTATTCGATACCAGTGGTGCAAGCAGTGATTTCTCCGTAAAATCTTCCCTGCAGAACTTCAAAAGCAAAAGTTGCCTCGATTGCAGTATGGACTACTGCATATGTAATCATCAGCTTACTGAGTTTAGTGGCCAGGGTCTTGCTTTGAACCTCCATTTCTTCCTGCCATCTATAATTTATGGCATCCAATGATAAGTAACCTTTACTTAGTTGTTTGTCCTTCTGCCTTCCAACACACTTGATCTTCAAATCAAACTCAAAATACATGTAGCATTCTAGCGAGTCCTCGTTTTGGGCCAGTCAAAATCAATGAATCATCCTGCAAAATGGTTCGAATGATAAGGCAGTGGTATCTTTATCTGAATATATTGCAATAAAAGTACAAGAAATTGCAACCACGGCATGCTACTACCAGGATGAAATATTTAGAGATTGAATGTTATTAGTGTGCAAGCACTTATCTAGAAGTATTTATCAGTATAGGTCTAATATTCATAGTACGATGAATATTGAAATCCCAAGGATAGGTCTCAAACATAAGTTCTACTCTCGTCCATACCCATTTTAAGACAACACACTCAATTATATAACCAATTGGCTCCATGTGTATTTACTATACTTAACTCAATAAAGGGGAGTTGCATCAGCTAGCACAGCTGCTACTAACATACATGCAACAAAGAAATAATAAACTTCACATTTTTTGTTCTGATGATTGACAAATTATATGAACATTTTTCAATTTTAGAAATCTTACAATTTCATTAGAAAAGTGATAAATAGCACACACCACCAAGTATTCACCTAGGGGATTGCAGATGTTTATTGATAACCACAGCTAAATTGAGTGCAATGCATTATGTTCTTGGTCAACGACAACCAAAAACTATATTTGGCATGCGAGGTCATACGATCTTAAGTTAGCCCACAATGCCTAGACGAGCATCTGATTTACCTCGGACAAGATGAGTTGGCAATGATCCCTATCTCTGCGGAAGAGATAAACACACTTGAGGTCGATGTTGTCTCTGGCAATTACAGTGCCATACAAGTCGATCGGAAAGCCAACATCAGAGGAGACTATCTTTATGGAGAAGACGTTTGCAGAGTCTTCTGGAACAAAGGGCCTATTATCGCCATCGCCATCAGAGGACAAGAAGGATATCTTGATGGACCTGAGACTTGCAGAGTCACTGGCAATGCGCTTCTTCTCACCATTGAGGCCACCATATTTGCGGAGTCACCTTGACAGTACCATGTGCATAGATCAATGCCTCAGTGTCTCTCATTGGACCAAGGGGCGCTGCAATGCAAGAAAAGAAAAGCATTAGACTTAGATTGATGCATGTCGGTTTTGATGAAACCTAGACACCAAGGTATCCATGCACACAGCTGCTCAAACATAGTGCATTGTTTGTGGATGAGATCAACAAATACCCCTTAGGTAGTTAAATCCAAAGACAGATGAAGACTACAATCAAATAAAAAGTAAAAAAAAAGTTGTGCAGGTACAATCAATTAGGTTGTGAAGGCACACATTGCGACTAGCTGTGCGAAAATTTTCAGCTTGCAATCGAATAAGTCAGTGATGGAGTGTCTAGATAACTCTAGATAGACAATTAGTTAAACAATCAAATAAGGCGATACAGTAAACTGGCATGGATGGCGAACAACAAAAATATGGAGTCGTCAAATCTATTAAGGTGGGTAACAATTGACATAGACAACTACGACTTACACTCCTCGTCGTGGTCGAATGTTGCGAGGTCGCCGACGTATTCCAGTCGGGCGAAGTAGGTGCTCCCATCCTTAGGATTGCACTCGCTGATCCGATCCAAGGCGGCCTGGCGAGCTCTGCACAGCTTCATGTTGTGGGCCTCCTCCTCTTGTCTCTGCTTCTCTTTCTGCATCCGCCTCCCGTGCTCGGCCACCGTTGCCGCCTCGTCGAAGAAGAGAGGTTCCAGATCTGCCCATCCGTCGTCCCCGCACCCAGCGCCTTGCTCGAGGTGGTCCTCGACAGCCATGTCAGCTTTCAGCCTCCGCTCTGCCCACCCGTTGTCCCCGCACCCAGCGCCTTGCTCGTGGTGGTCCTCGACGGCCATGTTGGCTTTCCGCCTCCGCCGACGCACCTTCCTCAAGCGCGCCTTCTCCTTCTCCTCCTTCTCCTTCACCTTATCGAGGCCGAGACGTGAAATGCTTGCACAGTCGTCATCACACGCCGCGTAGGCGAGAGAGCCGATTCCCGCATCGCCGTCCGCCTCCGCCGCCGCCGCCGCCATGAACCCACAAGGTAAAGGGAACGAACGGATCGGAACCGATCCGATTTGGTCTGATTGTGTTGCTAGGGCTCCTGCCCACCTTATATCTGACCGAGCAAAAGAAATTACATTTGTCATCTGCCAGCCCAGCCCAGCCCAGCGTTTGGTAACAAGTTTAATTAATCTAATCTAATGCGAATTGGCTTGTAGTCCAATGGTAGGACGGTCCAGTGGGACGCTACCCACCGTAGTTCAAATCCCTGCCCGCACCTTTTCCAAGGATTTACCGGCGTTATGTATTAAGTGGTAAGCGACGCTCCGTCGACGACGAGGCGCCTATGGTGACTTCGAGAATCTCCAGATCTGCCGGCTGGCCGCCCCCTTCCTGAGGTGCTCATAGGGGTAGGGGTTTGCGACGTGTGTTCATAGTGTGTGTATGCGTGATTGTGAGTGTCTCGCGTTGTAATTGTGTCATTCTCAAAAAAAAAATTAATCTAATCTAATTATTCTAGGACTCCCCCCTCAATTATCACAAATTCACAATCGTCCAATTTTTCTCTTTAAAAAGTATAAAATATATTTTTCAACTTTAAATTAAAATCGTTTAGTTTTTATAGTTTGTGGTTGATGATGATACGGCATGGTAAATCGGACTAAGTTGAAAGTAGTTATTTTTTAGAAACAAAACAAAAACTAATAAACACTATGCCAAAACGTAACTATAGGGCTTAAATTGGCTTGTAGTCCAATGGTAGGGCGGTCCAGTTGGGACACTACCCACCGCTGTTTAAATCCCGGTGCTCGCTCCTTTTCCCCGGATTTTTCCGGATTTGCCTGCGTTATGCATTCAGCTGGTGGTAAGCGACGTTCCTCGCCGACGACGAGGCGCCAATGGTGACTTCGAAAATCTCTAGATCCGTCGGGTGCCTCGCTGCTTTGAAGGTGCTCATAGGGGTAGGGTCCCCGGCGTTATGCATTCGGTGTAAGCGACGCTCCCCTCCCCAACGACGAGGCGCCAATGGTGACTTCGGGAATCTCCAGATCTGTCGGGTGCTCAGTCCTTTCGGAGGTGCTCATAGGGGTAGGATTTGCGTACGTGTATTCATAGGGGTGAGTGTGTGTGCGTGTTGTGAATGTCTGCGTTGTACTGTGTAATTCTAAAAAAAAGACAACTATAGGGGCGGCTGGTGACCTTGTAAAAATGATTTTGCCGGCCGCACTTAATTTACCGTTCTTATAGTGGTTTTTTTAGGACGGTTGGTGATGGAACCGCCCCTATAATTCGAGCCGCCTCTACGGTGTGTTCCGAGAATTCATATTTTTAAATTTTAAAAAGAAATAGCAGAACATTTTTTTAATCAAGCGAGCCCCCCATCGGTCAGCCACCTCCGCCGAAGTCGCAAGTGCCATGGGGGTTCAAACCCGCGACCTCCCCCTCGCGTGATACCTCCCCTTCCACTACACTACACACTCATATAGAGTACATCCATATTTCACCCAGATCCCAACATATTATATAAATTGGAGTGAAAATTGACTATTTGAGGCTCTAAACGGAAATCAAAAAGTGGTCAACTACAAAGTTTCATAACTTTTTAAGATCTATAATTTTCATCTAGGATATTTCTCCATCCGAGTTCATTTATGAAATTTGAATTTATAAATTTGAGACATTTGAACGTGGTTTTTGCATGACAAGATGATTTCAAATAAAAAATGGTTAACTACAAAGTTTAATAACATTTCGAGATCTACAATTCTTATTTAGGAAGTTTTTCCATCCGAGGTCGTTTTGAAAAATTCAAATTTTAAAATTTAGACATTCAAACTCTACATTTTGTGCCATCAAATAAAGTCAAATGAACAAGTTGTTAACAATAAAGATTTATAACTTTTCGAGATCTACATAGTTTTTTAGGTTATTTTCCCACCCAAGATCATTTCATAAAATTTACCTTTAGTGCCTCATTTTAAAATTCGGCCTAACTGTAGGGGCGCCTCAATATAGAGTTGCCTCTGCTATTTGATTAGTAGGAGGTGCCTCAAAACAAAAACCGCCCCTATTAGGGACGACCGGTCTTGTGAGGGAGAAAGGACCACCGCAAGGGCTCTTTTATAGTAGTGATATATATCCTTACATATGTATACTCCCTCCATATTGAAAAGAAAAACGTTTTGGATAAGGTTTGGATCAAACATTGAGAATATAAATCATTAATAACTTTTAAGTCATTAAGTTTGGAAATGTAAAAATCATATAAATAGATTTGTCTTGAAAATTACTTTCATAAAAATATACATATATAATTTTTTAATAAATATTTTTATAGAAAAGAAAAGTAAAAATTATTTTTTAGAGACGGTGTCACTGTCCTAAACTTTTTCTTTTCAAGTATGGAGAGAGTATGTTAGGCAATCAATCATCTTATTAGTTATTTTGTGTCATATTTACACCATTAAGTGTTCAATAAGTAACACAAGTAATTAATCTGTGTTGGAACAAAATGCATCACTAATTAAATAGATATCCACACCAAATGGGCATAAAGTTGTTATAAAAAAATGTGCAAAACTTGGTGTGCAGCAGATGCTTACTCATTAGAAGGTCTGGTCAACCGCTTGCTCCCGCCGCTTCCCCGCTCGGCCGCGGGCGCCCTAGGGTCTCCAGCTTGCCTGAGTCTCCGCCAACCCTAGGGCCCCATGGTGCCCCTTCTTCCACTTCCCTTCTTCTCGCCGCCGCCATGGACGACCTCGACGCCCTAGTCGCCGACCTGTACCCAACCGGATGAGTCCGGCCCTGACCCGGCTCGGCAGCGCCCGCCGCCTCGCTCACCACCGACCGAATCCGCCGGCCACCGCCGGGTCGCGACGACGTCGGTAGGGCCGTGCCGGGCGCATTCTACAACCCGGCGGCGAGGATGGAGGCGAGGGGACCTCGCCGAAACCCTAAAGGTCGCCGGGCGCCCTCGCTCCGGCATCACCGCCGCACCCTAAAGCTATGGCGCTCGCCGCGCTTCCACTCGCCACCGCCCCAGGTTTTGCTCACCGCCTCCGGCCCGGTTCCGGCTGTCTCCGCCCTCGGCGGCGCCTCGCTCTTCCGCCGGCCGGCTGGCAGGCCGTGGGCTGGCCCACCATGGGTGGGTCGGCGCGCGGCGCCGAAGATCCCCGGGCATTGAAGCACTACTAAAAAGCGAACTAAGAGAGCGTCGATCGAACATTAGGGGCGGCTCATAATTTGAGCCGCCCTAATGTATGCGAAAATCCAGGTAGAAGCAAACCGCCCTACTGTTGGCACATTAGGGCAGCTCATGTGAGTCGCCCCTAATGTGACCCGACACATTAGGGGCGATTATATTTGAGCCGCCCCTAATGTGACCTGACACATTAGGGGCGGTTATATTTGAGCTACCTCTAATGTATCCTCAAATCAGGGACGGTTATATATCAGCCACCCCTAATGTATTTTGGTCAAACTTGGTCAAACGAAGCACTAAATAACCCATAATATATAGAGTGTAGATCTTGAGATGCTACACAAAGTCGGTGTTCGTGACTTTTGAAAATGAGGACATCTAGGGCTCCAAATGGCATTTTTAGTTTGAATTTGCATCAACTATCAATTCAAATTGCATCAAATACAAAATTCTGGAAAAAAAAAGGAAAAGGGTACCGTGGCCGCGGAACAAAGTCGGGCAAACGAACCGCCCATGGTCGATTCGCCCGCGCCTCGCTGGCGACGACGCGCCGTACCGCGTGGGCCAAATGCGCCCCGGCCGTCCGATCTAGGGTGTCCGAATCCGACGGTTTCATCACCGCTGGCTGGTCAAAACCAGCAGCGGTACCCCCCCCTCCCCCTCAACCCTAACAACATTTCGATTTCGCTTCTTTCTCTCCAAAGACCGGCCACCGCCGCCTTCTTTTTCTCCCTCCCTTCTTTTATGCCGCCAGCAAGATGCCTTCGCCATGGCGGATCGGAGGAGGAAGAAACGGTGCCGCCGGTTGACCTTTTCACGGCGGCGCGCGCTCGCCCATGGTTGAGCGCGCCGCCGTCGAGCGGCCGGGTCGGCGGTGCCCCTTTAGTCCGCGACGCTGGCGGTGAGCCCAAGGTATAAGAGCTAGCCCCTCGTCTCTGTTAGGTTAGAAACTTCCGATCCGAAATCGAATGAGTCAAATCCGATTCTTTTTTTCTTTTTTCCGATCTAAAATCGGTGTCTCATTTTTTCTTTTACTTTGTTTTGATCGGATCCAGGGCGGACGAAGGCGTGGGGGCGCGGATCCACGGGCGAAAGCAAGCGGATCCACGGCCCGGACAAAAGCGTGGGGGGCGCGGATCCACGGCGAGCAAGCGGATCCATGTCCTCCGGCGGCGGATCCATCCTCTCCCGGCGGGCGGATCGTCTACGGCGGCGGATCTAGCACCGGGCGGCGGCCCGATGGCACCGGGCGGCGGAACCCTAGGCGGATCGCCTTCCGACAGCGGGCGGCGGATCCGGGCGCTTGTCGGCCCGTATGGGCCGCATTGGGCCTGGCCTTTTTTTTTTTTTTTATTTCGGTTTATTAGGGCGGCTCAGAGCCGCCCTAATGTGTACACATTAGGGGCGGTTAGACAACCGCCCCTAATGTTGAGGAACATTAGGTGCGCTTGTTTAGGGGCGGTTGGAAAACCGCCCCCGATGTTGACTGTGAGTAGTGAAGTGTTCATTCCAGCTTTGTTCCACAAGGATCTATCTCGCTTTTAATTGGCACCCGACAAACTCCAAATGTGTGCTTCATCCTTTTATCTCACAACAATTTGGGGCGTGTTTGGTTGCCGCCGCAACATGCCACGCCGCCGCTGTGGCGGCCACAGGTCGCCACACTCCGCCACAGCCGACCGGAGCCTGAAAGCAGCAGCGCCTGCTGATATGATGGATGCGCACTCTCTTTCTCTGCTGTGCATGATGATGCCCCACACTCTCTCTCTTTCCAATCTCTCTTTTTCTCTGCTGTGGTCCCTACATTTGTACTAGTTGCCAGAGTGCTACAGCAAAAGAACATGGCAGTGCAGGGCTGTGGCGAGCAAACACAAAACCATCCAAACAGCAGCCGGTGTACGCGGCGGCCACACTCGTGGCGTGGCGATCTGAGGTGGTGAACCAAACAACCCCTTGATCTCCTATCAAAGAAATATCCTACCCTGTCTCTCTTTTCAGTGTCCGAACTGTTAGAACTGTGACAGTGTGCAGACCTTTGATTCTTGAACTGAAAGCAGAGTCATTCAGCTTGTACCATTGTGAATTTGTGACAGGGTCATGCCATTAGCCCAGGAAAAGGCCAAGGGTGGCGGATGTGGATGCCGCGCGCTCCTCGATCGCCCAGACCAAGACGAAGACGGCGACCAGACCATCTGCTTGCTCATCGTGACGCAAGTCCTGATCTTTGCGTAATTGGTGCCATTGTGATTCTGTGTTTGCCGCCGCGCTCGTGAAGGCGCCGGTGAAGCACCAACCAAAAGAAAAAGTACCTCACCCGGAAGGCGCCTTGGTGCGCCATATATAGCTCTTTGGCACCAAGCAAATTGGCCGAACCAGCGAAGAAGCCGAGTAGGCACCGTCCTGTGTCCATCTCCAGAGGAAGCGCTCCTCTTGAAGCGGATCCAAGACCACATCGCGAAGAACGCGCTAGGTAGACACGGAGATAATGGCGAAAATTACCTGAAGTGGATCCAAGACCACATCCTGTGCTCAGTCGTCCATGTTTGCTGTGCTAGTGAACATGCATGGACGCACCGTACTTACTGTGCTTGTGTTATTTATTTATTTGGTTATATATGTTGTAAACACTTGTTGTGCATCGTTATTTATTACATGAAGCTACACCAGACTTACTACAATTTTACTACTCGAAAGAAACGGTTTTTCTAGTTTGGCACGTACAGTTTCAGTCAAACAAAGTTTGGCACAGTTGGCACACAGGCATCACAGATTGTGACATACACGCTGACTGTGGAGCACCATTACTCAGTATACTCACTACAGTGGAGCCAACAATAGCCATGTTGAGTGTTGACTATATGCAATGCAAGCTTCATTAGAACGACCGGAAGCTGCATGCTAACCGTCAGAGATTATGACATCGATCGATCCACACGCATTGCAATGCGCGCACATGTAGGTATAGTAGTAAATTCAGCGTGTCATTGTTTGGTTGGGTAGCAAAGTTAGGCGGCCACGCATCAATCTAGTTATTTTGTTTTTTTTTTCTTAATCGCACAAAAGCTTTGCGCGTGCTCATATTAAGAAAGAATATTGTTTACAATTACAAGTAGGAGTGTTACAAATTTTCAAAGTGCTATCAAGCCCCAACCCAAAACTGGCAACATTCGCCATTGCTATAACCATAAAGTATCCGAAGAAGGGGCCAACACACTACCAACAACGATCCGCATGAGAGGCGCCTGCTATAACAACCCTCGACGCCGCAGTTGGGGCCATCACGCAAATTGGCAGCAATGCATCTGCATGAGAGAGGGGCCAAAGTGACATTGGCGGCAAAGCTTCCGCCTTCCCCAGCAACCGGCGGCGAGCTCCAACTTAGGCTGTGGGTGACAAGCTACAACCGTGCTCCAACAATGACTTCAAGAAGGAAATTGACATATGTAGACGCTAACAATGCTGGAGGAGCACATGAGTAGGACTTTGTCCCCAACCTGCTCCAATTCAAGAAGCTTCGACAATGCCTCTAAGGAGGTAGATGACGACACTGCGTCACCGCCGTCGGCCCTAGACAACCGGCAAAGTTTTCCCCGATTCTTGCCACGGACACATACTCGCACCGCCCGAAGCAACAAAGACGAATCAACGAAGCCTCGGCGCATAAACAAGGTTCCAACATCCACCACACCACGGGCCGAATCTATTTGATTTGCTGCTGCATTCTCACCACACACTTGTGGCGCTGATTTCGTGCCAAAACATGGCTCGTGTCTACATATGCAGCTAGCAAGCAGGCTCGACTAATATAAAGCTTATTGAGAACAAAATGAAACTCGTTTGTCCGTCGAAATTGTGACATCGGAAACCATCACTCACAGCGGACGATGTACTCGGCCCCGCTCATCATTACCATCACAACAGCACGCGCCGAGACTGTCCTCTCTGTCATCCTTATCCCATCCCAACGCCCTCACCCACACAGCTGTTGTCCGCCCGATCCAAATTCGAACCCCAATCCACCACCTTACCGCCGGCCTCCACCACGGCACCCCATCCCTATGCACCTCTACCTCGACCTCCGGCTTCCACATGCGCCAAACTCCTCCCCCACCAAGGCCTGCTTTTAAGGCCGAGCACCTCCCTACCATGTCCGCCATCGACCTTTGCTCGAGCTCCGCGTCCATAAATGGGTCGCCTCCGCTCCACTCCTACATGGCCGAGGCGCCGAGCATGAGCTTGCCCAAGATAATGCCCGTGGGTCGTCACTTGCCTCGTGCTCCTCCCGGGACGGGGCTGGGGTCGAGCGCGAGCCCCATGGAAGGGTCGGGAGGCCCCGCACCGTTGTGCTCCCCCATGGTCAAGCCAGCGTCGACCTCGAGCTTCCCATGGCAGAGGCCATGACGGCTCCACCTCCACCGCCATGGTCTCCTCTGCCTTAGCTCCCCACCATGGGCCTCCTTTGCATTTGCGCTCCTCCATGGCCAAGCGAGCTTGAGCTCGAGCTCCCCATGGCTATTTCATTATAGGTTTTTCAAGTGTACCAAGATTTTGAATTTGGTCAAGTTTCAAGAGAGGATTTTTCGAGATGTAGTTGTAGTCAATCTTGTTTTTTACATGCATTTTGTTTAGATGTTGCGATGCGTTGCCGATAGTTTCAAGTGTGTTTTTCAGACTTGTGTTTGAAGTGTTTCTTAAGCATGTTTATAGTGTTTTAGCAAAATATCGATGTATGTTTCAACAGTTTGTCTTTGGATGTTTCAAATGTAGATCTAGGGTTGCATCTCTCCTCCCTTCCACATCTGTTGATAATATTCAGTTCAAAAATAGTTTTCTTCTTTTCTTGCATTATGTATTAGCAAAGTTCAATCCGCGCTTCGAACGTAAGATCAGATCAAATATAGATCTTAGTACTCTTCCAGCTCCTTGAGGAATGCAATCTTTCCTTAATTCACTAAGCATTTGTACACCTCACGGAAGTTGTAATTGCACACTTATCTAACTGTTTACTATATTCATATTATCAATACAAGACTTACACGTAGAACATGGCAGCAAAGCAAACCAAAGTGTTCAATATCTAAACCTCTCCCCTCATTTATGATTTCCACATATAATAGGGCCTCCTTTTTTTCGCCTTTTTCGGCATCCGTGGAATATAAGCGGGTGGGGATGAGTTTATCCCACCCGAAGTGCTTCCGAAAAAACATCAAAGTGTTCATAAAGACTAGGTGATGATTTCTTTCCTCTCGCATAACCAATTGCCTCCACATAGATACACGGGCGGTCATAATATATTAAAGCAAAGATTGTTACTAGGTCCTTAAGAAAGGAGCCCAATACATTAAGGTCCCCCGCTTTGGACACGCTCCTCAAATGGCACCGGCATAGGTTGCCGGGCGGATCTGTCGTAGAGGCGTCAGAGACGCATGGTGTCGTTTTTGTGCGAAGGGCCTCGCCAAGCGTAGGCTTGAAGTGGTTGAGGGAGGCTTCATGTAAAATGCATCGCCAACGAACCGAAGATAATGTTGAAGAAGTCGCGGCGGTAGAAGATCGCCGTTCCCGTAACTTTCGATGGGTGGCTCATTGCGGACCGATGATGGGGAACTTTGATGCAGGTTGTCGCTATGCTACTAGATAGAAAATAAAAATAAAAGAAAACGGTAAAAGAGGATAAGGATGAAAGGGGATAAGGTGGGAAGGTGGGAAAGAGCCCGACCACGCTTGGCGTGAAGGTGCAGGAGAGCACAACGTAGATGGCATGCTCCACACGTAGCGGGGGCCCCACACATGCGGGACCCACCATGTGGTGCTGCTCATCGACAAAAACATCTCCCTCTCGATCTTGGCATGGCTCCAAAGCGGGCGGCGGATGCCGTGGCGTTGATGGGAACCGGCGTCGCGGCAAACGGAGGAGCGGTCGACACTCATGGAGGCCGCGACAATGGAACTCGGGCGTCCCACTCGAGCCGCGCTTGCCATGCTCTTCATCCGCCTCGGCATGGCTCGCACGACCCGGGATTGGGATGCCGCCCGGGCGACGTAGGAGAGGATCCCCACCGCCCGCGATCGTGGACGCCCACATGCGCTGGCGAGCCCGGCTGCGAGCCCATCTCGTGGCACCAACGAGGTTGCTATGGAGGCGATTTGCCGGCAAAGATGGTGAAGTCGGCTTCATCCTCGCCGCGGCGACGAGATCCGCTTTCTCCTTGCGCTGCTGCAATCGACCGCCCGTTCCTCCTCCCCTTCTTCCTTCGTCCCGCTCTTCCTTGGCGTCGGTGAAGCCGGAGAAGGGGAAGCGGGTGCGGAGGGCGGTGTGAAGGGATTCGAGGAGGCAAGACCGGTGCGCTTCCACCCAAAGTAGGCGGTGGCCTTCCTTCAAGCTCGACCTCGCACGTCGTAGATGTCGGCGACAAGGATGGAGCTTGGGGCAGCAAGTCGTCGTAACTAGATGCTACGCCATGAAGGCCTTATTGTGATAGAGAATCTTACAAGGAGAGGAATGAGGGGATAAAGGGGAAAAGAGGGAGAAACCCAGCCCTCCCCGCCTCTTCACCGGTGAGAACGCCGAGAGAAGGAGGGTAGGGGGTCGGCGGTGGCTGCCGCCGAGAGGGGGAAGAAGAACGACGGTGGAGATGAAGAAGAACGGGCGGCGACGGCTTACTATGCTGAGCTTACTACTCGCGAGAGCTTTTTATTACAAATCGTTGGTTAATGTTGATGATGCACCGCAACATCGGGACCCCATGCCAAGGCATATGCATCATGTATTTTCTTGTGCGGTGCTCGCCCATTCATTGGGCCCCCCCCCGCCTTTTACTCTAGTCGTCCCACACATGTATGTGTGTGCTGTCCCGATTGGAGTAGTCACCGCGGCAGCATAGACACGACTCGGTGCATCACCGACGCTGGTAGCGAGCGAGTAGGCTACACTCGCGCGGCGAACTCTCCGAGACGCTCTTGTGTTACTACCAAAGGATGCGGTCGTCATGACTCACGACGCGCGTGTGGTCGTCCCTGGTGACATGCGGCGGCATGCATGTCTATTCCAACGCCGCATGGGATAGGATCGAGCAAAAAGCAAACTTGACACATCACCGTGGGACGATGCACAAGATGACCGACAAGGATCCTGTTCTCGATTATGCATTTTGAGCTTAGCACCATTTTCAATCCTACACAACCGAAAGCGGACCATGGAAACCACTACAAATCCTACCCACCTGAACCCGAAAAATTTTCACTAATCCGAGCTTTTTCAACTTTAAAAATGAATCCTCCATCTGAACTTTACTACAACAGAATCTTCCATCTAAACCTTACTACAACAAAACACTAATCTTGTCACTTTCGGGCGGAGGGAAAGAGGTAACATCGACTTGGAATCACCAAAATTACTTCCAAAATCGTTCACTTTTGCATTGTACTCTTCTAGCGTGTCCTCCTCCAAGGTGCTTGGATCAGCCCACATCCGGTCATAGTCCGACCCCCAAGTAGTAAACTTAATCGATGGTAGGAGTTGCTTCTTTTCTCGCTTGGGTGGCGTTATGCCGGGATGAGGACATAGGTCGCAGATCCTCGCAGGACGACGATCGATCGATTCTAGCGTTACGGTCTTAAGCAACCATACTATCCTCCTTCGACCGACCTCCTTCGGTGCTATTGTGACCAAATAAGAATTTGGTGTTGCTTCCGAGAATACCTGCGCGAGTGTCATCCGCAAGGGTCTTGCAAACCGAGCAAGTACGTTGTACCGCCACCTATCTCGTAGTTTGTCAAAATCCATTTGCATGCCAGCATTACCGTGAGTTGGATTTGTAGGGTAGCGGATTTGTGGACTCCAAAATATCCACACCTGAAATGACATCTTTGAGACTAACATCCTGAATAAGAGCCATCTGGATCTCGTGGAAGAGCTCAAATATCCCAACAAGTAGAGGTCATAGAGCTTGATCAAGAATTTAGTTGGACGCGACGCCGGCATCTTCCTCTGTTACCCAACTTGTTGTCGCCGTAACACAAGGATCACGTGGTTTGTCTCGGGAAGTACCGATACTGCTTGAGTTGGCTTTGTCTAGTGTAACTATCGATCCTTTGTTCTCTCATTGATTGATCGCCGATTTCATCGATAATAAAATCGATCATTCGAGAGTACTATCTACTATGGTTTAACGCTAGAAGTGATGTGAATAGTATGTGGAAACTGAAAAAGACAGTCTAAACAAACACATAATTCGAGAAACTAATCAATCATACATCGGAAACCTAATCAATCATACATAGGGAAACTAATCAATTACTGCTGTCTTCCAAAAACAACACAACGGACGCATACTCCATAAACTAATTGATTAAACAATCCATAAACATGTCAGGACCCCTCTGTTGGCGCCAATTAGCTAGCTCAGGTTTAGTACCACCTTGCCTAGAGAAGGGGGCCATGACTACCTTATAAAAAAGTGTATCCCTCCCCATTAGTCCGGGCTTTTTGGGAGGAATTGAGTCTCTTGCCTTATAAGTGGGCCGTGAGCGCATGAACGCCCAAATCTATGGTGGAGTGTTTGGCTAAATTGAGTGGACGCCGACAAATGGTATCAAAAGCTAGGCCCATGCCCCTAGGGGTCTTTCTAGGGGGTGGGCTCGGGTTTAGTACCACCTTGCCTAGAGAAGGAGGCCATGGCCACCTTATAAGGGAGAGTATCCCTCTCCCATCAGTCCGGAGCTTTTTTGGGAGGAACCCCATCTCTTGCCTTATAAGGGGCCGTGTGAGCGCATGAACGCCCAAATCTATGGTGGAGTGTTTGGCTAAACCGAGTGGACGCCGACAAAACATCCAAATTCACATCGAGAACACCAAATCCATCGTGCAAACTATGCCATATTCAAATGCAATTAATGCCACATTAGTTTGATCATGGGTGTTGCCTGGTTACAAGGCAAAGTGGCAAAGATGTTTGATTTATTTTGTGATTCATAAATACAACAATCGAACTAAATGCAATTAAAGCCGCCTGCTTTTGTGCTCTTGTTAAGAAAACCTTAAAACCACCCATGATTAGGGACTCGATATGATGAACCCTCACTAACTTGATTCATAAATCAATACGCACTCGACATGATGAACCCTCACTAACTTGATTCATAAATCAATGCAACATGTAGTCATCGAATAGCTAGTATTTATAGTCAATGTTGAGTGGAACTAATCAATAGTGACTTTGATGGATTCAATGTGTATTGAATATGTGTTCATGTATTAGGGTTTGATTACGGTTTATGAAGAATTGCTTAGTGTTTGAATATTTGGTCATGTATTAAGGTTTGCTTATGATGTTTAACCATGTATGGAGACGATTTTGTAGGATTGGATTTGTTAATGTTTGTTCTTGTTTTAGTGATTTATTTGGCTTCGTTAAAAATAGGTATCTTTGACAATATATGGAGATAAAAGCTATGCTAAAAATAGATGGGTTTAATTGTTAATAATATTCCTTATATGTTTGTCATCCATGGTGTGTTATTTCTTTTGCACTTTTGTTTTGCACACACATAATGGGCCGAACTTATGTGTAATAGTTGTCATTGTTAATTTTGCTAGGTTAAATGGACTTGTCCCTGCTCGTGCACCATCCGGAGGACCATGGTGGGGAAGGTACATTCCCACCACCTCCTCTCCACCGGCTTGTCACTATGGGTTGCCGCCTTTGTGAAATAGTCGGGGCATCCTTTCTCCGCAGTCGTGCCTTTTCTTTTGTCAACTATGGCGTTGTCCCTCGAGAGAGTCCGATAGTGGTCTAGACGGATGCCTGTTCTATAAGTGGATCGATGATGCAAAAGAGGTTAATCTTGACATTATATTGTTTCCTTTATGACACTTGGAAGAGCTGTTCCATATTCTCGCTTTGTTCGGTGGGTGCCTCCCCCACCGAACCCACCCGACATGATCGAGAGCGGAGAAGACCGCCGCTGCACCGCACCATCTAGAGAATCCTCCTACATGCCACCGTGGCAAGACAAATGCTCCTCCAAGTTCCAAGCAAGCCGGATATGTTCACTCCATTCTACCGGTGTGGTCAACATGATTATGTAAGTGGTCCCGCGAGTCATGTTATTTGTGATCTTCTTTGTGTTGTATAGACTATAACATTGCAACTATGACAATTCGAGTGGTTTTCCGGCTTGTGACTTGAGGAGTACAACTATGGACCCAAAACTCCATGACCTACCAAGTGGTTTGTACAAGAGTGTTGGAACAACAAAGATTCTATGGCCATGCCTTAGTCTGCCTGACAAGAAGTGCAAGTGTGGCTTCTAACTAGGGATAATAATATAGCCCCGACCGAAAAAAAAACGATGTCATTGAGGACACTCTCTAGTGTGACCGCTTCTCCTTCATTCTTCTTCTTTGACTGAGTTATGATTTTAGCAATAATAGACGGAAAAAATGAATTTTGTGCTCTTGTTAAAAAAACCCTCGAAACCATCATGTTGTCCAAAACTAATCAATTACTCAACGCCTTCCATAAAAACACAAAGATCAAGAAACTATTGTGTCTTCCAAAAAACAACACATACATCGGGACATTAGGAACATGAACCAATGGGGCTTAACCCATACAAAAACAAGTTGATTATTATTAGTCCACATACATCGGGAAACAATCCAGATTTGGGACTCATAGCCACAAATTTACTAGTTGTACATGATCCCCACATCCAAACTCGAGTGAACTGCCCTACAAGTTGAACTTTCAAAATGGTCATTTTAGTCTTCAAAATTTTCTTTTTAGGTTACTTTCATCCTTATCTTTTTAGAGTGATGGGTGGTGGGGGGGAGAGGCAAACCTGGTGCTTACAATTGAGAGAGGAAGTAGATGCAGTCCCTTGCCCTCAAACCCTTTGGCAAGATATATAGGCAATGGTTACTATATGCCCTTGTTGAGGGTGGATTTTACATGCCACTCCATTAGCATTAGTTGGCCCTCTTCTAGGGAATTTGGCCCATGTACCATATGGTATTCCATAACATAGCACCTCAACTATTAGCTCATGTTTGGAACAATATGACCGAAATACATGCTAATATTAGAAGAGACACAAATACATGTCGGTGCTGCAGGGACGGGTATCGCGAATCGCTAGTTGGAGGACAAGTACTTGTGTCGGTAGATGTACCTCTGTAGCTACTTGTTCTCCAAGAGGAAGGGGACGGTGCCGAGCACACCATGGTGCGCCACGGCCGCGCCAAGGAGTGCAGCGCCAAGCCGCAGTTAGCCGCGCCATGGTGAGGAGGCTACACGAGGCATCGATGGCACCGCGGCGCCATCTTTCCGCTGCCTCCTCGCTTGCACCTCCAACGCCAATGTCACCGACAGCGCCCAATGCACCTCCTCCGCAGCGTGAACTGAAAGATACACTTTGCACTTATTAGAACCATGTTGGGACATTCAAATTCATCCCTAGGATTTACCACAGCCTGTCTTCGCAATGGCAAAGTGGCGGTGATTCTAGTCGCCTAGCTGCCGCCGCTAAGTCCAACCCTTTGTCACCCGTGGAGGGTTAGGGGAGATGGAACCAACCGCTTGAAGTGCTCACGTGCATGCCTCCTCCGTGGGTCGCCGAAAAGGAGGTACCTTTGGGTCAAACTTATCAGCATCGCCGATCCACTGAAAGAAAAAGCACCAAAGATGCTCCTAACAAACAATATTACATGAAAATATTAGTGAGGCACTAACAAAAAAGTAGAAACAATAATAGCGAAACAATTCCTTACATTAACCGAGCTGCATTCGCAGAGAAGTAACGACACGCGGTGGCCAGATGTCTAGACTGGGAAACATTGGCAGGCCATACACAATTACAGTTTAGGGACTGAAGTCAGAGGAACAAGGGCATCCTTTGCTAGAAAACGTCAGGGTATAAATTGGCAAGATGACCCCGTTTTTCCTACAACCATTTCCCGGTACATAGATTGCATTCAACAAAGTGGAAAGTTAACTACACTATAAGGAACACAAATTAATGAAAAGAGATTGTACTATAGATTAAGAAATTCAACCTAACCCTAGTGTAAACCAATACACATGTAACCCTAAGTAACTCGGCAATCAAACCATCTTTTTTTTTTATACCAGAGCATGCATAAATTGCCATCCTACAATGAATTCCACATACATTTTGGAAAATCACATCACCCAATGGATCAAATCCTCTCCAAAACAAAAACAACAAATTCAACTCAATCTAACTGGATAAAATGAAGGAGGGGGAGGAGGAGCACCTTGAATTGAAAAGGCGTTGAAATGCTTCGATTTGGACTCCCTACACCTGCATTAAGGGTTTACAGTTTGTGGGAGAGAGGGGGAGAGAGATCGAAAATGCAAGACTTGTGCTGGTAGAATGGAGGGAGGGTGGAAGAAAGGCCACGACGTGACCTTAACTGCCCAGACCACAACGTTGAGTCATTCCGCAATGAGGTCTGTGGCTCGGCGTTAACCAACTCAACGACGAGGTTTGGGTTGGGCGAAGCCGCCATCCGCTAGCCCATCTATATATGCCAACACCAAGGCGTCGAGTCAGAGAGTGTCGAGGTATGAAGTCCAGCGTCGCCTGACACCTCGCCGACCCCACTGGGCCCACAAAACACAGTGGATTTGGTGACTGGGGTAGCCACTGACGTGGCAAGAGCTCGGCATCATCTCAGACCACGCTGAGCCACAGACTTCATCGTGGTGTCCTAAGACGCCGAGAAAATGATTTGTTTCTTGAAAATGTTTTCCGAAGGGGCTATTTGTAAAATGTTTTCTAGAAAGGACCAAATTGCAAAATTTTCATGTTTTAATGCTCCGTAGGTCCAGAGCCGGGTTTCGATGACCGGGGTAAACGTGAATATTTAACCAAAAAGTCGGATTTTGACCCGTTTTCCCGCAACCATTTTCGGTCACAATAAGAAATGCCCATTGCCTGACGCAAAAACAATTTTAGCACTTAGGGTCGCGTGCATACTCATTGCCGAAGTGTGAAGTCATACAAATATTTTTTTTCTCGATCGGGCCGCTCACTGCATTTCATTAAGAGGGGAAAACCAAATCCAAATACAACAAATCCGATGCCGAAAGACATCACAAGAGAAAAACACCAACGGCCATTGACCATATACACAAAACAAAAAAGCAAGAAAAGCGAGGGCAGGGAACCCTCCACCTAACAACCCCAAAGACGACGCCTATACTAAAGATAACTCAACACCTAGGTAGCTAGTAGCGATCGGAGCCGTAGCGATGATACACCCCCGACAAAGAAAAGCATCTACCGAAAGACAACTACCCGGTGGCAAAAGCATCCAATCGCGAACCTCCTTTGGCGCCAAGCATCCGCTAAAACACGACCCCGGTGGCAAAGCATCCAATCGAACCACCACCACGGCCGCAAAGCATCCGCCAGAGACACGAATTGGCCCAATACCGGGCGCAAAGCATCCACCTAAAATGACCAAGACTACGGCTACAAATCTAATCTCACTAAGTTAGACACACCTGTGAGGAGAAACATAAAGCGCAAATAGGAGCAGCGAGACGAACAAAAGCTCACGTGGAGGAACGATGGGTCGTGAGGGATTCTTCAAAGAACGCCTTGAAGAAGAGGGTGACGCCGAGACATGCCACCGCCGGGCCGCCTTGGTGAAAGGCGGGGCCTTCGCCTGTAATCCTCCAACGCCGGCGACAGAGCATGAGACTTGAAGACGACGCCTCAAGAAGGGTGCGACGCCAAAGGCGCCGCTGCCGCCCCGCCCGATCGACGGACTAAGCTTTCGCCATGAACTCAAAGCATCCGAAATACGCCCCGAGATGCGAGACGCCCATCCACTACACCACGCATATCGATGATGAACCGCTAGGAGCAAACCGGCCCACACCATCACGGGTGGGGGCGGGCGGCGGCATGTAGCCACGCCCACCCAAACGGCCAGCCCGCCGCACACCACACTGAGCTAATGCCACAGCCACCCTCGCTGGGCTTGTATTCCCCGCTAAGAGGAGATCGCTGCCGTGACGAGGCCAGGCCTTCGAGACGACGCCCAAACCGTGATCCGTAACAGGTCCGACGCAGGAGCATGGCCATTTGTTGGTCTAGGGACACCGGCCGTGGGGATGGGGGGCGAGAGGCTTCCAGATCCAGTGGCCCGGTCCCGGAGGTGGCGGCCGCCGTCCGCCCGGCCGCCGGGGCCACCCGCACAGCGCATCAGCCAGCCAATACCGCTGGAGCGAGGCAAGGAGGAGGACCGATCATTTATCCAAATGGCCTATCCCTGATCCCACCGGTCACATCCAATGCCCAACAATCACGCGAGGAAGTTTATGATG
This sequence comes from Hyparrhenia diplandra, assembly GCA_015847255.1. Lineage (NCBI taxonomy): Eukaryota > Viridiplantae > Streptophyta > Magnoliopsida > Poales > Poaceae > Hyparrhenia > Hyparrhenia diplandra. The sequence goes on along the minus strand of JADLZK010007625.1, from coordinate 10,433 downwards.
GAGGGGGAAGTGGGTGGGAGGAGAGGGCGGAGGGCAAAGCGACGCCCCTTTTGAGGGCGCCTCCAAGGCCATGTTCCCCGCCGCCACCGGGGAAGGGCGGGCGGCGCCACTGAGGGGCCCGAGGAGGGGGATTCTTTCTCAACAGACCCCTAGTCGGGTCAGCTTGTGCAGGGGGTCATAGAAATATAATGAGGGCATATTTAAGGGTCGCATAGGAAATTGGCAAATATAATGCATGATCCTTGACTTATGTTAGGCAATACTTCATATTTGGTGATCGTAATGATCAGAAATTGTGGTGTAATAAGTAAATAAATATCAATACATTGTTGTTTAATGTGTGCTGAAACTACAAACTTGATCAAAGGAAAAAGATTTGATAACGGCAGTAGTCTTAGATCAATACCTTTTATTTGACAAAGGACGATGACGGCCATGGACACTACTCCCTCCGTCCCTGAGTTTGTCACCTGGATTCCGTGCCATCTTATTCGATGCTTCGCCTTATTCAAATTTTTTACACAAATATAATTTATTTTTGGTACGACTTATTTTATCAATGAAGATACTTGAATATTGATCAATTTATTTTATGATTTGCATAAATATTTTGAATAAGACGGATGGTCAAACATGAAGTTCAAAAAGTCAAAAACGAATAACCCATGGGACGAGGAGTACTAACATATGTCCAAGGAGTGCTGCTTTACTGTCTATGCCACCAAGCTTATTGTTTTGAATTTTTTATCATGCCGTGAAACAAAGGGAACTGAAGTTGGCCAGCTCTTCAAAATTCACGCAGGTAAACACCAATGGCATCGATGAACAATCCTGCACGTCCACAGAATCCAACAATGCTGCTGTTGGTTGGCGCGGTGATGCAGAAAGGTGTCCCATTCTCAGTGCCCCATTGGCCCCCAGGTTCTAACATTGGTGACGAGCTTGAATGAGGTTACGACGGTAACACATTCAAACGTACCATATGTTCCTGAAACTTCCTTCACATACTCAGCATCGTCAAGATCGATCTGAATGCATGAGGAAAGACATAAAGGCAGATTGTTTAGTAATCCTATAGCTGCTTGCATTGTGTGCAGCAGAGAATCTATATAATCCAGATCGATAAAGTTGGGTAATCAATCCAATTAGTTAATACGCGTCATATTTACAACATTAATTATTTCTCAAAAAGATAGGGTAATCCAAGCGTAAAAAAAAACTCAATATAATCACCGTGTGAGCAGTGCCACCAGGTCCACCCCATGGGCCAGCAGTGTGCTTGACCAGCTTTATCAATATAAGTGAACTCAATAGCATCAACACAACCATCAGCGCGAATGGTGAGGCTCTGCAGACGCTTTGGTACCACCGTTGGCTCCTGGTCTGACCCTTCCTCTCCACCCCATAATCTTGCCATGGTGGTGACAGAACCCTGCATCCAGTATCCACAAAGTTAACTTTATCATCCAAAGTTTTAAAAAAGAAGAAGAAGTTTTATCATCCAAGAACAAAAAGGCACGTATGTCCTTCAGTATTTAAGAATACTTTCTATCTATAAAATTGAGTTATCTCTCACCTTTGGCTGTGAGCCAAAACACCGGCAGAAAACATGCATGGTAAGTTCATCAGAATTCCTACCACTGTCACCGCCAATACATTTTTTTTTTTATGACACCCGTCGCCATAGCAAACACTCCAGTTCCACCGTAAATTGCCCATTCATCAGACCCACCAGTTATCATTCCATTGACAAGGAGCGTGGAGCCCTGAGCCTGTATATTTAATTTGCAGGAATCATATATATGAATCAATGGATTGAAACCGCAAACAATTCACTACCGGAAAAAAAGCATCTTTGCCTTTTATCGTCTTTGCCGTGTGCCCCAATGAAAACATTTGGAAAAAAACAATCGGCAAAAGTTGGCAAAAGAAGGGGAATCCAGGAGTGACATTTACACACATATATACACAGACTTTATTATATTATATATATATATATACCTCTCGGTCTCAAAGACGATGGTGAATATTTGATACGTGTTACCAGCTTGGACTGAGAGGCCCTGCACACGAGCCACGAGTTTGGCGTCGGAGCTAGGGCCATCATAGGCGGGAAGTCACTGAAATATCTCTTTGCCGAGACCAGAATTTCCTTCCCAGATATCTCCCGGCTGTCTGGACCGGATCGACGAATATACAAGCTACGGAAGGTGAGTTTGGTGAACTCCGGCAGGCATACAGGTGCTGCGATGGGAGTCACTACGAAACCAGAAGGGTTCTCCATTTGCTGAGCTAGCAGCTACTCTAATTTGCTGGCTAAAGCCTCTTGTGTGCTCTGAGCTTACTTATGTGTGCCCTTGCTTGAGTAGGAAGGGCTATGGGCCTATATATTGATGAATTCTCTCATCATGCAAGGTGCCCACATCATTTCCCCACTAAATAGTTACCCCTCGTCTCTAAATGTTTATCTTTAGAGAACCGTGTTTCCCCTACAAACACGCTTCTAGAGACAAACAAAAATGGACGGAGGGGAGTATATCTATTCATGCAAAGTGTCTACATCATTCCTCACTAAGTCCACATCACTCTCACAAAGTCCATATCATTTCATTATTAATTAATTAAAAATACACATGTCATCTCTAAATACTAAAAATCTCTAAATCTATTAACACACAAGACATTTATACAAGATATGTATTATAATAGATGATTTCTAAGAAAATCCTATATAGCAACGCGCAGGGTACGTATCCTTCTAGCTTAGATGACCAATGACATGACTCCAGCTACTCCTTTAACGGTGGTTGGTGGCCTACTTTTCAATCGACCGACCGGTGGTTCGACCACAAAAGACCGAATCCGTGAGCCTACACCGTCCGTGGCCACTTAAAAGATAGGCCATGCATTTGACTGAAAACCGCAACCGCCGGTTTTGTTCGCCCCAAGGATTCCTGTACCTCCCCTACGCCGCTTAACCAAGACGATCGCGTCGGGAGGACAGCACGGCGGCAACCGCCGCCGCCGGGCACGGGGCCGCCCGGCGCTTGCCCTCGGCGCGGCCCCTGCCCGCGACACACCGACGACGACTTCGACCCTCGCTATCCTCCAACAGACGAGGGAAACGACGCTGTCTAGGATGACGCACCGCCGCCACCGACATCATCATCGACGACACCGCAGCACCCCGCTGCTTCTTCCTCTCCACCGACACCTACAACCGCACAGATTCTTCCTCGGCAGCGACGGGCGCCACCCTCGCCGCGCCCCTGCCCGTGGCGCCACCTACGGCACCTCCGCCCCAGGTCACCGGACCTACCCCTCTCTACGCCACGCGCTTGGGCGCCCGAGCACGACGACAGCGACAACTCAGACCTCTGGATAATGTAAGATGGAGCTACCGCTCGAGCTGAAGGATGACATCGACCCCGACTTCTCGCCGGTATGCTAGGGTGAGCACCCTCACCCGATGCCACATCCCGCCATCGTATGGCATCGCCGGGAGGCTTTTTTAATCACGCTGCCGGCTAGTTTTGTTGCCGCACGCCGGCCCCGATTGATCGGCTCGCTCCCGTAAGACCTATAGTTAGAATCTGCTACTACGCTTATGGTCAAGTAAACGACGGAGAACTGTTGTACGCAGCGCTGCCACCGCCCCACGCTCCCTCGTCAGCCTCTGGCTACTTTCCTTTGTAGCGATGGCCATGATGGACGACGAAATCAATGGAAGTGAACGAGAGGCAGTTAACATCGCCATGTCCTGGGCATCGATCCCCGATAATTGCTCCATGCCATGTTTCTTATTGGACCTCATGATCGCTCTCGGATGTACATTACATTGTCCATCTTTGAATGATGTCGGTGACAATCATGGAGAAGAGGAAGAACAAATAGCACATGTTGGATTAGCGGAGAGCCATGTACCTACTGAGGTTAAAAATTAAAAGTAAAAAAAAAATAGAGCCTATAAATTATTTTTTATTATACTACCCAGCCACGGATGCTCCTTTCGTTTGCTGGCTGGATATGTTGATTTCACCATGGTACAATCCAATATACTTTATGATCCTTCAATAATGGCTACTCCATACATACCAGGAGAATACACAAGACTTTTAATGATAGTTGATCAACATGCTACATTAAAGCTGCCGCTACAAAGTTACATTTCGATGGTGTTCAAAAAATAATGAATCGATGTAATTGTGCTCTTTGATGTTAAGGGAATTGTTTTGGTTTGACTAAATTTTTGAAAGCATAGTTGTGCTATTTTGCTACTTATCTATGAAAAATGTGCTATTTAACAATAGGACGGCGTACAATTGACGCGAGAGCCAAGCCGTGCCGTGCATGCGGAGCTGACGTAAACAAACCAGCGGGGACTGGATTAAAAATATCCTAATCAGTGGAAAGAGTGCGGCATCGGGGTGAGGCGTCCGTGATAGTCCTAACTTCACGCCGGCGGAATTCGAATCGATCCGATCCTCTTCTCTCTTTAACAGCGGCGGAGCACACCGCCGCCATCCGTCGCCGCCGGTCCGGCATCCAGTTAGCGCGAGCGCCATCGATCTCCCCCATCATCGATCCCTCTCTCCTTCCTACTCTGTCAGCAGTTCGCCCAGCACGGCGCTACAGCCAGAAGACGTTCCAGGCTCGCCTGCTAGCTCGCCTGGGCCGCCCGTGACCAGAGGCCCAAGAGGACGATCAAGCCCAATGTTCGATTCAGCAACGGTGTCTGGAAATGTAATAGGATAAATAGTGAGCAAGAGCTTGAGAGAGAGGGAGGAAAAAACTTGTAAACATTTTGAATCCAGCTTAATCTTTCAGCTGCATCTAGATTAGCCCTTCTTCCCCAGTTCTTCCCCCTACCCCAAGTATTCTCTCCTTACAATTGGTATCACGAGTCACCGATTCTCGCCTCCGATCTACCTACCCACCACCACTTCACGAGACTCAGCCGGTCTCGCGGCGCCATGGAGCCAGCGCCAAACTCGCCCCGAGGAGATCCGCCCCCGGGACGAGATGAGCCGCCTTCACCGAGCTCGACGAAAGTGGGAGCGCCGCTTCACCGACCTCGACAACCTGCACGGCACGCCGCAGGTGGACGAGCGCCTCATCGCGCCGAAGGCGCTCGGTCGCCCCGACCCCAACTTGAGCAGCTGCCTTCCGCGCCGAGGCGCTCCGCCTCGACTCCCTCCGCCCGAGCGCAGGCCCGCGCCACCGAAGTTGGGAAGATCGCCGCCGACCTCCGCGAGTGGCGCTCCCGGCAGAAGGTCCTCGACGACCGCCTCAAGGTGAAAAAGCCGGATGTCGGGTGACTCGCGAGGTGTTCGATGGATTGCCGACTCGCACCCCGACATCGGGTCTCTTCGCCGGTATCCGCGCGCCCATCTGCCGGCGCATATGCCGACGGGCCCCGTGGGCACCGCTGGGACCGATTACACGGATGGTGGCCATGGGTCGGCCATGACCGCGGGTGCACATCCCGCATCGGGTAAGCCTCCAAATCCACCTCCCCGTAGTCCTGTTCCTCGATCTCCCTTATGCCTCCTCCTAGATGCCCTTTCCTCGCCCTCCACCGCCTCCTCCAAACCAGCTCATGTCAAGATCACCATTCCAACCACAGCCCCCACCGCCCCACTCACGCCAGCCATCTCCACGCCCAATTGCCTCCCCAATACCCAAATCCCCACCCCGCCGCTGCCCATCGCTGCCGCTAATTCCACCGCTACGGGCCGCCTTCCCAAGTAAGTCCGTGGTGACAATCCCCGCTTATGGCGCCTCCGCAGTGAGAAGTATTTCGCCATGTACACGGTTCCCGATAACCTCTCGGGCTCTCGGCCAGAGATGCATATGGATGGCCCTACGCTCTCCGTGGTTCCAATCCATATCTTCTCAATTACCCTACCTAAACGGACCACCTTTTGTAAACTCCCGCATGATCGATTTGACCGTAGTCGAAGGAAACTACCGATGCGGCAAATCTTTCATGTTCACCGCAAACTACGCTATCGACATATCTCTCGCTTCGAGCTTGTGGATCACCAACACGCTTACTCCTTATCCAAATGATCCCATGTTCTTCACTATGCGTTTTATCGATGGTTTGAAGCCTGAACCGCTGTCGTGCTTGTTGCTTCGCCACAAAACTTGGACTCGCTTGCTCCATTGCCTTGTTACAGAAGAGGCGGGTGTTAGGGTCTCCCAAATGAAGTTCGTCACGTGATTACGCTCTTCAGTGTGGTCTTCCGCACCACGTGTACCGCTTTTTCCCTCGTCCACCGTCTGCAAAGAAGAACCAACGCTTGGGGCGGACAAGGCACCGCTTCAGCCGGGCGCCGTCTTCTTCATCTTCTCCGACTACACATCACCGATGCGGCTCAAGGCTCAAGACATACCGTCATGGCGCCTGGACTTGTGCTTCAAATGCAATACAAAATGGTCTCGCGACCATCAAGCAGTGCTCCCGAGGTCCTCAATGCTGCCGCTGCTATCCGAGACATGCTTTCGGGGACTCGCTTGCCGCCCGATTCGAGTCCCCGCTTGAACAAATTATGTTGGCAATCTCGGTTCGCATTCTTGTCGGTACTCCCCGCCCCTCGCATACAACTGCCTTCCGGTCTTATTCGATATTCCAAAGGGCTATGCTTATTGATAGTGGTAGCTCATCTTCATTTATCAGCCCCCGATTGCTTCTCACCGACGGATATTCGTATCTTATCATACCCTCCGCTTCTGCAAAGTGGCTGGTGGAAAATTTTGCGCCCCGAAACGCTTTTGCAAAGGCAGTTCCATGGCGTGTTAGTGGTTGCTTGTTCTTCTCGATATGAGGGTTCTTCCATTGGGTCGGGTTTGATGCGGTGATTGGTATGAATTGGCCGGAAGCACACAATCCAATGATGGTTGATTGGGTTCAAAAAAGAGTTGATCATTCCATATCACGGTGTGTTCCGGCCGCAGGCACATTCCTTCCGAATCGCCATCTCATCTCGGCTTTGCATATGGAGCTCGCCATCGAGAGAACCTCCACCAGCTCCTTCTTCAAGATATCCCCGCTGCCATTCAGTCCTTGTTGGATGATTATCAAGACCTCTTTTCCGCCCTCCCTCTTGCTTGCCGTCAGAGAGGGCTGTGACCATGAGATTCCTCTCATTGAGGGCGCACAACCGGTCTTTGTTCGTGGCTATCGTTACCCAATCGAGACCGGCGGATCTAGATTGAGACGCAGAGTTACGTGAGATGTCGTCATTGGGGGCATTATTCAAAACAAGACGAGTGCATTTGCCTTTACCAAAGGCTCTTGGTAAAGAAAAAAAAGACGGCTCCTACAGATTCTGCCATTTTCGCAACTCAACGCCATGACAAAGAAATCTAAGTATCCTTAGGCCGGTCTTTGACCAACCGATGGATGAGTTGGCCGGTGCGAGGTGGTTTTCCACTCTGGATTTGCGTGCTAGTTTTCATCGATCCTCGTGAAGGCGAGAGGAATTCAAGACGGCATTCCAAACGCATGTGGGGCAAGCACGAGTTCCGGCGATGGCTTTTTGGGCTCATCAAGCACGGGAACATTCGGGCGCGGATGAATGTTACTAGCCCCGGATTGCGCCGCGTGTTGGTGTTCTTTGACGACATTCCGTGTGTACAAACCCAACATTCGAGGACCATATTCACTTGTCTCTTGTATTCCAAAGGGTTTCAAGCAGTCAGTGGAAGCTCAAACTATCCAAGTGCCGTTTTGGTCTCCAAACAATTTCCTACCTCGCCATGTGGTGAGTGAAGCTGGCCTCTACCGACCCGGCAAAGAAAGTCCAAGCAAGGTGAATTGGCCCCCGCCATCCAATGTTAGAGAGCCGTGGATTTCTCGGCCCGCCCGCTATTACTGAGAAATTCGCCAAGCATTTTGGCATCATCGCAAACCTCTTACTGAGTTACCGGTGAAGGATTCTATATTTGTGTGGACCACGCTTCATGAGACCGCGATTGAGCTCCCCGAAGGCTGCTCTCTTCAAAGACCGTTCTCTCACCGCCTCGACTTCTCTAAGCCCGTTTCACATCGGCACGGATGCCTCACGGCTCCGGGATTGGTGTCGCCCTTCATCGGGCCGGACACCCGATTGCTTACATTAGCCGACCATTGAAACCAAGCATCGTGGTCTCACACTGCCTATGAAAAGGGAGTATCCGGCTATCCTTTGGCGGCCGATCGCTGAGCGCACTATTTGCTTCGAGGCTGAGTTCTTCATTCACACACGAGACCACCAAAGTCTCACTCATCCGAATGAGCAACGCTTGCATACAAAGATGGCAGCGTAAGGTCTTTACTGCGCTGTTGGGTCTCCAAGATTATAAGATCATCTACAGAAGGGAACAGAAATGGGGCAGCGGACGCCTGTCACGCCGCAGCCCATCCCCAACATCTAATGGCTATTTCATCGCCAAACGGCGAGTGGCCCTTTGATGTTGTTGAAGGTTATCGCCTCGACCCCACCGCTGTAGACCATTAACTCGCTTAGCCGTGGCTACCATCGAAGCATCCTCCATACTCACTTCAGAATGGAGTTATTCGCTACAAGGGCCGTGGTTGGGTGGTAACGCCAAAGTTCGACTTTATCCTGCAAGCTTTCCATGCTGGTCCTTTTGGTGGTCATTCGGCGCACCGGTTACTTATCAACGCATCAAGCGTCTGTTTTTCTCGCCGGGTATGAAGTCAAACCGGACCGACCGCAAAACTGATTTGTGCAAAACTGATTTATTGCAAACTGCAGTGTCATCCCGCAAGCCAACCGGACGCGATCGCTACCACTGGACTCCTTCAGCCTCGGTTCCTCCGTGTCGCGTGGCATACTATTATGATGGATTTCGTTGAGGGGTTACGGAGTCCTCGAGTTCTGCCAATGCCATCACGGTTTATTTGTGGATGCATTCTCCAAATTTGCTCACTTTGTCGCGCCGACATCCATTCTGGCTATACGTGGCTAAGGCTTTCTTGGATCATATCTATACTTTTCGCATGGGATGCCAATTCAGATTGTGCGACCGTGACGGATCTTCACTAGTGGGTTTTGGCGATTCTTTGTTCAAGATGGCTGAGTACCACTTTGTTGCTCGCTCCGCTTACCACCCTGAGACCGATCGGGTCGGAGCGGGCGTGTGCGAATCAATATGCGGAGCGTACCTCATTTGTTTACGCCATGCTTGCCCGCGGCAATGGGCAGTGGCAGCGTCGCTCGCCCGATACTTGGTACAACACTTCCGATCACTCCGCTCTTGGTCGATCTCGTTTGAAGTTACGCGGCTACCCTCCTCGGCATTTGGGCATCGACTTGGATTCTCTTGCTCGATTGCAGTTTCGCGGACTGGATGTCCCGACCCGGCGGAGTTATCGCGGGATCTGCCGGATTTACGTCCGGCGCAGTTTAGCGTGCCAAGTCGGGATGAAGCGCCAAAAGCTGACGAGGCGTTCGACGTTCTTTCACGGTGGAGGCGCTGGTATGCACGAAGCTACAGCCATACGTCGCGAGTCTTCCATATGCGCGCGTTCGAGCAACAAGCTGTAGCACACTACGATGCCGGGCCGTTCAGCGTCCTGTCCAAGATTGGCAGTAGCTGGCTTACAAATTGGCACTTCCAGCCCGCTCTTCCGTGCATCCGGTCTTTCATGACCCAGCTCCGTCTGTCTCGGATGCTTTCAGTGTACAGGCTGCCGGCTGACCTTTTCCTCATCTCGGTTTCCTCAAGATCCTGCGGCATCGTGGACCTCAGGTGATTACAACCTGCTTTGTCGGGGGGGCTCGTCCGTTGAGTCTGGTTTCCGCTGGAACTTCTGGAACCCACCGTCGCCTTGCGCGTGATTCCTGCGCGGCATGGGGACACCGCGGTGCCAGGGAATGTCGGTTCGCCCGGCCGCGGCCTTCTGGCCGGAAGGCGTTCGAGCTACTTTGCCCGGCTCACCCCAGGCGGCCGTGACCAGGAAGGCCAAGAGGACGATCAAGCCCAATGTTCGATTCAGCAGCGGTGTGCGGAAAATGTAATAGGATCATAATAGTGAGCAAGAGCTCCGAGAGAGGGAGGAAAAACTTGCCAGCATTTTTGAATCCAGTTAATCTTTCAGCGTATCTAGGTGAGCTTCCTTCTTCCCGAGTTCTTTCTACCCCAAGTATTCTCTCTCCTCACTCGTCATCTCGGATCGGTTAGGGCGGCGCCATCGACCTCCCCATCAGCCCACCTTGGCGCCCGCCCGACGTCAAACATGGCCAGCACCGGAGCTTCCCGAGCCGCGTCCCACGAGCGGGCGACAAACGTGCCCAGGACCATCAAGTGCCAAACCTCCGGCAGCATGTATGTCGTCGTTCATTTGATTTACGGAGTTTCGCAGCAGCGCGCAGGTGGCTGTTCTGGATTTGTCGGCTGCTTTGAGGCGAGCTTGGCTTCTT
>JADLZK010007624.1:0-326530 GCA_015847255.1 Hyparrhenia diplandra | reverse complement strand
TGGATGTTATGTGAAAAATAGAGTCCCAAGACTGCATTTACTTGAACCATTGTCTTTTGCCAAAAACAAGGTCATCATAGTGGATAGAGCTTGCTCAGTGAATGAAACATTCACCGGGCTTTTTCTATCTCATTTGGTGGAAGCTAGATTACTCACAACTTCTCCAATCGGTTGCTTTACATGACAACTTAAACTGTTCGGACTCTTGGCTTTACATCTATGATTACTCACAACTTCTCCACGTCATGCTCTCGGCGGCCAGGCGACCCGCGGGCGTGCCACGGGCGGAGGGCGATCCGCGAGCTGCGGCATGGCACGGCACGATGACCATCTATATTCATGAGATAGTGTCCCTCTTTTACCTCTCTGGGATTCTTTCTTGTAGATTGTACATTTTTTTTAGTTTGTGTTTTTTTTTAATTCTCCAATAGGGGATTTTTCCTTCCCTGTCCTTAAAAGCATACTTATATCTTGTAGATCATATATATCCCCTCTATTCCAAATTTTAAGACAATTTGACTTTTTGTGATCCATTGATATTACTACGTATCTAGTCACAAGTGTATACCTAGATAGATAACAAAATATATGTATCTAGAAAGACCAAAACGTCTTATATATAATTTAGAATAGAGAGTAAGATTGAACACGCTCTACACCCAAGGCTCCAGGTACTTAAAGACGATGACTCAAGACAGCTCAAAACAACTGCATACATGCATGTAGGTAGGCAAAATTTTTAGAATGACACATTTTATAGGATGAAAAGGGATTATCTTCCTGTGTATACCACTAGTACTGATTCGATTTTTGCGAGCACGAGGCCTGATCTTTTTAAAGTGGCGGGCACATTTCCCACCCGCCCGCGGAAATGATCGAGCTTTATCTTGAAAATGCGAGGCGGCACTCTTGCGTGGCGGGCAAAAAGCGACCTTAACCGTGGCGGGCGCCCGCCACGCAAAAATGTATAAAAGCGTGGCGGGCGCGTTGCGGCGCCGCCACGCGTCCTCCTTATTTTGGCGGGCGGCGCCCCCCGCGCAAAAATGCGCGTGGCGGGCGCGTTGCGCGCCCGCCACGCGTCCTTCCTATTTTGGCGGGCGGATTAAAGCGCCCGCCACGCAAAAGGCCAACGCCTATAAAATGCAGGCGGCGCCCCTTCATCTTCTCCACGGATCTTCCTCTTCCAACTTGTTGGGGGGGGGGTTGACCCAAATTTTGACAAAATCTTTGATTTGGGACTTTTAGCTTTGATTTGGGGAGGAGAAGACACTAATTGGTCGGTAAAGGCCTCTTTTCATCTTTCTTTCCCTCTTTTTCATCCCCCTCTCTAGATCTAGATCTATGGAGGAGAGAAAAAGCTGCCTTTCTCTAGATCTAGATCTATGGTGTAACTTCTTCTTATTTTTTTTTGGTTTGAGTACTATATAATGACACTTAGCTTTTTTGGAAGAAGCGGGGAGACGAGGATGGAGAGGCACCGAGCCCACTGGATGTATGAGATGAGGAGGGTTGATGACGAATACTTTGATGAGGTGAAGAAGTTTGTTGCTCGGCGAGGTTTAACACTGGTGAATAATTCAAACGAGCGATTATACGTCCTTGCGCTGTTGCAAGAATCTGAAGCGTTCATCGACACCGTGATGCGATCTCACCTAATCATGCATGGCTTAAAATCGATGACTATTTGGTCTGGACTTTTCACGGCGAAGAAGTTCCACCCTTCGATCCACCCGGTCGATCGAGCGGTCCCCGGCGATCCGGTACCGGGAAGTCCACCAGGCGGTCCAATTCCATCGATTTATTGAAAAGACGGGCCGCGTCGGCGATGGCGACGATGACGGTGGTGGTGGTGGTGGAAGCGGATGGCGGCGCGGAAGAATCCGATGGCCGCGCCTGAGGATGTCGAGGTTTTTTGAAGATTTGGTCAACCGACTCGATGAGGGGCGACATTACGTTTGGGTGCCCGAGATGGTTGGAGAACTTCAAAGAGATGAAGCGAGCAACAATTGATCCGCTTTATAAAGACAACCGAAGGGTTGCACGGCGAGTTTTAACCTGAGTTTGCTGATGTTGAAGTCTCGTCATGGCTGGTCTGACACTAGCTTCAATGAGCTCGTAAAGTTACCCGCCTCCTCGTATCCAACGCCTAACAAGGTTCTGCTAGTGCGTATCGTGCTAAGAAGTTGATCCGGCTAGTGGCGATGAAACTGAAGAAGTTCGATGCCTGCCCCAACCACTGTATCCTATATCGGGGCGATCAGTACGAGAATTTGACCAGTTGTCCGCACTGTGGCGCTAGTCGATACAAGCGGAATGCCGGATGTCGCGTGGACGATGAGCTCGATGAGGAAGGAGGACGGGCGAAAAAAAAAAAAGAAGGGGGCGAAGAAAACCAGTGCGGCCGCGAAGAAGATCATGTCAACGCAGGACGAGGAAGAGGAAGGTTACACGCAGAGGAAACGTCCAGCCGGTGTCAATGTGGTACCTTCCGGTCAGCGATCGCTGCGGGCTCTCTATGGGAACCCCGAGGATGCTAAGCACATGACTGGCATGCATCTAGCGATCGCGTAAAGGATGACGGGAAGCTACGGCACCCTTCGGATGCTAAGCGGTGGCAAGACTTCGACGCGCCGCCTACCCCGACTTTGCGAGAGGAGCCCAGAACGTTCGGTTCGCGTTGAGTACCGACGGAATGAACCCATTCGGTGACTGAGCAGCACACACAGCACGTGGCGGTCGTCCTCACCATGTACAATCTACCTCCACATCTTTGTCAAAAGCGGAGGTATGTTTTGCTCACCATGCTCATATCTGGACCGAAGCGGCCCGGCAACGATATAGATGTGTTCTGGAGCCGTTCATGGAGGAGATGCAGTCTTGTTTGATGATGGGGTCGATGGTTGATGGGTACCCGCAGCGAAGTTCACTCTTCGTGCCATCATCTTTGTCACCATCACGATTACCCCGGCTGTTTTTTCATTATCGGGGCGATTAAAGGGAAGACCGGTTTGTGTAGCTTGCATCGAAGAAACCTGCTCCACTTACCTGAAGGGATCCACCAAAACGTGTGTACATGGAACATAGACGCTTCCTCTGCTGATAAGAATAGGTACGAGAGATGGAAAAATGAATATATACTTTGACAACAAGGGCGAGTCGAAACCGCAGCCGGCACCAACTTGTTATGGTCCGAAGGTGTTTGACATGGTGAAGGACTTGGAGTGCGAGTTTGGAAAGAAGAAGAAGAAGAAAGATGATCGGGGAAGACGACACCTCCAAGACAATGAAGAGAAAGAGGGATAAATTGGAGGAAGAAGCGCCTCTGCCGTTCCTTTCAAGAAGAAGTCAATCTTCTTCAAGTATCTAAAGTATCTTGGAAGATCTTGCATACACCCCATGCGATCGACTCTATGCACCTTGAGAAAAATGTCTTCAAAAGCACGATCGGTCTCCTGATGGATATCAAGACCAAGACGAAGGATGGTGTGAAGTCACGTGGGCATCCGACCGGAAATTCACGCTACACGGCTTCCGAACGGTAAAGTCCAACTCCCAGTGCGGCCTGCAACCTAACGAGAGATGAGAAGTTGGCTATGTGTCGGTTGATTAGGGGTATCAAGGTACCGACGGGTTTCTCTTCCAACATCAAGAGTCTGGTATCCATGAAAGACCTCACAATGACGAACTTCAACGCGCCGCGATGCTCACATCATCTTTGGCGGTGTTCCTTCCAATTGTGATCAAAGCTATTCGTCAAAATATGTGAAGATGGTGGTCACAAGGTTGTCATACTTCTTTAACCAAATCACCCGAAGGTAATTGCCAAAAGCGAGATCTGCTTGTTTGAAAGAGTTCATCGCGGAAACAATGTGCCAGATAGAGATGTGTTTCCCACCGTCGTTCTTTGACATTATGCCACACCTGATGATGCATATGGTTGATCAGATAGAACAGCTGGGACCCGTATACCTACAGGCGATGTGGACCAGCGGCGACTAATGTCTACCCTCAATCGATTCAATCATAACCGCGCTTACCTAGAGGGCTCTATGATCGAGGCATACACAAGCCGGGGAGGCCGTGAATCGGGTGTATGAAGTACATAAAAGATGGTAGGGCTATTGGGCTTCCAGTGCATCAACATGAAGGAAGAACCTCGGGGGATGGGGTGCACGGGCGAAAAGCACGCACCGACATACCTAGGGAAAAGTGCTAGACGCTCACTACGGCATCCTTCATCAATTGGTGATCATGGACACATACGTTAAAAAGCACCTCAAAGAGCTCCGCCGTGCAAGTAGGAAGCGCAAGAAGCGTCCAGAAGGATTGGGCGAAGAAGGAACACAAAACGGTTTCCTCCGGTGGCTCCAAAAGCGCGGAACATTCCCCGGGGAGATGGTGCGAGGAGCGGTGAAGAAGCTTGTGTCGGGGCCCGTCCATGCAGGTCACCACGTGGCAAGGGTATGATGTCAACGGTGCGAGGTTCCACACAAAAGAGAAGGACAAGAAGAGTGCATCCGCGAACAACGATGTTCGATATGAGGGTAGGAACGGCGTGGCGGGGAGAAGATGACATGCTTCGCACAAGTCGAAGAAATATGGGAACTTGACTATGGCGGTAACCTCAGGGTAACCGTTTTTTAGTTGCCCGATGGGTCAAGCACAGGCGGTTCTAGTGGGCGATTTTGGGCTAACCACCGTGAACCTTCAAAGTGTCCGTACAAAGATGATCGGTGGGTGCTTGCATCGGATGTCGCACAAGTAGCCTACTACATGAGCGCGGAGAACATAAATAGACATATTGTTGTGGCGGGGAAAGCGGCCGGATCGTGGGGCGATGGGGTCCGAGTCCCGAAACATACAACAACTATGATGAGTTCCACCTCTTTACTGATTTTCCGAGAAAAGATAAAGGCCGTTGAGGGCGAGAATCAATCCCGACAAGACTAAAATGATGCCATGGACCCGCCCCCGATGGCGAGAAGAAGACCACCAATGCACCAACGCC
Source organism: Hyparrhenia diplandra (assembly GCA_015847255.1). Classification (NCBI taxonomy): domain Eukaryota; kingdom Viridiplantae; phylum Streptophyta; class Magnoliopsida; order Poales; family Poaceae; genus Hyparrhenia; species Hyparrhenia diplandra. Next base: position 321,522 of record JADLZK010007624.1, on the reverse strand, counting down.
AAAAAGATATGTAATTGCGGTTATTCGATGTAAACGGTAGTCCAAAAAACAAATATCTCACCGCGAGTTTCAGGAAACTACGGGGAGACACTAGTTGTCATGACCCAAAAAGGATCGCCGGAATAGGGCCCAACAAGGGGGAACACAAGCGCCGCCCGGGGCCAAGGCCCGAGCCTTGGCTTTGGCTGGCGGCGCCGCCGTCGCCCCCGTAAGCAGCCCGCGTCGGTTAGCCGCAATTAAGTAAGGAATATTTAAGGAATAAATATAGGAATAAAATAGGGAATAAATAGATTGCTTGTAAAAGAGAAATTCCAATCTATAAGAAAACCTCTAGATCTTTCTTAGCATGCAAGTCTCCTTCGGACTATAAATACAAGGGGCATGTAGTCGGTTGAATCTTAAGAAGAAATAAATTAAAGGGGTAACTCCCAACGACTCTCGACCCTAGGCTCTCTCTCTCTCTCTCTCTCTCTCTCTCTCTCTCTCTCTCTCTCCTTCCACCTGCGCACGTGCGCCCGACCCGCCCGCCCGCCCTGCCGCTGGCTGCATCCACGCAGCAGCGCCGCTGCCGGCGCCTGGCGCCGCCGCCCGCCCGCCGACGCGCCGCCCTCCTCGGCGCAACGGCTTTCACCGCCCACGCCGCCGCTCTTTCCTCTTCTTCCTCCTCTCTACTACTCCCAAACAGCCCCAACCACCGCCTACACCATCACCGCCGCCCGTCAAGATCGCCGTCGACATGTCAATTCGGCCCAATGGCGAATCGGCGGGTATCCGGAGACCGGGGCGATTCCCACCACCGGCGGCTTCCGACCACCACTGTTGGCGGTCGTTATCGACCATTTTATACCGCCAACTTATGTCTTTTTCGGGGGAATCTTGCACACCAATGGCACATATACCTTTACTTCTAACCTAGTTCCACTTGTATTCCGAAATATGTTTTGCGGGACAAACACGAGGAAATCAAGTGAGAACGTGCCAAAAAGCACTTTGGAAAACATGTTTATCAAACAAGTGCAATACAAGAAGGCCAAGCACTGGAACAAATTGGACCAGAAGCACCCTAAACTACGGATCCGAGGGCGGCCGGGAAGCCTGAGGCGAAAGACGGTTGCGAGAGGGGCCACCCCCGGTCCGGCCGGACTGGAAGTGGGTCCGGCCGGACCCACGGTGCCGCCTCTCGAGCCGACCTTGCACAGGCGGTTGCATGCCGCCATGCATAGGCGGTATTGCTAGGTGTTTCCTTTTTGTACTGCGCAAACCGACCACAAATCGGTATAAATAAAGGGTAAAGCCTCACCTCAAAGTAGAACATCACACCAAGAGCTACTACCTCCCTCACTTGTTCATTCTTAGTCCTAGTAGTTAGATTGTGAGCAAGGCTAAGCTTCAAGGAGGGCTTGTCTCCTTGGAAGGATCTTCTTGGTAATATACTATGGAGTGTTCTTTCATAATCAAGTCCTTTTATTCATATTACATTGCATATGAACTAGAGTATAGTTATCTTCATGTTATATTCGTAGGATATGAACTAGACTATAGTTGATATGCTATGGAATGACATGAACTAACTATAGGTTAATTGTTCATATGTTGTTCTTGGAGGGTTGTAGTATTATGCTAGGGTGATGGTTCGGTGTACTCTCGGGTTTGCCTTTATCCTTGCTTGTCGATCCGTAGGGTCGGAGTCCCGGGGGGATATTGGTAGTTTCCTATATGCATAGGCGTGGTGCCTAGGTCTATAGGAGCCATCGAAGATGTCGGCATCCCACGGTAGTGAGGTAGGCGGCGGTGGTGGCAACCCTGTCCGTCCTTTGCACTCCTCCACGTTCGGGTGTTGAGTTGGAGTTACGAAAGTGTCTATCGGTGGCAAACCAGGCTGCGGGCATCTCCTCATCATCTAAACATAGTGTTATGATTGTCCATTAACATCGTATGACTACTAATGTTCTTTGCACATGTAGTATTAGAATTGCACATTCACGATAGATATTCTTTTATCCTTATTTTCCTTTATCCTTATAGTAGCTCGAAGTGTGTTCTCCCTATCTGGATTATCATGTTTACCCCATTACTAGACTAATGGTTATTCATACTTACATTGTGGAACCATAATCATCGCTATGCTAGTCTTTACATAAACCTGCCTTCCTTTGGGAAAATATAAATAACGATACCCGAATACTCACGGGTGAAATGCTACAATGATAGATCCGTGCGCTTGCGGATTGAACTCGTATCCTATGAATCTATCCGAGTATTTCTAGAGTAATCATCCCGGGTAGATCAAAAGTCTACTCTCGGTGGTTGCGCTAAGAAATACCAACAACCACCAACGCCAAGATCGGATGGACAACCACAAGATCGCCGAGCTCCGATGGGGATCTGCGAGCTTGCTTGTCTCGGGGAGAGAGATGCAAGCCACCTTCACCGCCCTCATGGAGAAGCTCGACCCGACTGCTACGGCGACCACCAAGGGCGACAACCCTATGGGCGGCGCCAACATCAGCGACACGCTCGCGGCAGCGCGCGGCTTCAGCGATCATGCCGGCGGGCGACTCCCTCGGCGATGCTACTACCACCACGGGCCCCACCGCAACAGCGGTGTCTTCGAGCGCCGCCGATGTCGTCCCTTCCACGGCGAGCACTAGCCCGTCAACCCCATGGCGCCCCCGCTGTTGCTATCGGTCGGTCGAGCAGGAGGCTACCACCGGCGTCCACCGGTGTTCGACGAAAAGCCTACCCAACTAGGCCAGCGTCTCACGGCTACTACAATGGCGCGAATAAGTTCCACGGTCACTACCAACATCATCTTTGACATTGGGAACATCTGGAGTGCCAACAAGGATGACTCAACGGCGTCGCCCGCGTCGACAGCGGCGTCGGCGGTCTCAACCCGGCGTCCTCGACATCGACACTACCTCCAAGGCGGCCCCAACAACATCGGCAACAACCACGGCGTAGCCAACCTTGGCGTCCTCGGCATCAACGACAACACCAACGTCACTATGGGTGACACATCGGCGTCAACCGACGTCAACATCGACGTCGGCCGATCCTAGCATCTGGACAACACCTTTGCCGACCCCGGTCTCGGGAGCTAGGATTTCAAACTAGGGTGGTCCATCATATAAATTTTTTTGTCACTTTAAATTTAACATGTCTTTACACAAGTATATAAACCGCAAAACACATGTAATTAAAATATTACGTACCACATAATAGTTGAAGAACAAAATGTCACTACTACTTCTTCTTCTTCTTGTCGGGCCTACAAGAAAAGAAGAAAAGACGTAAAACTACAAGAAAAGAAGAAACAAAAGGATTTCAGATTTTAGACTTTGGGTATACAATAGATTTCAGACTTCTAAAAGGCCTACTTCATCACATCGGACATCGGTTGCAACAGCTTTGTTGTCTACAGCTTTCGGTATAGAAGAACAAAGCAACAAAAATTAGAATACCTTTGTTGTTTTGTCCGGTCGATGCAGACTTGCAGCCGCGATATGCCCTGACGATCAACTAATGATGCCCTGATTCGAGTTTGCGGACTTGCGGTAGCGATGCCGTGATTACGCTTCGACTGCCGCTGGCTCGTAGTCTCACCCCAATCGGCAACCGACGCGCGCGACGCGCCGAGTTCGATCGGCGAGGGAACGTGGATGGGTTCGGCGACGACGGCGATTGAGTCTCGGGAAGGGAAGGGAACTGCGTAAGGGAAGGGACGGGCGACGGGAATTGCGTGCGGTAGACGGACGGACGGAGCGATGGTGCGACTGCGATCTGCGACCGATCAAATTCGTTTTTTTAGTGGATCCAATCCTCTAAACTGGGCTGTACTTGGGCTGAGCTCAGGGTGGTCCGCGACCCAACTGGACCACCCTGTAGCTCCGCCACTGCCGACCAGGACATCACACGCTGCATAGTAACCAGACAAGTACATCCCATTCAACAAGGAGCTTCTACCTCTATCACCCATGCTACAACGATGTCGCTCGATGTCGTCAACCAAGACGTCTTCGACACCGACATCATCGACGGGAACAACAACACCTCCCCGAGCGTCAACAACATCCTCCACATCACAATTGATGTCGCTAGCTACAACGTCCTCGGCATCGACAACATCAACAACGACGGCGACACTACCATGGGCTCCATGAGCGGCAACGATGTCCTCAAGGATGCCAACGCCAATGGCGTCCCCTTGCCGTCGACTACGTCTTCACCATGCCTACCATCGACAATAACTACAAGGGCATCAACCACGACGACATCCTCGTGGCCAACCTCGACATTGGCGACCACGACGTTCCCCACATGGGCGCCACGGCCGATGAGAACACCGACGCCCCCCCAGGCGCCACCAAAGGAGGCGGTCGTTCACTCGCCGACCTTCGACGACGACCTACTACACCTGCTGGACATTCGGCTGACATCGACAATGGTGGAGAACACCATCACTAAAGCTGCAGCTCCAGCAAAGGCAACACCATCGGCACCACGCAAAAGGAACATCAGGTACACAGCTGCTAACCTGATGAAAACGGCACTCCTCTTTCTCTGGCTCCTCTGCATCACCAAGGCGCCACGGGAGAATGGGGACAACATACCATGGTGCCCCACTCTTGGTTTTGGGGCGTCCTTCAACGGCGACACCAACCACCATCGTGGCGTCGACTCACGCGACTTTGGCGGCGAGGGGCGACTCGAGCCGTACCTATGGACTCCGATGTTCCTCAACGACATCTATGTCGATGCGACTACGCCAACAAGCCATGGGCTGCAATGCACCGAGGCGCCCTACATACGAGCATGGCAACCCAACTTCGCTCCTAAGATCGACACTTCCATCTTCAAGCAAGTCTCGACTTGGGGCCTTTACCGACGATGACAAGAGGTACATACCACCCATATCAACCCCTACATCGCCAACCTTGTCACAACCCCTGAGGCTTCCGTTCCACCTCGGCTTGCTCCTTCAACGGACCACAAGCTCCATGGCCTCGCCCGGACTCATAAAGATGATGGCACCGGCTTGGGCACCACTCGAGGAGATTGAAAAGCCCCGACGACCGGGCCACTCGTGCGACATCCATTCAGCTTCAACATCAAGCATCTCCATCTTTGCCCAAATAAGCGATATGTCACCAAGGAGAACCACAGCGTGAGGACGCTTTGTCGGCAAAGGGAGGGAGAGATGTCATGACCCAAAAGGGATCGCGGAATAGGGCCCCAACAAGGGGGAACACATGCGCCGCCCGAGGGCCAAGGCCCTGAGCATCTCTTGCTACCTTTGGGCTGAAGCGCGCCGCCCGCCCGTAAAAGCGCCACGCGTCGGTTGCTTCACAATTAAGTAAGGAATATTTAAGGAATAAATATAGGAATAAAATAGGGAATAAATAGATTGCTTGTAAAAGAGGAATTCCAATCTATAAAGGAAACCTCTAGATCTTTCTTAGCATGCAAGTCTCCCTCGGACTATAAATACAAGGGGCATGTAGTCGGTTAAATCTTAAGAAGAAATAAATTAAAGGGGTAACTCCCAACGGCTCTCCAACCCTAGGCTCTCTCTCTCTCTCTCTCTCTCTCTCTCTCTCTCTCCTTCCACCGCAAGACGCACCGCCCCGCCCGCCGCCGCCGCCTGGCTGCATCCCACGCCGGCCGCAAAGCGCCGGCTTCCGCCCTCCTCGGCCTCGGCAGCACCACCGCCCCACGCCGCCCTCCTCTTCTTCCTCCTCTCTACTACTCCCAAACAGCCCCAACCACTTTGCCTACACCATCACCGCCCCGCGTCAAGATCGCCGTCGACATGTCAATTCCTACCCAATGCGGGCTAGGAATCGACACTAGTGATTTTGAACTACACGTTTGTAACAATTTCTCGTATGCAAAAATGACCTATATATGAAATGTAGATCTTGATGAGTTATGAACTTTCCGTATTCATGACTTTTTGAATCTTGGCCGTCAGGGCCTCGAAATGTCGTCCGAATGTGTAAAAAATCAAATTTCAAATTTCGAGGCGTGAAAAGTTCGAAAAAAATGAAAAGTTGACCCTAATACCAAATGTAGATCTTGGAGAGCTTAACAAAAGCGGTATTTATGACTTTTTCGAATCGACGACGTCTAGGGCTTCCAAAAACTAGAGCTTCAAAAGTCACAAGTTTGACCTGGTCAAACCTTGATCAAACCGACCACTAAACGACCTAGTTTCGAAAAAATTTTGTATTAGAACATTTTAAGAATTTATTCTCAATTTATAAGCAATTTTCAGATTTGTAAACTTTTAAAATCAAATTGTTCTAATTTAAGTTCTTTTTCTTAAATTTTCTACAAAATATTTTACGTGGCGGGCAACATAAAACGCCCGCCATGCAAAGTGTTAACCGTGGCGGGCATCTAAGCCGCCCGCCACGCAAAATATTAACCTTGGCGGGCATCCTAAGCCACCCGCCACGCAAAAAAGCTTCCCACTATAAATATGTCGCCCCATCCCCGGGAAAACCTAAGTCCTTCAAACTGTTCTGTTCTGATTTGACCCCGAAGGGCTGCCCATTTTTTTTTGCCGCCGCCACCGCCGCCGTCGTGCTCCTCCGCCGCCGCCACCACCTCCGCCACCGCCTCCGCCACCGCCGTGTGCCTCCCGCTGTCTGCCGCCCGTCCCGTCCCCCGTCCCCATCGCCGACGGTGGAACCCTAGCTCAGCTAGGCCGCCCCGTCCCCGTCCCGTCGCCGCCGCGAGCAGGGGCCGCCCAACCGCCATAGCCGCCGTCGTGGTGCGCCGTCTCCTGCTCCCCCGCCTCCTGCGCCTCATCCCCGTGGCGCCGTGGTGCCCGTCCGCTGGTCTCCTGCTCCCCGTCCCCGTGCGCCGTGTTGCGCCGTCTCCCTGCGCCCGTCTCTGCGCCTCGTCCCTGTGGCGCCGTGGTGCCCGTCCCCGCTGGGTCTCCTCGCTCCCCGTCCCGTCTTGCCGTGTTGCGCCGTCTCTGTCTTTGGGGGTGGAACCCTAGCTCCGGCCACCGTGCTCGTGGTGCTTTGTCGTGTTACGTGCACAGCGTACCAATGTCGTGGTGCTCGTCGGTGACCATCCCCTGTCTCCATTTGGACTGTGAGATTTTCAAATTCTTTCTCCCTGCTTTACTACTTCTCCATGTCAAGTTGCAACTTCAATTGTTATAAATTTTGGTTGCTGTGATGCTAATTTGCTTGCCTATGATGCCACACTTTGTGATGCAATAATTAACTGAGCATTTGTCACTGCCCATGATGCATATATGTCACTTTCGAATTTTGCTTGTATGCCTGTGATGCTCCAATTAAGTGAGCATTTGTCACTGCCCGTGATGCATATGTTGGCTGTGTACCTGTTGGCCTAATTAATTGAACGTGTTGGCTGTGTACCTGTTGGCCTAATCAATTAACTGGTGCTTATTGTGCCTAATCAATATACTACTTTGAGCTTATTGTCACTGCCCTCAATTAACTTGGCCTAATTAAACCTATTGGGGTTGTTTGTGCTTAACTTTGCTATAAGTAATTTGAAACTTGTTCTGTTGTGCTAGTCAACTCAACATTCAACTCAAATGTTGTTGTTTCGTTATGGCCGATGATGCAAACTGTAGTAAACTGAGGTGGCTAAATGGTTGTTTATATATGTTGATTTCAAGGTAGTCATCAAGCATGGCATACCTCCCTCCCAAGCAACCGAGTGGTTGCTCACCTTCCGGATGGCTGGGAGGGGAGGATGCCATGTCTCCATGGCTACTTTGAGCTTGCAAGTTGCTTGTTTATGCCACCAATGATGACATTTCAGAACCAAATTTGAATGTTGAGGCCTATTGTTTTACTTTGAGCAATGATGTGAACCTATTAGTGCTGAGGCAGTGGCATATATGCAATGACATGAACTTATTGGGGCTGAGGCGGCGGCTATGATGATTGAATGTCACCCTATACTTGGAAGCTGCTAAACTAGGATGGCTTGTACAAAGCAACCAGTTTAGAAGCGATGTGCATGATCACAAGGGGGCTATATCTGAGCCAATCTTTTTATTTCTCTCTTTCTGCAATTTTGAATTACGCTTGTCTACTCGTCCTATATACTAATACTAAAGCACTATATATTTGTAGCTTGAAATGGCGAATGAACAAGACCAGCCTCAAGGTCAGCTTGAATGGGAGTCGCTTAGCTCCGCCAGCAGCTCTAGTACTTCCCAGTTCCCAAGCGGAGCGTCGTATAGCCCGTGTAAGGGTAGAAGGAAACGTACAGAGGAGGAAGAAGATCCTAATTTCAACCCGAGGGGACGAAGCACGGCAAGAAGCGTCGGGTTAAGGAAGTATAGGCTGAACAAGCCGCCACCGCCCCTCCACAAGCAGCTTAGAGGAACAACCCCCTACGTCCACGGCCACCTCTTCAGGCAAAGCAAAGGGAGACAAGCCGAAGCGGAGAAGGGGAGACCATGGGAGGCACAAGAAGACTTCCGACGTCCATGTCATTCTAGAGTTGGGGCCGCTGAGGCGAGCCATTGCGACCTCCCCCAAAGTCGCCGCGAAGTACAACACTCTAGTCTCGTGTCTCGTGAAAGATAAGGTCTCCATTCTAATCGAAGACTGGAAAGCCGTCCCCAAAACTGACAAGTTCTGGGTGTGGGGCGAGATGCAGAAACGGTTCCGGTATCCGCAAGGCGCCGATATGAAAAAGGTGGAGCAGCATGTTTACTTCCTCGCAGGAAGAAGCTTCCGAACTAGAAGTATAGGCTCAACGCCTTGACTTTACGAAGAAAGGACGCCTACCCTTTAGCAAATACACCATGATCTCAGAAGAAGTATGGGAAGAGTTCTGCAAAAGGCTAAACACGCCCGAAGCAAAGGCGAAGAGCGAGAAGTTCACAGAGCTAGCCAAACGGAACAAACTGCCCCACTACATGGGCAATATTGGGTACGCCAGGACACAAGCCGGCGTGGCGGGCGTAAGAAAGGAGAAGACAGAAGCCGGGGGAGCCGGATCCATACGAGGGATGTGATGAAAGGACCCGGGACTTCCTCTACGGCCACAAGCCCAAGAAGCCAAAGGCCCAAGCCCGGATGAAGGAGGTCGAGAAGATGGTCATAGAGGCCATCATGCGGCAAAGAACACCGGGGAGCCTCGAGATTCGTCGGGGACACGATGCGCGACGTTGGCCTTGGGAAACCCCCGAGCATCACGGTCGATGCGTCCGTGGCATGAGCTCCGTGGAAGAGTTGGGCGACGGTGGGCTCATGGCGGTCGGATGTTTGCCGCATCACACGAGGCGGAGAGGTATAAGGAGGGTTTGAGACAGAAGGCCGTGATGAGGCCTTGCAACAAATGATCACCCATCCATCAAAGAGGCTCTCATGAGCAACGACCCCGGATGGTCGAAGTCCGAACCGGATGTTCCGCAACGCTGGTATGCCGCTGCCCACCCCAGCAAAGACACCTCTGCGGTTGACCGACAGGACCCCGGTGGATGATATCACCGAAGAGACACGGTGCGTATTGTTGGTACTGTCGGCGGGTTGGGCAAGAAGAAGCCGATGGGCCGAGGGGGTGGTATTTCCTCCCGGATCTTGCAAAAGAGTACGAAGCGCACGAGATCCCTCTAGAATGTCTTGAAGTCAACATTGGGTGCGTGGCGCCGAAAATGAAGACGGGGCCGGACTATCCCGCTCATAATGAGGTCAAGACTCTAGGAACTGCTACGTGTTACAACGTCTTGTGGCGAAAGGTGGACATTGTGCTCAAGATGTCGAAATTGACTTCACCGTCCGGTTCACCAAAGAAGACAAAGCAGCGGACCCGTGCGCCACCGGACCCCTATGGTGATTCTTCCGATGATGAAAGATGGTGGGGACGGGTGGAGGCAACGGCCCTCCTCATGGTTCAAGTACCCCCACGCTAAGGACCCGGCACCACCTAAGGACCCGACCCGGCTAATGAGCCGGCACCTAAGGAGCCGGCACATGAGGAGCCTAAGGAGCCGACACTTGAGGAGCCTAAGGAGCCGGCACCTGAGGAGCCTAAGGAGCCGACACCTCGGGAGCCGGCACATGAGGGGCAAGACATTCGAGGAAGCAATCGGCGGAAAACACACGCTGCCAGTCCGAGAGGAGAGAGTAGGGAACGAGACACCCATCTACACTCAAGGCCTCCAATGGACAACACCTCAAGCGTCGGGGAAGCGAAAAAGGAGCTGGACCTAGCAAATGCCCTCCACAATCGAAGAAGCCGACATTCGATGAAGAGGAGGTCGTGGCCGACAAGTACCCGTCACCCAAGAGGCCCCCAGTAATAGATGTTCGGTCCGAAAGGTATGCCCCGCTGAAACAACGAGTTGTAATATGTTATTAGCTACTTCTTTTCGCAACCCTAGCTAACATTTATACTTTGCCGCTTTTGGGGCCAAAATCCCCACCTTATGTGTCGGGTTTGTCTCGGGACGAATGCCCCGCCTCGTTCGAGTTTGGGAAGTTCATGATACCAAAGGCCCGGCTCATCGATGCCGAGGACCTGGGAGACTCGGAAGTTCCATGCATGGTATATAGAGTGCGCAAAGCGTGGATTGCATAGCTTCGTGTCCTTCTTCCTAAGGAGTGCTTCCACTACCATAGTGATGTCCAGTTCTTGGTTGAATTCGAAGACATGTCGAGACTACTTCGTCGGCGAGGACATTGACGTTGCCCAAGTCACCTTGTTTGCTATGTAAGCGCAATTTTACTTGCACATGTCCCTTGCATCCGTATATAGATTCTTTGTTTCAAAGGTACCTATGCCACAACCACATGTCCTTGTAGGTTGAGCGCCGATGCGGGCGAGAAGTTAAAGAATGGTATTATTTACCTCTCTCCATCGCACATTAATGAGAGACAGATCATCGGTTTTAATCTAAGAAAGGACCATCCTGACTTGGTGAACTTGACGGACGAGGAAAGACAAAGATGCGGGATAAGAACGCAAGAGCTAAGAAGTTGGAAGTAGCGTAGTACGTGATATCAGCAATGAAAAGGTCAAGCCAAATGGGTATCGATGTATTCTCGCGCCTTACCAATACGGAATAGGGCACCGTAGGACATTGGATATGTTTCATGATCTTTCCTCGGGGACGGAGGGCCGTTGTCTTTGACTCACTACAAGGCTCAAACACTGCACGGCTACCGACAATTCAAAAAAAATTGAGATTGTAAGTGATCGATGAACTCCTTATTCAATTACTAGAGTCGAATATCATATATCGTTGACAATATGGTGCATTTCGTACAACGCTTACAAGCACTACTTGAAGGATCCGGACTACTTTGGGATCGGGTCCGGTCAGAAGTGTAAGGAGCGCAATGGAGATACACTCAAAATCGAGGCGAGATTTCCCGATGCGTAAATGAAACATAGTTTTTCTTAGTACGACTACCTAGCTATTGCTTCGATATTACTAATAACACTGGTTTATTGTGTGCGAGTGCCTCAAACAACCATACGGATCAAACTTGTATGGATTCTTCGTCTGTGAGTTCCTCAGGGCCTGCAAAAGGTACAAATCCAGCTACCGACAGCTCAAGGACTCAAGGAACAAGTGGAAAGGGGTACTACAAAAGGAAACCGACGAGATGCGGTTCAGGCGCCTGATAGAGCGCACATCCGCAAGTTTGTTCTAGACATGGTAGTTCATGAAGGCCAGCCGTACTTCAATGTGGACAATGAGTTGGGGGCTGTTTCCACAGTTTGCGCCGCTAAGGAGATGGGAAGAGCTAGAGCTTAAGGACCATCTTCATCCGATCAACATATAGCTCGCGGTTTTTTATATGGATGTTGTAATTAACTAGTACTTGTTGGATATGAACAAATGGATCGATCGGTGAAACTTGTATATATATGGATACGTCAGAATCGATGTATATATATGTATATGATATATATTTGAGTATCTGTCTTTCTTATATATATGTGTGTATGGATTGATATATATATATATATATATATATATATGGCATTTTATTTTTTTTTAAAAATCAAGCCGTGGCGGGCAACATAAGGCGCCCGCCACGCATAATAGACTTAACCGTGGCGGGCGGCATAACTCGCCCGCCACGGATAACATTATTTTGCGTGGCGGGCGCGTTATGTTGCCCGCCACGGCTTGATTTTATGCGCGTGGCGGCACGCCGCCACCCACGCGAAGGCCACGATAACCGTGACCTTTTCGTTGGTGACGGGCAGCCTTGCCTGCCACGCAAAAACGATTTTCGCCCGCCACAAAAAGAATTTCGGTACTAGTGTACCGTACATTGCTTCCCTTCTATGGATATCTACAGAGCGTGGAAAGTTGTATACTGATTCATAATCCCTGTGTCATAAAAAGAATAGAAATCTCATGTACATAGAAGTCAAACAATATTCAATTTGATCAAACGACATACAGTAAGCATCACTAGATTAATCATTGAATATATATTTTGTAATAAACTATTTACAAATACAAATATTTATATAATATTTTTAATCTTTAAACCTGTTTCTTTTTGCGAGTTAAACTTAGAAGAATCTAACACTTCAATGAGTTTTTGTGTGTGTGTGTGTGTGTGTGTGGGGGGGACGGATGGATCAGTAGGTAACTAAAGGAACTTAGCTTTACGAAAATACACGACAGCAAAACAAGTTAGAACAAGTGCTAAGTACAAAGGCAAAAAAACACTTGCTCATCAATAATCAATAGGACAGATTGGAGGAGAAGCTATGAACCAGATTTCATCAATATATTACACATTAATAAGGCTTGACTCTAAATCATTTCGAACACTTGCTCCTCCACTCTTATTAGATGACCATTTTAAAATTAAAAATATATATCCAACATATAATTCTCCACTGTCAATGTCTAACACCCCTGTCGTTCGGATAGCAGTCATCACCGTTCACCGGCTCTTGGGGTCAAATCCACAATAGTATGATAGAGCAATCTATGACACCAACAGGTCATCCCTTGACTAGAATTCTGTGTTCTTTATTTTGTCCATAGCCAACAGTCAATTCAAAAAAAAAAAAAAAAAACAGTCAATTCATAATATCAAAGTTGATAGATGATGTACACATAAAACAATTAAGTATTAAGTATTACTTCTTTATTATTATGTTATTCGTACTAGGCCCTGTTTGGATCATGCTCAAATTAGAATGCTAACTCTTAACACTGGTTAGCAACATTTATCTTGCTAATTTTGCTAGTAGTTAGCACAGATTTTAGCACCTAATTTTTAGGTGCTAAGTATCTATTAGCCCAATGGATCCAAAAATAACCTAGCTAGTTGCATTGGTAGAATAAACCGTACATCTACTACTCTAGGACAGACAATCACTGCCGGTTCATATAATTGTGGTCAATTTAATATTGACAATGATAGATATGTATCACTGCTGGTTCATAAATGAAAAGCCTATCAATGTTGGATTTTAAAAAACCAACCGATGATGATTGTTACAACCATTGCTAGTTGGTAATATAACCGTACTGATGGGCATTACCACTGGATTGTATTTCCAACCAGCAGTGATTCATGTCTTCCAAGACTCCAAACTTTGTTTTAGTGCGCTAAAGTTCAGGTTTTCACATCCACTTGCACTCTTCCTCTTCATCATATCTTTCTCTCACACTCCTTAGGTTAGTAGGGGCGTGTTTGGAAGGGTGGCCTGTGGGCTTGGCCGTGCCCCCCGGGAGCCCAGTTCGGTGTTTGCCTTCATTTTCTCCTCCCTCAGCCTAGCCTGCGAGAGCCAAAATCACCCCCTCAGTCTGGCTCCACTCATACACGATTTTCCATTGTAGTTGGGGAGCTCTGCTCCGCGTGGCATATATAGGGCGGGCGATTTCAGCCGACGGCGGGTGGCTCTGGCGGGCTCGCGCTCAGCTGAAGCTTCCTCCCGCCATTCCTCTGTCGTGAAATCTATGGCCTATAAAGCCAACCTCCGTCCCTCTCGCCCCCTCCCTTCTCCCCATTCGCTCTCCATTGCTTTGCACTTGCATGAGATAATAGCTAGGGTTATGTGTTGGTGTGCGGCGAGCTCGGGTTCATCACCGGCGGGCTTCCTCTCCATTCCCCCACCGCGGATCTGCTCCGTCTCGCCGACGCGCCTCACTTGATTGCTGGGACTCAGGGTGGTGTGCTTCTTCTTCCTCGGTGTCGGTGGTGACCTAGGGTTTGCTTCCGACCCGACCTGCTCCTCCGAGCACCCGAAGGTAATCGACCCCCAAATCCCGTGACTTCTTATGAACTTTTATTTTGCCTTTGTTTCTATGCGGCTTACCCGATCTGTTCAATTCAATGCTTTGAGTTTGTACTATTGTTGATGATGTTGTTCTGTGCATTGGGAGGCTTGTTCAATCAAGAAGTTGTGCACGTAAATGTTTTTAAGCTTGCACTTCCATGCTAATGCTAGTCAAGGCTATCTTAACTTAGATGTTCTTTGAATTAACATGTGTGTAGATGGATGTTTCTGAGAGCTGTGATAGGATGGTGAAGCAAGCTACTGGGATGATAGTGTCCATGGTGTCTGTTGTTGTCTCTACTCTGTAGATAATGAGGGATGAACATGAATCTGAGCTTGACACAGAGCCTAACCCTCTCTAGTATGACCTTAGAAGTGATGCTGACCAGCATAGAAAGAGAACCATGCATTCCATCAACCATTCCACATATATAGAATGTGTCTCTATGTTAATGATGAGGAGGAAACCTTTTTTTTCTTTATGTGAGCAATTTAGATCCACGGGGTTTCTCTAGGACAATGTAGGTGTTTCTATTGAGGAACATGTTGCAATATTCCTTCATGTAGTTGGCCACAATCATAGGTTTAGGGTAGTGCACCAATCTTTTAGGAGGTTCATTCAGACAGTCCACAAGCACTTCCACCAAGTCCTTTATGATGTTGGTGAGCTTAGAAATGACCTGATCAAGCTTCCATCTACCATTACCAATGCAAAAATCATTAGGAGCCACAGATGGTACCCATACTTGCAGGTAACCACAGATTGACCACACTACTAGACAATTTGGTTGTCCTGCCTTGTTCTAACTACACATGCCCACTTTTCTAGGACTGTGCTGGTGCAATATGGCACCCATATATGTGTTGACCAGGGTGCCTAGAAGGAGTCAGCAACTATTCAGAGGTAGGCACAAAGACCCCACGCAAAATGTCATGGCTATAGTGGACTTTGACGTGAAGTTCACCTATGTCCTAGTTAGTTGGGAGGGCTCAGCACATGATGCCCCCATACTTGCTGATGTAAGTGAGAGAAATGATGGTTTTGTTGTACCCGAAGGTAAATAACCAACATTTCCAATGCACTTATACACTGTCCTAATCCAATTTAGAGGCCTTAGGTTTTATTTTCTATCCCTGTAGGTAAATTCTATCTTGTAGATGCTGGGTATGGTTGTTTGGTTTCCTTCCTCTCTACAGGGGGTAAGGTACCACTTGTCAGAGTATGGCCTGAGGAACAAACCAACCAATTCAAGAGAGTTGTTCAACCTAAGGTACTCTTCTCTTAGGGTCACAATTGAAAGGGTATTTGATGCACTCAAGAATAGGTTCAAGATCCTAGACAACAAGCCCTTCCACCCTTACAAAACACAAGTGAAGACCAATGGATCTAGTGCAAGAGGAGTAGGCACTAGTAGAGAACACAATTTTGGTATAGGGATTTAGTTCCGAACATTTTTGGGCCTGGGACTAGAGAAAGACTTAGTCCCGGTTGATATCTGAAACTGGAACTAAAGTCCCTTGCCCAACGGATGCAGAACTTCTTAGAGCAAAGACCTTTAGTCATGGTGGGTAGGTTAAACCGGGACTAAAGATCTACTTTCTCTGAGTACGTGGTACGATGTCATGAAGTTCTAGGAATTTAAATTAGTCTTGACCCATGAAAAAATCGCGGGCTATAGAATTTAGCGGGAGGTTGGCCAAAACGCAAATAGCGGCGCTATTAGCGCGCTATTTGACATCGCGATAGGTGTTTCTGGCCGCTATTAGCGCGCTATTTCGGCGCTATAGCGCTATTTTTTTCCTAGGTCTTGACGGTTGGTTGTATTGAAACTATTTTGAGTTATTATGTTTGTACTGAACTAATTAAGATTATGTGTGTAATGAACTATGTTTGCATGAACTTTGAGAGCTACTTGGACACATCTTATGTGTAATGACTTTGTTCAAATTACCATTATTTGTATGTACCTCATGAATTGGCGGGAAGCTCTTTGTAATTGCAAAGAAACAACAACTGAAATAAGAAAAAACAAATATGAGAAAATAAAACTAAAACAAAAAAAGAGGATACGAAGGTCCGACCTGCGCCTCATTTTGTACCGGTTCGTATTATGAACCAGGACTAAAAGTCTCTATTTAATTCCAGTTGCCCACACAAAGACTAAAGGGTCCCAATTGGGACTAGAGGCGATTTCCCTAACCGGAATTATATCCCATTCATGCACTAATGAGGCAACATCCGTGGCGTGCGTCCCTAGCGTAGAAGCGACACCCTAGCTCGTGGTCGGGCCAGTTTGTTCAACTGACCCCCTTTCTTTTTTTTTGTGACATTGTATGACCCCCTTTCTCTGGCTACATATTGGGATTATATCCCATTCATGTATAGTGAGGCAACATTCTTGGCGTGCGTCCCCAGCGTGGAAGTGACATGCTAGCCCCCGTTAGGTTAGTTTGTTGAACTGATCTGTGACCCCCTTTCTCTGGCTACATACTGAATGATGGAAAATCTCTCTGACCCCTTCTTTCTATGATATGATAAATCGATCTACGGGATGCAGATGAATCAATGTGAGATGTGTTTAGGCCCTGTTCGGATACCCTGTGATTATAACAATTAGAGTATATAATCAAATTTTGATCCAAACATGATTGATTGTACATGTGGCTGTCACAACCTCTGATTACCATAACTCATAATTCAGGTGAGATTTACATGAGGCCTTGTGTTTAGACACACTTTATCCACCTTACTTAATTATTATTTATGTATTTTGGAGACCCTAAGCGCATCCAAATAGGCCCTAAAGTGATGCTCTGACATTGTTGCATATGCGTGTATAGTTGCGACAAAATGAGATCATCACATACATAAACATGCTTTGTGTAAGATTCGATTCACATATGGTGCCAACTTAACTGCCTCTCGAGAGGTCGGCCTTAACCGATGGAGCATCAAACTGAGAAAATTAATGAAAGCAGATGCATACATTTCCTGGAATCATAGAAATTAAAATTAGAGCAGACACCGGGCACAAGCAAAAGCATCTACCTTTTGATTGTAGAGAGCTAAACACTGCATCTAACCCTACTTGTTATAGTCTGTTTTATATAGATATATAGAGAAGCACACATGCACCAACAGATTCCCAAACAGTCTTTAGCATGATCAATCTTAGTCTAATGCAACAGGCACATCACTACTAGCCACATTAATCTATCATCCTCCATCATCGATCAGCTACTTCCTAATGCATAGCCTAACTAACAAAACAAACTCAATTAGATATATAATTGGGGGCCGGCGCCGAAAATTGTTCAGGTGCAATGCTCCTCCATGCATGAACCATCAATAATGCATGCATGCATGCTTCACAGTGTATGATTGTATACCTACGTGTTCTTGCATGCATCATTAATTATTGGTGTATAGTTTTCACATAGCTTTTGCTTAATTAAATCATATATCATAACAGTGTATTAAATTAAACTACCTGTACTTATCCTCTCAAACGGGATGGATGATGATGATATATAGTATATGACAGATGCAATGCTAACCATATATCATAACAGTATAAAATTAAACTACCTGTACTTATTATCCTCTTGAATGTGTTTAGTATCAGTCAATACTATACCCGTATACTAAATAATACTGAAACGCGACTACTGAACGATACTGAACTCTGTCAATATAAAAACTTTGATTCATCACTTTCTCACCTGATCTTTATAAAACTACAAGTACAGTAGTATAGTCAAACGAAATTCAGTTGAATTCATAACAGAGAGTAGTACGTACCTATCATTATTATTGGCAGACAGGACCCAGTTCCGTTCGGCGCAGTGCATGATTGAATCCTTTCCACGGATTAACTGGTAGTGTTTGCTAGTTTGATAAAGCTAGGGCACGCACGTAAGGTCAAGTGGTAGTTTGGAAGGTACTACCGGCAGGACACATAATTTATGCCTTAGATTCTTGGAACAAATGTCATCAGATGATAAGAACATATATCGATCCCGGCCCGGCCGCGGCAAGGCGCCGGGCGATGCTTTTAGTTTTAATTTTAAATTTCACTTGCACACGTACGCATGTAGCGAAAGCTAGCTATGTTTAATTTGATTAAGGTCAGAGGGCACCGACTTTACCAGACAGAAAAGGATTTGTGCAATGCTACCATAGTTTAGCCTCTCTTTTTTGTCTCTTTGTCCGAATGCCTTTACAAAAGTTGTAGTGACTGACTGGCTCCTCTTACCCCCTACCATGTTGCTTGCTACTTCCTCTGTCCTAAAAAGAATGTAATTTTCACTTTTTGAGATGACATAAATAATTTTAAATTCATGATACTAGAATAGAGACGTAAATATGTTGGTACTGTTTCTAAAGTATATTTTCGTAGTTGTTTGGGATGAAGGGACATAAATATGTTGGTACTGTTTTTCATAAAAATTAATATACCGGTGAAAGTTTGACTCATCTCAAAACTTGAATTGCATTCTTTTGGGATGAAGGGAGAGTATATATATCCTAGCTTCTAATCTTTGTAAATAGTAACTATGTCAAATACAAGCAAGGTAAAAATAAAACCCTAGGCGGCATACACATAGCCTTTTCTTAGTGTACCTGTGGTCTTGGTTTTTGGTCGCCACGGCAACATATCTATGCATCTAATCAACTACCGTTCGTGGATAATTGGGGTACACACTACAAGTTAGAGAGATAGCTAGGTACATATATAGCTACTATAGCCTATGACTTGTGCACTTAAAGTTACTAAGTTTAGTGTTTATCTAAGTGACACATGATCGCTAAACGTGGCACTTCTACATCCATCCATTGTTGTTGTAGGCTGATTTTGGAGAATACCAACATGGTTTTATTTGAAGAACACTGATGGCTAAGTAGTTGGGTGATATAAATTAGTAAAGGCACAATGCTAACTTGCTGTGACGATGAAACAACTTTGATAAGTTATCTTAATAACACGACAAATTCACATAATTTTAGGCTCAGTATATGTGGAAATGTTGTTTTCTTACAAACATATATACTCCCTCCGTCCCAAAATTAAGTGTCGTTTTTGGGTGTTCATGTCACAAGTTTGACTTGATTAAGTAGAAAATACGCATAATATTTGCATCTCCAAATAAATTTGTTAAGAACTAGATTCAAATATTTTTTCAATGATACTAATTATGTAACATATATATATATATATATTTGATATATATTTAATTAAAGTTATTTCTTAGGAAGTGAGTACGACAAGTATTTGGGACAGAGGGAGTATTGTGGTACATACGTATGGAGTCTCTCTTAAACCCATTATTCCTCTTTTGACACCAAAACATAATTAAGGACATGAAAGCAACATTCCATTAGTTGATTAACAAATCTAAGTTTAACACTTTTGCTTAAAGTGCTGATGTGTGTAGATGCCAATAAAAAAAGGCAACAAACATGATTTGATGAGTGAAAAGGTCGGTGTTATTTATTTGCCTAATTGTACGTGATGTATTTTGTTTATCTTGTGTATCTTTTTCTTGTCGAAATAATACATTCTGTGACTGGAGAGACCACACACACAGAGAGAGAAATTTCACGAGGACGCATCATATACCGGACTTTGCGTTGATAGTTTGCTTTTATAGAAAACAAAACACATAACATGCATACGAGGTGTACCAACTGCCTCGTCACCTTTTTTGAACATGGCCACCAGATACATACATTTATATAATTTATACTACGTAGACGAAGATGCCTTTCTTTCTTTTTTTTCATTAAAAAGTTTCCCGTTTAGAAAGCGAATAGAAGAGCACTGAGGCACTGACAGGAAGAACCTGAGCGACGTCAGCGCAGCGCCGTCTAATTAGGCGAAAAAGATTAGATGATGATTCCCGTTGCATGCATGCATTAGGCCGCAAACACGTTGGATGACAATGCAACCTACGTGTGCATGTCCACCTATAACAACATAATAATGTGGTCGATTGTCAGAGTTCTTTTTTTTTTTTGCAGTAATCATAGAATTACTTGTGAGTCTTTTTGTATATATGGTTCTATATGTTGGTCTTTCTTTTAATAAAAATGAGTAGAAGACCTAATCACGAGAAAAAATAATGGGAGTTGCTATATTTCAGGCGCCCGAAAAAATGTGGGATTTCAGGTGACTAATCTCAGCCACACACGATCTAAAAACGAACGCTCCTAATTAGCCCGACATCGTTCATCTTCCTCCTCTCGCCGGTACTGTTCATCTTCTTCTTCTCGCCGCCCTCTGTTTTTAGCGCTCCCCCGCCGCCAGCCACCACCCGCCGCGGGCGTTAGGGTTCGCCGGCTTCGCTAGGGCTTCGGCCCGGCCCGCCCTAGCTCGCAGGAGCCCGGTGAACGGCGAACCCTAGCGCCCGTGGCGGCCACCATCTTCCTCCACAGAGAAACACACAGGGGGGGGGGGGGAGGAGAGGAGATGCTCGGCGGAGGGGAGGGGATACGGTGGAGGAGCCACCGGAGTTGAGGAAGACGATGGGAAGCGGTCGCCCTGAAATCGCGTGGGGATTTCGGTACCTCACCGATAGGAAAAGTGAAAAATAATGAGGTCGATCGTCAGAAGTTTTTTTTTTTTTTTTTTTTTTTTTCGGTTGATCCTCGGAATGCAGAAGTCAGCAAACATGTCATTTTCATGGTCGGTTTGTGACTGCCATTTGAAGAGTCCACAACTATTTTAGATTTGCCAATAAATAATAGCCGACTATTTTCTTGATTTGTTTTTTCACTGGCTTTTAATGGTTCGGACCTCTTTAAGATTTGTGCAGTGCTGCAACTGCGTTTCAAATTTTTTTCCCCTCTCATCGTCATGTTCTTTTTTCTGCTGGTTTCAGCTTGAATACTATCAAAATAATTCAATCAGCTTATCGCTCAACAGAACAGTTGTGGCCAAGCTATGCATTGTGTTATGCTGTTGTTTCTTTACTTTTGGGCCCAAATCTACCCAGTACATGAAATGGCCATGGCCCAAGGCAGCCCAATCCTGGCTCATGGGCTGATGGGCGCATATGCCATCCGTGGTCCAGGATGGCATTGCCAGCTTCAACTCGTGGCATACACCATTTTTTAAATACAAAATGTTTGTCGAAAATACAAATAAGCAAGTTTTTGGATTTAATGTTGTTACACATAACTTACACATATGTTTTACGATAATACTACTACGATGTGCACTCATGCTAGTAATAAGGAGCAAAGGCTCAGTCTCCATTATCGCTATCTTCTTACTTCTACTTTTTTTTTTTTTTTTTTTTTTTAAAAACATCATTTGTTTGGAGTATTATTCAAAACGAGATACAATTTCTGCAGTGCAGCGGGTCGCCATGAGTTTTTCTTGGTTTTAGGATGAGTAAATTTGTTATTTCTCCTTTTTTCAATCATATCCCCGATTGATTTGTGTCCCTTGCTGTCTTGCTGATGTGTCTAGTTAGAAACAACGGATAAGTATGGTGTAGCCAAATTAATGTTCAAGGTTTTTTATGCCTTCAATCGAGACAGGAGAGTATGATATGGGCTTAAAAGTTCTCAATGATGGCCGGCTAAGTATGGGCCTTAAAAGTTCTCAATGGGATAATGGTTTGGGCCTCTCAGCAATGGAAGTTTTGATTTTTTTAAAGTATATTAATTTTGAGATGTATTTAGATATAACATATATTTAGACACATAGAAAAATCTATATAACAAAAAGTCTAAGTGATTTATAATTTGCAACAAAGGGAGTAGCTAGATAGCTAAAGCTTTTTTAGCCAAGTAATCAACTAGTTATTAGCCAACTAGTTAGCCAACCGCAGCTAATTTAAACTAATTTTTAGCATAACTGACCTTATGTATGTAGTAAACAAGCTACATATGGTTTAGTCTTTCAAAATAAGCACAAGAGAGAGAGAGAAAAGAAAGGGAAATCACAAACGGATTTTGGATCGATCGAAATGCTTGTCTTTGCTCTCAGTTTCAGCAAAGAGTTTTGACCATTAAAAAAAGTCCTGCAATTTTGGACGGTACAACGAATGTGGATTATCCCATTTACGAACATGAATAAGTGCATATCGTATACTTGACACGACTCAATCCATCTTCTACATTTCAGCCAAAACTTATTAATCCATCACAACATATTTCGGCTGAAAAGGAACACATTTCAGCCCTATGTGAGTAGCCAATCATTTCCAGTGTCAGGCGCCCGGAGCATCTCCCACCGATGCGATGGAAATGGCAGCAGCACGTCTCTTCCTCTGCCTCCTCTCCACTCGCCTTGCTGCTGCCGCCCACCTTGTCTTCCTCCTCCTCGCAGTCGCCGTTGGTCAGCGACCAGCGGGACGCCGACAGGGTGGCGCGCCTCCCCGGGCAGCCGGAGAGCCCGAGCGTGTCGCAGTTCTCCGGCTACGTCACGGTGAACGAGCGCAACGGGAGGGCGCTCTTCTACTGGTTTTTCGAGGCGCAGACCACGCCGGAGGAGAAGCCGCTCCTCCTCTGGCTCAACGGAGGTCGCTTCTGCTCTACCGTACCTTTAGCTGCAGTTACAAAGTTTCAAAGGATTATTAGTTTCCATTGGAAATTAGTGAACTTTACTCGATTCTTTAGTGTACTGATCCTACCATTTGTTCTGCTTCTTTAGTTGTTGAGCAGCGATGACCTGTCATAGTGATTACTACTAGTACATCTGTTCTTGCTTCTGTAGTTTGTTCTTGGTATTTGTCATCATTTATATGCATTCATGATATTTTTTCTGAATCACTTTTTTGGTATCATTTTACAACTTCAGTTGTTCTTGCGCATTTGTTTTAATGTTTAGAAGGTTTAACTTGTGATTACCGATTTAATTAGGACCTGGTTGCTCCTCAATTGGCTATGGAGCTGCATCTGAGCTAGGGCCTCTCAGAGTTGTCAGACGAGGAGCAGCGCTGGAGTTCAACGAGTATGCCTGGAACAAAGGTGCTCTGCTTCCTGAATTTTTTTATTCCTTTTCAGTCTCAAGGCTAGTTGCATTTGTTTCAAAATCTGTTCTTGTGCTTGCCAGAGGCTAACCTGCTGTTCTTGGAGTCTCCTGTTGGAGTTGGCTTCTCCTACACCAACACATCCTCTGACCTTGACAAACTCAATGATGACTTTGTTGGTAAATTGATCATGAAACATCGTTATATTGATCATAAGATTCAACATTGCTTTGCTGTTCACTTCTTCCGGTCATTATGTGGTTACTGATTAAAAAAAATGGGATTGTGTGTAATCCTTTCCTCTTTGTAGCCCAAGATGCTTATAGCTTCCTAGTGAATTGGCTAGAGCGATTTCCAGAGTACAGGGACAGAGAGTTCTACATCTCAGGAGAGAGCTATGCAGGTAATTTGGGCTAGAAAATCATGGAAGGTTTTCAACCATGTTTTTATTTTTTTTAGGAATGGTTTAGAAACGTACACAATGTGCTAGAAGGAATCTAGAACACACAAAATCTGGTGTGAAAGCATGCGAGTGTAGCTTTATATGACTCCTTTTCCATATTCCACTACCACTATGCAGTCCAAATGGAAGGCAGACACTTCAAAAAATGGAAGGCAGCAGCTCGGACTTACACCAACCTTCTATTATTGCTTGGATTTCTGAATATACCAAGTATTCCTGTTTTTGCTTTCATGTGTGAGTATGCAAAGTGTGATTGAAAAAATAGTGCCATCATCTTATCTGAAACTAGAATCTCTACTCATAAAAAATCGGTTGCTTTCTAGAAAGGGTTGAGGTTGACAGCTTTTGTTTCCACTGGGTTGGTCATTGCAACAATCCATTGTTCATGGTCTTCTAAGCAAATAATAGATCTTACAAACTGGAGAAATTGTAAGATCAGAAAGCAACACTTTTGAAAGAAAGCCTTCAATTCGCTTTCATGACACACTATGTGCTGACTGAAAATGTAGGCATCATTTTCACCCTTCGCTTTCATGGCACACAATGTGCTGACTGTCATCCAATTATCCATAGCAACAAAAAAAAAAGGCTGAGTTAAAGTGATTTTTTGTTGTTTCGATCTGAATTTGAGAATGCAGATAGTACCCATACTGAATTACTAAATTGGTTCAAACCAAGTACTAAAATTCATTCTGGGTATGTGCTTATAGTTAAATATTATTAGTGCTTCATTGGATCTCCAAACATGTCTCCTAAAAGAATGGTCAAATAACTAGTGTGGTAGGTTCACGAGTCACATTGGTCTTAGTTGATAGCAACATCTATGGAGAAAAACTGTGTCCCCTGTACATCACTGAAGAAGAAATCTCAATTTCCTATGCTGCAGGTCATTATGTGCCACAACTGGCTGAACTTGTTTATGATAGGAACAAGGACAAGAAGGGCAAAGCATATATCAACCTCAAGGGGTTCATTGTGAGGAATTGAATTAGATTTATGCTGCAAGAATTTCCCTTTTATTAAACAAATTGTTTCACGCATAAAAAGATACAGCACCTTAATGTTATATTGCATAATATATCTTTTGAACAAATGCAAGTCTGACTAGAAGTCTTCACAATCTCTACAATATCACGTGAACTGAACATTCAGAAAAACAGAAGAAAACATTTCCACCTTTTCTGGGATAGTGCATAAGGTTTTTAAACTCTCTCTGTGGATAATTTTTTTGAAAAAAGTTACATTAGGTATATGAACCAAAAAAATGGAAAGAGTTATATTCAAGCTATGCACATGAGAAATCAAGTTCTGCTGAAACATAAAACATTCAGAATGGACTTATTGTAGGTTGGGAATCCTATTACTAATTATTACTATGACTCGAAAGGGCTAGCTGAGTATGCCTGGAGCCACTCAGTCGTGTCTGATGAAATATACGACCGCGTCAAAAGTATTGTGACTTCAAGAAGTTTAATTGGTCTGATGACTGCAATGCTGTCATGGATATCGTCTATAGTCAGTACGATGAGATTGACATATACAACATCTATGCACCCAAGTGCCTTCTAAACCAGAGTTCAGCGTCTTCTGAAAATCATGCATTCTTCATGAATGATCAGGTATAGTGATCAGATATAGTATCCTTGCATATGAATGCAGAAAGTTCCAGCAGGTAAAAAATCCTTCCTAAAACTAATGATGCTTATCTTCGAAATGCCAGGAGAAATTCAGGAGAAGGAAACGGATGTTCTCTGGCTACGATCCGTGCTACTCATCCTATGCTGAGGACTACTTCAATAAGAAGGAAGTGCAGAAGGCGTTTCATGCTAATGTCATCACTGGATCGCTTCCAGTGAAATGGCAAGTCTGCAGGTGGATTTCTCAAAGATGTTCAATTGGATATACGCTATGCTACTTATTGCATAGTACGGTCACTGAATTCTTCTGGAACAAAAAGAACATGAACTCATCCATCTCTTATGCAGTGATCCCATCCTGAACTCCTATAATTTCTCCGTATTCTCTGTCCTACCCATATATTCTAAGCTCATAAAAGCAGGAATGAGAGTTTGGCTCTACAGGTATGGTTCTTTAAGGACACTGAGAATGTCCTACATTTATGCATGTTAGTGTTAGGCATAACGTCCTTTTCATGTGTACCTTCTTTGAAATCACACAAGTGTATGCTCAAGTGGATTCTTAAAAAAAAAAAAAAAAATCTCTCTCTATAATGCATCCATTTATTTGTCAAAAAAGCGGTGATGCAGATGGTAGGGTCCCAGTGATCGGCTCCCGGTACTGTGTTGAATCACTTAAGCTGCCGATGAAGACCCAGTGGCAACCCTGGTACCTTGACAAACAGGTAGGTTCTGAAGTCTGAACTAACAGCTTATCTGAACATCTTGTGCGTTGAACATATCAGTAGCCAGTGATGCTTCTAAAAAAATTAAAATGAGGGGCACAACTTGGTGCAGGTTGCTGGGAGGTTTGTGGAGTATTATGGGATGAGCATGGTGACGGTCAGGGGTGCAGGCCACCTGGTGCCCCTTAACAAGCCTGCTGAAGGGCTGACACTGATCAACACGTTCCTCCGTGGTCAGCAGCTGCCCACACAGCGTTGAACGTTGATAGATGGTGCGGTGGGATAGAACAAGATTTCAGAGAAGATTACATAGGATAAACTGCGATGATTGTGAAATTATGTAGTTACCCTGATGCCCGTTAGGGATATGGTTCCATGTTAAATAGCCAGGAACAGCTCCTGCGCCACGCGTGGCTTCTACAAGTCACAAGTGTAGCTTGCATTACAGACTTACAGGATTACAGAGAAAGGAAAATAAAGAAATTTGTGCTAAGTGTTCCCTAGAGATACAACAATCACCTGTCACACATACAAGGGAACGAGCAATCACACCAATCAATGATATCTTAACACCCTCGGTTAATCACAACTTTCTGTCAAAGTTGAAATTGTCACCACTCCACACCCAGGTGACTCCCAGGCTCAGCCCAAGAGGACTTCCAGGAAGAAGATCAAGCCATCCAAGATTCGAGGCCCAGAATGGGTTTGTAATATTTGTAAGGAAAGGCCCGTTAGTGAGTAAGCCCAGGATAGATGCGCATGAATAGGCAACGCTTGAGAGTATTCGGTATCCATCAACTAAATTGTGAACCCTAAGTGGAGAGAAGGAAGCCGCCGTCAGCTGTGTCGGCGGGCGAGTGTCGTGGTTGGTGGAGTCTATCGCCGCCGCGAGAGCGGTGGTTGCTAACAACCCGGTATCCGTGAGCGCCCGAAGTCTCGCCACCGTCCGGGCTGCTCGACTCGCCACCGGCATACACATACCCACTACACCCGAGTCCGAGAGAGCGAGAGGAGTGATGGATCCGATCACTCGCCCGCCAATTCGACGATTTCCCTCACCAAGCTCGACGACTACGACAAGCGCTCCGCCGAGCGTTGGAGCCGCTTGACAAGAGCGTTCTCGCGACCGAGGAGGCGAATCGGGAGCGCGAGAAGGCCGATCGGGAGCGCAAGGCGGCGAATCGGGAGTATGAGATCTCCATCAACGCCCGATTGAGTACGGAGGGCTACGCCAACTCGAGTACACGGCGGCGGTGGTAGCCGATAAGCCGGGCGGCTACTACAACGACCGTGATCGACGACCTCGCCCACCGCGTCATTCGATCGAGCTCATCCGCCTCTCGGAGATGCGCGATGAGCGTGACGATCGGATCGATACTCGCAGCAGCCGGTGGACAATCTGCAGGATGGCGCTGCCGAGACCGAGGCACACATCGGCGACCTCCACCGTGATGTCCGCCGCCCACCAGGCCGCCTGCTACCGTGCCGCAGCACACCGTCCTGCGTGTGCCTGACAAGTCGGCTGCCACGCGCCCACCTGCCGGCCATCGGACCGACCGCCCAACGGGCACCGTGAAGACATGAATACACGGGTGAGGAACTACGGATCGGTCACGGCCGTAGTTCCAACCCCGCCAATGGTATGTCCGGCTACCCAGCTCATCATCATCATTCTATTCAAATTGAGCCCACAATGCATGAACCCCATCCACCAGATCCCGGTCCTCAACGTATTCCCATCCAATCCAGTACCCACCGCACCCAATTTCACCCATACCCACCAAATTTCCAGCCACACCACTCTGAATCCTACCACCACCGCCACCACTCTGAATCCCAGCCACACCACTCTGAATCCCACCACCACTAGCTCGGCAACCTCCCTAAGATCCAATTCCCTGAGTTTGATGGCACTACTCCACAACTATGGATTACCCAAGCCGATTCCCACTTCGACATGTACTTTGTCAACCCAACTATGTGTGTCCGAGTAGCCACTGCACATTTTACAGGCAATGCTAAGCATTGGTTGCAGTCTATTGTTCACAAGCTTAACCACGCTGACTGGCCTACATTTTGTGCTATGATTCGTGAGCGTTTCTGTCGAGACTAGCATGAATACCTACTACGCCAACACTTCCAAATCAAACAGACTGCTACCGTGCAAGAATATGTCGACAAATTTGTTGAACTCATTGAACAACCCGCTTCCTATACCCCGCCTCCGGACCCTTTAGCATATACCACACGATTCATTGATGGGCTCGGGGATGACATACGCTACATCGTATTGGTTCATAGTCCCGAAAGTCCGGATGCTTGCTATTTCTCTTGCTCAAAACAGGGAGGAGGCCGTGGAGCCAATGAGGCGCAAGGAGTACCGCCGGCCCCGATGGTACACCTATGCGTTCACCAAAGATTCTTGGGGTTGGGGGGGGGCACCCACACCTCCTCCTCCCCGGCCAACACCGGGTTCAAGTCAAGAAGATGACAAGAACCGATCAAGGACGCCGCCGTGTGCCGGTTGATGATCGTGTCCAATCACTCCGCAATTACCGCAAAGCTCGTGGTCCGTGGTGGCGCGATGCGCGGCGAGAAGTGGCATCATGGGCACAAATGTGCTCCAAATCTTCGCCACATGCATTACAGAAGTGTGGCGGATGTGTCGATTTCTTTGAGGATGAAGATCCCGAGGAGCCACCGACTCCTACCACGTAACCCATTCGTGGAAACGTACTTTTCATGCAAACCGCAGCGGTAGCTTCGCCTTGTTCATCCTAGGACTATGCAGTTTATTGGGTCACTTCGGGGTCATACTATCGGCATCCTCATTGATTCAGCAAAAAAATTCATTTTACATTGCATAGCAAATTTGCTTCCACGCTGCAAGGGTTCTCATCTCTGGCTAGTCCTTCATCTATTCAGATAGGCGATGGCGGCACAATCACTTGTGACTCCCAGTTGAGTGTCTTTGAGTGGTCGGTCGCGGGGGTTTACTTTCCACTCTACTCTGAAGCTGATGCCTCTCGGCAACATGGACATGATTATTGGGATGGACTGGCTACATGCATTCTCACCTATGAAGATACATTGGGCCAAGCAATGGATTCAAATACCTTATGGACCTCATCAAGTAGTCTTGCAAGGAAGTATGCTCTACCGATGCTTTGTACATTGATTCAAATATAGAGCGTGGAGGAGGAGGACACCACATATGACACCACAGTTTACTCAGCTGAGATTCACAACCTCATTCAGCAGTTCCATCATCTTTTCAGCAAACCTACTCAGCTGCCACCTAGAAGAGAGTGTGATCACTCAATACCTCTAGTGCCAGGAGCTTCACCGGTTTCGGCCAGACCTTACAGATACTCCCCTGTTCTGAAATCAGAAATTGAAAAACAAGTAAATGACCTTCTGTAGTCTGGGTTCATAAGACCAAGCAAGAGTGCATTCTCTTCTCCAGTTCTCTTGGTCCGTAAGAAAGATGGAGACTGGCGTATGTGTGTTGATTATAGGCAATTGAATGCGCTGACAGTGAAGAGCAAGTTTCCTATTCCAGTGATTGATGAGCTTTTGGATGAGCTATCTGGCGCCAAGTGGTTCTCTTGCCTTGATTTGCGAGCAGGCTTCAATCAAATCCGCTTAGCTCCGGGTGAAGAGTATAAAACTGCGTTCCAAACTCATGAGGGCCAGTTTGAATACACGATCATGTCCTTCGGCCTCATTGGAGCTCCCAACTCTTTTCGAGGTGCCATGAATACCACCCTACGACCATTGCTCCGAGTGTGTGTCATAGTCTTCTTCGATGATATTCTTGTCTCAGCTCCTCCTATGAAGAACATCTTCAACACCTCGAGCAAAGTCTTCCAGCTCCTGTCCAAGGACCAGTGGCTAGTTAAGTTATCCAAATGTCGCTTTGCTCGCCAGCCTATTGCTTACCTCAGACACATGATCGTGAGCACGGCGTGTCCACGCACCCATCCAAGATCAAGTCGAAGCTTGGCCAATTCCTCAAGATGTGAAGCAACTAAGCGCTTTCTTGGGTCTTGCGTGGTATTATCGCAAGTTTGTGAAGAATTATGCTATCATTGCAAAGCCACTAATAGAATTGTTGAAGAAAGGCACTCTCTTCATTTGGACTAGCAAAATCATACAGCCGACCTTTGAAGCACTCAAGACGGCCTTGGTGACTGCACCGGTCTTATCCCTGTCTGACTTCCAGAAACCATTTCAGTTACACACTGATGCTAGTGATCATGGTGTTGGTGCAGTCTTGTTACAGGATGATCATCCAATAGCTAACGTTAGTAAAGCTCTTGGTCCTCGGTCTCGTGGTCTCCGTCCACTTACGAGAAGGAGTTCTTGGCAATCAATGTGGCAATTGATCAATGGCGTTCATACCTACAAAGACCACGAGTTCACAATATTCACCGACCAACGCAGTCTCATGCACATCACCGATCAGCGGCTCCATATCCCGTGGCAAATGAAACTTTACACCAAATTGGTGGGACTCTAGTTCAAGGTCGTCTACAAACCGGGTAATTCAAATCTCGCAGTTGATGCCCTTTCCGGCCACCCAACTCCTCCGTAAACTTGCGCAGCTATCTCTTCTGCTTCTCCTACTTGGCTGGCTGATGTTGCTGCCGGGTTATGATGCCGATCCATTCTCCGTAAAGCTACTACAAGAACTGGCAATCAATAATTCCGCTCACCCGCCTTTACACTTTGTCTCATGGGCTCATTCTTTTTGAAGGATCGGGTTTGGGTTGGCAATAACCCAGCTTTGCGTGAATGTATCATTGAGGCTCTTCACTCCAAATACCTTTGGGGTCACTTTCGGGTTCCTCGTTACATATCACCGCATACGCAAGTTGTTCGCTTGGACTGGAATGAAAATGTGGCTGCCTGTACAGTATGTGTTCAAACCAAACCAGATCGAGCAAAGGTACCCGGGTTTGCTCTCGCCCTCTTCCGCCCCCTGGCGAGTCTTGGCAAGTTATTACAATGGATTTTGTCGAGGGTCTCCCCGCTCGTAATGCAAACCGTGGTGCTCGTGGTGGTTGACAAGTTCAAAGAAATTCGCCACTTCATACCACCGCTTCATCCATTCACAACAAATGATATAGCACAAGTGTTTCTTGATCAAGTGTATCGCCTTCATGGCATGCCAACATATATTGTTTCCGATCGGGACCCAATCTTCACCAAGAACTTTTGGAAGGAACTTTTCCACCGGGCCGATACTACATTATGCAAGAGTTCATCCTACCACCCCGAATCGATGGGCGCGACCGAGAGGGTCAACCAATGCATGGAAACATACTTACGACGATGCTTTGTACACTCTTGCCCCAAGAAGTGGATCAAGTTTAAAGTCCGGGTCAATCGGGTACAACACCGCTTGGCATTCATCACTCAACTCCACTCCTTTTGAGGTACTATTTGGACACCCACCTCGCCATTTCGGCCCGACACCGCTTTGAGGCTTGCGCAGTTCCTGATCTGGACACAATGTTGGCTAAGTGCTCTACCATGTTGGACCTTGTGCGTCAACATCTAGCTCGCGCATAGAACCGCATGAAGATGCAAGTGAACAAGAAACGTTCTGACAAGGTCTTTGAGGTGGGCGATCAAGTTTATCTAAAGCTCCAGCCATATGTTCAAGCTTCTTTGCTCCCCTGCTCACACCAAAAACCGTCCCTTCGCTATTATGGACCTTACACGGTGATTGAGAAGATCGGGGACGGTTATGCACAAGTTGGACTGCTAGCATCCTCCTCTTGCATCCGGTATTTCACGTTTCTCTACTCAAGCCTGCACCTTCTATGAAATATCCTCTACAGTCACTGCGTACCAAACTCGGAGGAAGGTTTGCGATTCCCCGAAGCTTCGTCCTCCAATGCCATCTCGCATCCTCGTCGCCGGGCGCCGTTGAGCGATTGCTTGATCAAGTGGTCCGGCATGGAACCATCCTTAGCCACACGGGAGGACGCCAAGCCATAAAGCGGCGCTTTCCTCATGCTCTAGCCCGGGGATAGGCCTGCCGCAAGGAGGGGGGAATGTCGGCACTCCACACCCGGTGACTCCTGGCTCGGCCCCAAGAGGACTTCCAGAAGAAGATCAAGCCATCTAAGATTCGATGCCCGTAATGGGTTTGTAATATTTGTAAGGAAAGGCCCGTTAGTGAGTAAGCCCGGGATAGATGCGCATGAATAGGCAAAGCTTGAGAGTATTCAATATCCATCAACTAAATTGTGAACCCTAAGTGGAGAGAAGGAAGCCGCCGTCGTGTGTGTCGGCGGGGCGAGTGTCGTGGTTGGTGGAGTCTATCGCCGCCGCGAGCGCGTGGTTGCTAATAGAGATTACCTCGACCAGTGATACGCCGTCGCTCCCGGTGCCTCCGTGAAGCCATCACCCGCCTAATCTTCAATGATAAGCTGAATATTCAAAAGCTTTTGTGGAACTTGTCCTCTTACAAAATGATATTCAACACCAATGTGTTTGGTGTGAGCATAAAACACTTGGAAGCTACCCGGCGCTTGGCACCCATGTTATCACACCAAAAAGCGTCTTTGCAGGTGTGTGTGGAATTCCTAAATCCTAACTCACTAGGTAACTTTTGAACCCACATCAACTAACTAACTAACTAACTAAGCAGTGGCATTAGCAAGTGCGTCTTGTACTCGGCTTTAGTGCTAGACTTGATACACATCACTAATGGTATGGGATCACCTATATGTCTTTGTAAGGGATGGAAGATAAGTAATCTGTTTATTTTTTGACCACACCGTTGCGCGTTTTTCATTAAGCAAAATAAAGTTCAAACAACAAGACACAACGATAACTAAACAGTTACCGAGGCGGAACCTAACCACTCTTGGATACCAAAGCAAAGATTACATCTTGACCGGGTTTGCGACTAAACAAAGCATCACCGGCGGGTTAGGCGACCTCCTCGGTCGGTCCCCTCGGTGTTGAGGTCCAAGGCGGAGAGGTCAAAGTGTACTTCAAGCGGCTTGAAAGCGACGCCGCTTGGCCGGGGGCACGCCACCCCTAAAGACGGCCTTGACCTTCTCCCTCAATGACGGAGGAGCGTCCCCCCCCCTCCACTTCCATGCCTAGCTTCCGAAGCAAGACATTACGGGCCTGCAAAGTCATATTAGCTGCCCTTGGTCGCGACGCAGGGTGTGGGTGGAGGCTGGAGTACGCAACCGACGCAGGCGCGGTGCCGACTTGATGAGAGGCGATGGCAATGGCACACACACCAGCTCTTCGATCTTATGCTGTAGGGACCTCTGGCCCTGCGAGGTGGTGTCGATCCCGTCTTCTGAAAGACACTAGGGGAAGCTCCGGCGTGTAGCGCACCAAACTTGCAATCGAAGGTCCCAATGTCGACGCCGCCGTCCGGGGAAGGTATCGGTGTGACACCCTCTGTTAGGCGACCTCATCAACCATTTCGAGAATCGTGACACTGAGCTGCGGCGATGAAGGGGGGGTCCACCTGCCTCGGCTGGTCTGAAGGGTCGAGATGGGGACTAGAGGGGGGGTGAATAGTCCCTTTTAAAAACTAATCGCACCGGCTAACCGAAACAAATGCGAAATAAACTTATCGGTCTAGCCAAGACTTCACCCCTCTAACTAAGACTCTAAATCACCTCACAAAAGATCCTACACAAGAAGAGTGAGGTGACAAGCCTAGCTTGAGCTCCTAATCAATTCTAATGCAAGGTCACACAAACCTAAGCACTAGTACTTCAAGCAACGGATGAGCTCCTACACAATTCTAGTAAGCACAAGCACAAAGCCCCTAAGCTCACTAGATGCACAATGGACAAGACGACACACACCTAACCCAAAGGCTCAAATTACCTAGCTACACAAGCTAAGCAAAGTAACTAAACAAGCTACACAAGCTAGATAGTTACAACTACACTACTCAAGCACAATATATATATGAATATAAGAACAAAGCTTGTGATGAAGAGATTGCAAACCACCGCGAAGCGTGGACACAAGATGACACCGGTGTTTTTTTACCGAGGTCTCGGGAAGCTTGCCAACTTCCCCCTACTCCTCGTTGTGTCGACCAACACTCTTGTGGTTCCACGGTTTGGCGAATCACCCGGTGATGATCCTCAAGCTTAATGGCCAATGCCAAATCCCACAGTTGGAGCTCGATCGAGTCCCTCACACAGTGTGAGTCCTCTAGCCAATGCCTCAGAGGGTACCGTGTGAACCCACACACAAGTGTGGTAGCTCAATGACACGCTCCACTAGAGTTGCTCTTCACGATCCCCGCGAGGTGAGCACGAAACCTCTCACAATATCTTCTTCGGAGCACCGCACAAGCTTCCCCTTGCGTGCTTCACGAAGTCTCTTGCCACCAAGCCATCTAGGAGGTGGCAACCTCCAAGAGAAACAAGCACACCGGCTTGCAACACGATCACCTAGTGCCACACGATGCAATCTCTCAAAGCAATCGCACTAGAATCGCTCCTCACTTTGATTTGGATGAACTCTATCGATCACAAGTGAGTGGGAGGGCTCTCTAGCACCACAACACAAGCCACCAAGGCTAGAGTGTGCTCAAAGACCCGAAACAAGTCGGGTATGTGGTGTATAAATAGCCCAAACCGAGAAACTAGCCGTTGGGGGCGAAAAACTCACTTTTTGCACCGCGGCCGACGCTGCCAGCGCTATCGCCGACGCGCCAGCGCTGTACAAAACAGCCCCGAGCGACTAGCCATTGGCACGCTTTTCTACGCGCGACGCGCGCCAGCGCGCAGCCCCGGACGCGGTCCGAGAGGGTGTAAACCGATCGACCCGCCGGACGTATTTTTTCTACAGCGCCGACGCGCCAGCGCCGGTACAAAACAGCCCCCAAACAGCGCCGGACGCTGTACAAAACAGCCCCCAAACAGCGCCGACGCCGCCAGCGCCCGCACCGGACGCGTCCCACGCTATTCTCAGCGTCCGTCGCTGTTGACAGCCCGACCAAAGCCCGATCAAACGCCTATAACTCTTTCATCCGAACTCCGTTTTCGATGATCTTGGACTCTATGGAAAGCTAACTCAGAGGGCTACACAACCAACATGGTTACTTGATCCAAAGCTCAATGGATCAAAGCAGTATTCCACTCCAAAGTCAGTCCTAGTGTCTAAGAAACACCGAAACAACTTCTCCTTTGCAAATGTGCCAACACCACCAAGTGTACATCACCATGTGCATGTGTGTTAGCATTTTCACAATCATTTTCAAAGGAATTTTCTCTTGCTCTCACCACGCCCACTCGATCCTAACACATCGCAAAGATAGATCGCACAAGTGGCACTAGATGACCGATATGCAAACAAGTTTGCCCCTCTTGATAGTACGGCCATCTATCCTAAACCCGGTCATAAACTTCTCTAAGCACCAATGACCGGCGAAATGAAATGCCCTATAGGTTATACCTTTGCCTTGCGCATTTCCATTCCGCTCCATCTCCAAGCGCCGATGCAACACATGCACCAACACGATCAAGAATGATATGATCCACTTCATATCATCACATGACCTTCTTGGTCCATCGATCTTGACCTCACTTGCTCTTCACCGTTGCGTCGGTCCGTCGGGCGCCAAGTCTTGCCCAGTTTCACCGCCTCGCGGTCCATGACTTCAAAGCCTCGACTTGCCCTTCACACTTGCAACCGGTCCATCAAGCCAAGCCTTGCCTTGATCTTCACCACCTTGGTCACATGACTCCATGTCATGTCTCATATGCAATAAGCTCCTTCATTGCATCATCATGTGTGAACTAATCTCCTATGTATTATCTCAATCACACATATTAGTTCACCTAAGGTTGACACTCAATTACCAAAAACTACAAGGGACCTTTCATGGTCTTCCAAGAATGTAGCCGAGCGCACGACGAGGGAGGCCGCAAGCTCATCAAGCATCGGGTCAACCCACAAAAAACAGTCCGCACCCCGCCTCGATAGAAAGCGCCCGCCACGTCAACGACGCCATCGGCCGACGACGATGCCGGCCACCCTTGAAAGCTTGCGCCGGCGCGCCGCGCCGATGACGGCGAACGCAGCTGGTGCCCCCACCGGCAAGGGCGCCCACACCGGGCGCGCTGCGTCGCCGATGTCGAGGAGGCCGTGCGGAGGATCTGGCCCAACACGGATCAAGGCTGCATGCGGTTTCGGCGCGCCAGAGCCCCTCGTTGCAATGAATGGGTGTACCAAGTACCAATTGGGAAGACGACAGGGAGGACCAAGAGCGATGGCGCAAGCACCCCATGGCGATGGCAGCGGCACGAGCACGTCTCTTGCTCTTCCTTGTTTCCTCTCTTCCTTTCGCCATTGGGCCGGCCGACCAACGGGACGCCGGCTGTGGTGACATGCCTTCCTAGCCAGCCCGAGAACCCGAGTGTGTCCCCGGTTCTCAAGCTACGACAATCGTGAACAAGCATAACGGGAGGGCGCTCTTCTCGGGTTCTTCGAGGCGCCAGATGACGCCTCGAGGAGAAGCCGCTCCTCCCGTGTGGCTCAATGGAGGTCGTTTCTACTCTCCTTGTACTACCTTCAGCAGTTAAAATTTCAAAGGTTTTATATTACTCCATTGGAAATATAATTAGTGAGCTTTACTCCTTGAGATTTTGAGTGTAGTGATGCTATAATCTCTTCTCTTCTTTTCTTGTTGAATAGTGCATACCAAATTGTTTATACTACCGTCACAAACCGGTTAGATTGGGTTGGCTGCGACACGCCGACGACGAACTCCGAGGTGGCGGCGATGGTGTAGGGACGGTGGGGTGGCGGCACCCGCCCGAGGCCGGGCGGGGGCGGCGGCAGCGTAGGGGAGGAGACGGTGCAGCGACGCCGGTGCTCGGGGCGCGCTGATGGCTAACGATGGCGGGCGGCGTGGCGGCGGTGGCGGCGCGCTTAGGGCGGGGCACGCGGGCGGTTGAGAGCGATAGGAAGGCACGAGATTATTTTCTTTGTTGTTTGTCTCGCCAAGAAATTACAGACCCCATACTTACACATCCCGGCTAGTGGGACATGTAATCTAAGCAATCTCTAAGGTTTCCTTATACGATTGGAATACCTTTTACAAGCAATCTTATTTATTTCCTAATAAGGGTTTTCTTATATGATTGGAATATCCCTTGCACACCAAAAGTCCTAAGATAATCCTAACTTGATGACGGCGCGGAGACGGAGACGGGGGAGGTGGCGGCGGCGGTGGCGGCGGCGGGGGGCGCCGCCCTCCTTGCCCTCGCGCCCCCTCCCTCCCGGACCGTGGCCGGGGTTGGGCCCTCCTAGCCCACCGAAAGGTCCTAATGGCTAGAGGGGGTGGAATAGCCTATCAAAATTTCCTTCAAGCAACACTTGAGCAACCGGTTTAGTAAACGAAACAAATAAGCAAAACAAGTGGTGCTACAAGTGCATCTAAGCAAGCCCCTATGCAATCAACACTACTTCAAAGCTATGATCTCTAGTCACACAATCTAGGTTACTAAATCAATCCTAGGTGAACAAAATATACTAGCAAGTGTATCACTAGAAGCTACACAAGGTGATCAATTCAACTAGCTAAGCAAACTACTCAACTCAAAGCTATGGAAGTAATGCAAAGTAGTTCTAGGATACAATACCGACGGTGTCAAGAAGGTGTAGTGTCCAATCACCGAGTCAATGAAATCTCCAACGAACTCAAACAAGATTGACACAATGATTTTTACCGAGGTTCACGTGTTTGCCGACACGCTACTCCTCGTTGTGGCGATGCACCCACTTGATGTTTCACAGCTTAATGGCGGTGCCAAATCCCACGGTGGGAGCTCAATGAAACACTCACAGGAGGGGATCCATAAGCCACGAGCAATCCACTATGATGCCATTCGCGACCTCCCGCGGGGTGAGGCTTAACCCCTCACAAGTCCACCGGTGTGGCCTCGAACAACCTCCGATCGAGCTCAACACCACCATGAACTCCAAGCCGTTAGGGAACCAAGCAAATTCCCAAGATAACAAGAATCCCGCAGCTCCTCCAACAATCAAGTGCCTCTAGATGCAAGCAACAAGCAAATGCAATTAGAATCTCAGTCAATCTCACCAAAGATCGAAGTTGGGAAAGAGACATGAGTGGAGGGGAGTTTTGTCAACTCACAAGAGAGTTAGAATGATCAAATGTGCAAGAGAGAGCTCATGTGGCCACACACACATATATAGGCCCCAAACAAAAAGGAGTTGTTGGAGTTCAAAATGCACTTCCTGCGTGCCGACCGGACGCACTCTGGGTCGAGCTTGACCGACGCATCGCCCAAGCGTCCGGTCGTGCTTCCCGGTCCGGACACGACAAAAAGCCCCAGCGACTGACGAGCCGGCGTCCGGCCCGCTGCCCGGCCGGTGACCGGGACGCACCGGTCGGCCAAAGTGCGATTCCGGACCTTAAAGGAATCGACCAGACTCTAGCCGATCGGACCCTCCGGTCACACCTCCATCGTCCGGTCCAAAGATCCGGTCACAAATATTCGGCATTTTTCCCCGCAAAAATCATCGTTTTGTTGTCACCTTTGCTCCAACTTGCTACCCAACAAGTATACCAACTCGAGCATGAGGGTTAGCAAGATTTCTCCGACAAATTGCATTTGGCGCAATAGAAAATATGCATATCATTTTCTCAAAAGCGGTTCCCAAACCACCACCGCCATTGCAAATGTGCCAACACCACCACGTGTACATCTCCATGTGCAAGTGTGTTAGCAATTTAATAATCAATTTCAAAGGCGTAGTTAGTGCACTAGATTCTAAATGCATATGCAAGTCAATATGAACCTAAAGGTACTTTCTCATTAGATTAACAAAGGCATTCCCTCTTGATAGTCACTATCTATCCTAAATGTGATCACACTCTCTATAGTGTCTTAATCACCGAAAGCAAACCCTATCAAGATATACCTTTGCCTTGATCTCCGGGTCCTTTCCATTCTGACACGTGAGCTCGATGATCCATCACGTCCATGTCCATGATCATGTTGCTCCATGTCATCCATGCAATCCTATCTCTTAAGCACACTTAGAGCAAAGGATTAGCATAATAAGGTGTCATCAATTTCCAAAACCAAACATGAGATTTCTCCTACCCATGGCTGGCCCAATTCTGGCACATGACATCTCCCCACCGTTCGACGAGGCGGCGCGTCCACGTGCCTCCCAACCCACCGTAGGCGCGAAGGAGATGCCGATTGGTGATGTCGTGACGCCGGGTCTATAGTTGAGGATGAGGGGACCCGACTTGTCGTTGTCATCATTGCGGATGTTGGCATCCTTGTCGGTGAAGGAGAAGTCGAAGTGCGGGTTCACCTATCTCTTCGTGTAGCCATCCCATCCCCGAACTCCTACAATTTCACGGTATACTCGGTCCTACCCTCTAAGCTCATCAAAGTTGGACTGAGAGTTTGGACTCTGTTCATTTTCAAGTGAACCTTCTGTGAAATCTCACAACAAGTGACGTGTATGCTCAATTCAATTCTTAACATCCACTAATCACGCTTTGCCGTTTTTTCTGAGATGAGTTATTGTCCACACAAGAAATGGCCCAAGGCCCATGTAACTGATCTCTGTCCACGACCACAGCAAGGCCTAGCTTGGCAGCCCAGCGTCCGTTGGTGATTGCCCATCAAGACTAGCAAAGGCTTAATGTAAGGTCCTAGATGGCTAGAAGGGGGGTGGTAAATAGCCTAATAGATTTTTTTTCAAAGACACTAGAGCAAAGATATTAGTAAAACAAATGGCGTAAAAGCGGTTTGTGCTAGCTCTATTATCTTGCAAGCCTTCTAGTGACAATTAAAGATATATGCTATGATCTCTATGTCACACAAGTGCTATGTTACTACTCTATCTAGTGAGCAATCCTAGATAAGGCCTTATGCTAGCAAGAACACATACACAAGCAAAAGCTAGCTCTCTACTCAAAGTAAACTAGGAAAGTAATTGCAAGAGAGAAAAACTTGTTATACCGACGTGTAGAGGCAATGACCCAATCACCGGTGAGGAATAAGATTAACAACAATATGAAGGTGTCAATCACCGAATAAATGATTCCAACAATATATATATGAATCAATCCAAGTTCACTAGGAGACAAGTGATGGCACAATTGATTTATCCCCTCGAGGTTCACTTGCTTGCCGGCAACAATTCCCGTTGTGCCGACCAACACTTGATGGTTCCCGGACTAGGTGGTGCACTCGCTAGTTGGCCCCTCGGGCTCTCCAAGACACCACTCGAAGAGAGGTAACTCAATGACACGAGCAATCCACTAAAGTAGCAATTCGGGTGCTCCACCGGGTAAGCTCAAGAACCCCTCACAATATCACCTTGATTGGGGCGGATACAATCACCAAATCCTCTCACCAATCAATGCAACCCCAACCTTCTAGGTGACGACAATCACCAAGAGTAAAAAGATGGCCACAATTGCAATAACCATCTAGTGCCACAAATTGAATCACAATATGCAATGCACTAGGGTTTCTCTCAAATCCTCTTAAGAACACAAATTCACCAACAAAATTAAGAGGAGAGGGAAGCAATCCTCTTGGAGCCCTCAAATCGATCCTTAGCACAAGCTCACTTTCGATTAATTTCAGCTCAAATCCATAGATCGAGGGAGGAGAGAAGGGGACCTCTTTTTCTCTTGTTCTATGGTTTGGAATAGGGAAAAACAAGCTCATGTGAAAATTTAAAATGCCAAGAGAGAAAAGAGAGGGGAGCAGCTCACTTTTACTCTCACCGGCTTGGTTCCCAACGGCGGGTCCCAACGGGCGGCACCTAGCTCGGCACCCGTCGGCGGCGGCGGGCGCAGCACCGGCTCTGTCTCTCTCTCGGCAGCTCACAAACAGCCACGGCGGCGGCACTCGTTCGATGGAATAGGGACCCCGGTACCTCCTCGTGCCTCGGGCTTGTGTTCACTCAAGTTATGCGTGCTTGCGGCCGCTAAGCGTCGGCCAGCACGACAGCGGGGCTAGCGGCCCAGCCACACAAGCAACGGCCAAGCTAGCAGGTGGCCCAGCAGCAAGTAGAAAGCTAGCATCAGGTTCGGACATCCGAAGTCGACGGGGAAAAATCAGCTTGCCGAGTGCGTTTGGTGCCCGAAGCAAACCTCGACCACGTGCTTTGCCAGCCTCGTTCCCCAAATCTTTCCTCACTGCTACAATAGCTTACTGTAAGGACGCTCTCGCTTACATTAGGGGCGGTTCTTTTTCGAGGCGTCCCTACGGCGTCTTGGCCCGGCGGCCGAAATTACCGGCCGCCCCTCATCGAAAGTCACGAGGGGCGGCCGGTGTTACGAACCGCCCCTCTCTCAGTTAGTGGGGCGGCTCGATATCCGGCCGCCCCTAATGTGCCGTCATTAGGGGCGGCCGGGGGTGAACCGCCCTGTCTGTAATAACATGGGGCGGCTCGATCTAGAACCGCCCCTACAAAGTGGTTTGTAGATAAGGCCGAACCAGCCACCTTCTTCCTCCTCGGGACACCCACTCAAACTCGAAAAAAAAAAAATTGGGAGGCCTTGTTGTGGAGTAATTTAAATTTGCACTTGCTCAAAAAGGTAAGAAAATGCTAATCCTACCACTTAATTCGATTTTTAATGGTTAGTTGTGGAGTAATTTAAATTTTGCTTTCCTCTCACTTTCTATAGTGCTTGAGCTTTATATGGAGCAAAGTAGAGCTTAGGTTTGGAAGTGTTAGTGAACATTAGTAAGAGTATTGAATTAGACCCATTTTTTAGTGGCTCTTACATGTGATTTTAGTGGAGTAATAAAATAGGTAGGGTTTCATGTGTTCATGGTTGATGAACATGTGTTTTTTAATTCTTAGTTTAAATTTGTAACAAGTTTTTTTCTCTCATATGATGTGCAAATGCGGTTATTTTTTTTTTTCTAAAATTTTCTAAAATGATAACCTTTTAGTGTGTGCTACAACTTTATTATTAATGCATTTATTAATTTTAACCATTTAGAGTTTGCCATGTATATGTACTCATATATCGACTAATTAGTCATTTGATGTTTTTTTTTCTTTGTTGTATTAAAGGATGGAGTACGGGAATGACTGGATGTATGGCACGTTAAGGTGGAAGGATGGTTTTAAATGACGAGCTGAATAAATTTATTGAAGCCGCCGAGAATCATGCGAAGACATTGAAACATGATTCAATAATATGTCCGTGCCGTGATTGCAAGAACGAGATAGCATATAGAGATGTGAAGACCATCGGACAACATTTGATTACACGAGGATTTGTTGCAGATTACACAATCTGGATTCATCACGGTGAAAATGTTGTTGGTGACGTCGACTTCGAAGATCTAGGAGATGACCCCGAAACCCTAGAGCGCTTCTCTCGGTATGTAGATAAGCTTCAAAATAAAAGGAACCCTGAGCATGATAGTCAACTACGCGATGATGATGGTTGGCATGGTATGGATACAAATGTCGTTGATGGTACGGGGAAAGGTGATGTTGATGATGATGTCGTAGCACGTGAAGGGGATGAAGATGATGATGATTATTTGGACGAAATGCTTAATGCTATTGGACCGAAAATATTGCGGAAGAGCGTGAAAGGTATAGGGAACCTAGAGAGAGTGAGAGCAGCATCGAAGGAAACGTGTATGGTGTTGAAAAAGGTTGTCCGACACACTGGGACGCTACTACGTTTTTGTGCTTGAGCTATTCATCATG
This sequence comes from Hyparrhenia diplandra, assembly GCA_015847255.1. Taxonomy (NCBI): domain Eukaryota; kingdom Viridiplantae; phylum Streptophyta; class Magnoliopsida; order Poales; family Poaceae; genus Hyparrhenia; species Hyparrhenia diplandra. The sequence goes on along the minus strand of JADLZK010007624.1, from coordinate 278,701 downwards.
GACCTATGTACACGGGAGGCCAAAGTGTTAATGGTAGTGACATGATAAAAGCATTAGCAAAAATCATGGACCTATGTACTCATGTTGCTTCTTATCCTTTGCTCCAACCAAGGCAAGCCACGTCATTATGTTCTTTGAATTTTGAATGCACCAAGCAGAACAGCTAGCAAGCAAGCTAGGAGAAATTGCATGTGCACGTATACATATATATGTATACACGTAAATATAATTCATGCATTCTCGATTTTTCCTTTTTTTTTTTTTTCCAAGAATTCAATTAACTCTTGATCCAAATAAAATATCATCGTATCCAAATATGTCAAACCTTTTAAGCATAAATAGATGATATTTTTCTCAAGCCTTTTTGCCAAGGAGTTTCTCATCATATCACCGTGTCACTACCACATATGTAGATACAATTTGCAATTCAAATTAGTGGCACTAGGTGAGTAAAAACGATTATGATTCTCTCCTCTTTATAGTACGGTTATCAAACCTAAATCACTCACATCCGCTAGATGTCTTGAGTGCAAAATAAAATGGCCCTATGGATATACCTTTGCTTTGAGCCCAACTTATTTTTCTTTTTCTTCTTTTCTCCAAGTCCAAGCACTTGATCAACTTTTGGATCATCACCGTGCATCCACCATGACCACCGTGCTTCACAACTTGGCTAGAAACATCTCAAGCTAGATACACACGTAAGTATAGAGATTAGTCCTAGGTTGTCATTAATTACTCAAAACCAATCTAGAGATCTTCAAAAGGCAAAAAAAAAAAAAAAATCGACCGAGCCCAAATAAACACGGTAGAAAGTTTGGTCTCGAGCTCCCTTTTATGCTAGGGTAGGAAATGGATCTGTCGGTTATAGTGACATTGTGGTTTTCTTGTTCAGGGGTACCTTTAATGAAAATGGAGACAAAGTGAATGGGTTCAAGTTAGGATAGACCCGGGGGACGAAGCCGAAATAATTTTAGAGTGGGCTAAACAATACATAATCAAGCTTAGCCCCTCCTAACATATGTAATTATAAAAAAAAATTTAAGGGGGGTTTAGGGGCTCCATGTAGTTTAGAGCCGTAGGGGGCGGAGCTATAGATGTGCAACGGGCCGGCCTCAATAGTACACCATGCCTAGGGGTTGGCCGAGGCACGACCCATGGGCTGTTTTTCGGTCATGCCGGCCCGAATTGGCACGGGCCCATTACCGGTTCGGGCCGGCCCATGCCCACGACGGCGGCGGTGGACATGCACGAGAGAAGGGAAGGGGAGACGGCGGCGGCACGATCACACGTGCTCGCGGCTAGAGTCGCGGGAGGCGGTGGGCTGGCGTCCAGCCCGGCGTGCTGCGCTGGCCGTGGATTTGATGGCCGTGGCCCGCCCGGCCGCCGCAATCGGGGATTCGCCCGGCGCGACCCGACCTCGATTCCGGCCGCGACCCGCCTTCATCCTCCGGCCGCGCGAACCCGCTTGCAATGCGGCGGCTGGCTGGTGAGCCTCTCGAGCCGAGCGGGCCGGCGGGAGAGGAAGGGGATGTAGTCTTGGCAATAGGTGCGGGATGCGGCGCGGGATAGGAAGGCGATGCGTCGTCTGCGGTAGTAGGAGAAAGAGAAGTTAGGGTTTGTTGTATGTGATGGGCCTCTTTAAGCTCTTAGCAGTGTCTGGTTTTTATTTCTTTTGAGCAATTCTTAGCGGGCCGGTAGCGGGCCTTGATGGAAACTAGGCCACGCACCCGGGCCTTCTTTAATTTTCGTGTCGTGCCATGCCGCCCCGCATGCTGGAGTGCGCCCAGGCCCGCCCGTGGCGGGCTTCGTGCCGGCCCGGCCCGAATCCAACCGGTCGTGTCGTGCTCGTGTCGGGCCAAAATTCCGTGCCTCGCGTGCCGTGCCACCGGCCTCGTGCTTTTTGCTCGGGTATAGCTGGAGTCCGGGTTGCCCCCCCCGCTAGCTCCGTCCATGGATAGACCTATGTTTTGTAAAATTTCAGTTAATTTTTGGTACTATAGATAAGTGTAGGTATTATGTTTTACTCCATTTGTCTCAAAATATCTGATTCTTTTCGGTTTTAGAAACAACTTTCACAAAATATATAAAAATATATTAATATTTATAGTATAGAATTAGTATCATTGAAAAAATCTTTAAATCTATTTTTTTTAAGATACAAGGGTTGCACGCTTTTTTTCTTCTATAAATCGAGTTAAACCTATGATAAGCACAATAACAGTGTGATAGTTATTTAGGGACGGAGAGGCTACGTCAAATCACATTATTTGCAAACTATCAAGAGACATCACGGGTGTGCAAACTTTCCATGTGACGCGTGACATAGCTCGAGGTTTGAGCCGGCTCAGAACTACTCACGGGTGTACAGAATTCCCTGCACACCTGTTGTGTTGTATCCCTCGCTCACTACAGCGGCTTCGTCGTGCATGCACTCCGCTTTAGTATTTTTTTGATCTGACTAGTCGCTGCATAGAGGGGCTAGTCCGTGGACGCTGGCTCCTGGTGGCCATGCATGGTGCTATCTTGGACGGTGACAGAACAAAGCCTGCCGCCGCCCCTTCACGGCCAGCTGTTGCACGGATCGTTGCGCGAGCTCTGGATCGATGCTGTGTGTATGCATTTTGGTGAGGGTGTTCATTCAATCATTGATCCTCTTCTACACACAAAGAGCTACTCTCTCGTTCAGTCTCAGCACCGCTCTCTGCAGTTTGCAGTTGATGGGATCTGACGGTGGCCCCTTGGACGGTGGCAAATTGAAGCAAAGCTGCCCGCCTTTTCACGGGCATCTTCATGAAGAGCATGGTGCGCGAGCCTGGCCTCTGGCCCTGGCCACGGTGCACGGATCGGTGCTGTGTACTTGCGATAGATGGCCATCGGGCCGGCCTGGCCCGGCGGCCCGCCGTGCCGGGCCGTGCCAGCACATCGATCGTCGTGCCTCGTTGTGCCGGCGTGCTGGCCGTGCCGTGCTCGTGCCTGACCTACGGCCGCCGCGGGCCATTTGGGTGTGCCGTGCTGCACTGCCTTCCGTCGTGCTCGTGCCCATGCTGGTCCGCCCAACCAAGCCGCGCGAGATGGAGACTAGTCGGGAAGGGGAGGAGCAGAGTAGTGGGGGGCGCCGCCGCCCGCGTGAAGGATGGTAACGCGACCGCGAGGCTGCCGCCGCCCGCCGAGAGGGTGGCGCGACAGCGGGCGGCCGCTGGCCGCCGAGGAAGGTGGAGGAGCCGCGTTGCCGCCGAGTTGCGGCGAGTGCCCGAGTACGGCGGCGGCGCGACGTGGAGCAGGGGCTGCAGTTGGCTGCTCGGGGAGACACTACTGAAGTTAGGGTTTGGTGTTGGGCCTTTAACAGGCCAAAAGATAGCACTAACTTACTTGCTGGGAGTTTGTCACCGGGCCGCCTCCATTTACCGGGCTGTGCCCATGCCGTGCCACAGGCTAGGGTGGCGGCCCAGGCACGTTCTGATGCCTCGGACCGTGCCGGCTCGAGCCCGATGGTCACCGGGCGTGCGTGCGTGCTCGGGCCGGGCCACGGGCGGGCCGACGGGCCTCTGGCTGCATTGCCATATATACTTGCGCTTTGTGGGGAGTTTATTGTGCCTCTTCTATGCAGACAGTTATCGTATCTCTCGTTCACTGTCTCTTTGACACTAGCCGTAACCTCACCGTGAAGCTAAAAATAGTTTTACAAAGCTCATTCAATTTAAGAAAAGCCTGCACTCATTGACCGGCATGGACATGAAAATGCACGATGAGGTGGTGCTAGACAAGCTGCATGCGGGAGAGTATCGTAGGTGTTCCGGTGCAACGCATGCCTGCAATCTGAAACGAAAAATAGAGTGTAGCGTATGCAAGCAAATGCATGCCCGGCAGCCAAAGCAGAACGATATTGCATAGTACATGTGGTACATGCAATTGGGCACAGCTGAGCTCAGCACACAATTCCATAAAGCATGTGCATTGATCAAAGTTTCTTCACAGCGCCACACTAGAGAACCGTCCAAAATACAGCTCTAGATTCCTTCATCAAAATTAATTGTACTAAGAACATGGTATATAGTGCCATTATTTGAGAGAGATTCATACAAATTATTAATAATGTATCCTATATCTAACTGTTTATGTTATTTTAAAGAGAGATTTGTGTTTTGACCTCTTTTCTTAAAAAAGGTACTGCGTGAACTAGAAATTTGTGAAGCTATTATTTTTACCTCCATGTAAAAAAGAAGGCCCAGCTAATTGGACACCTGCCTATAGCAGATCCTGAATTGTAGTGCATACTGCATATATGCATGCAATGATGTCGATGACTGCTCTCCGGATTAATGCGATTTCATGGCCTAGCTCTAAGGGCTCTGAGCATGGCTGCATCTCTGATTAAAGATGTCGAATTGATTAAAGATGTTGCAGCACTGCTGGGGAGGAGGGACCGGCACCAGAGATTCCAGTGAATCCCTGAGACGCTCTGATGAGCCGGCTATTCGTTGAGCTGTGTGAACAAAATTTTTTTGGCACCTATGTGTTTATTTCATGAAAAGTGAACCTAAAAGTCTTCTACAGTATCCGTCACATCAAATTTTTTGGACGTATAAATGGAGTATTAAATATAGTTAAATTAAAAAACTAATTTTATAGTTTAACTGAAAAGTGCTAAAACGAATCTTTTGAGCCTAATTAGTATATGGTTGGACAATAATTAACAAATACAAACGAAAATACTACAATAGTCGAACAAAAAAATTTCAGATTCCTACAGTAGTCGATGGGACATGGCACCCTTGCTGACTTTGGAACTATGCAGCATGCATGCATGTCGGTGCATGGGACGGCATCATTAATAGCAACCCCTCTCCCTCTGCGTGGTGACAAGTTGATCACAGCCTTTGGCATCAATAATAGCACCCCTCTCTTGGATCATTTCGCCTATGGTCATCAAATCAAACGTCAATAAAAGCTCATCTTCTGCCCTCCACCAGAACCAAACTAGAGACGACGAACCAAACTAGAGACGACGCTACTAGCTGAGCTTTCTCTCACCCTCCACTTGTTCATCAACTCTTCCCATCTCTACCACCTGCTGCAAGCTAGCTTCAATCGAAAACAAATCAACCAACCAGCGTTTCCAAGAACACGCGAGAGCCCCCAGCAATTGCATGTTGGCTACTGGCCAAGGCGCCGGTGAGCTGAGGTGCGCAGCTCGTTGTCATCTATCTATAGTGTTCTCTACAGTACATTCCCTTTTAAGAAATACTCCTCAACATCTAATTGATGATTTACTTTTCTCTACCATATAGTCAAGATCCGGACTGGAGTGCAGGGTTGATTTGACCTCTCTGTTAAGGTTCTTGAACTGATCAAGCTAAACTAAAAGGGAGATGACCATGAGCCCAAAAAAGAAACCTCCGGACGACGACCAGCAACCATGGCCACACCGGCCAAATAAGGTATGGTGTTGTTTCTTACTCTTTATATTTCTCTTTGACATCAAAGAACTATATATTATTCGTACTTGGTACATAGCAGTTCTCTTAATTAGAATTTTTTATTTTGCGTGCAAGCTTAATCTAATATAGGTATTGGAGCAATCGGGCTGCAATCTACAGTGTGCTGGAAGAACAATAGATATGTAATATCATGTCGTTATTTTTTCTTGGTAGATATATGAATATGGATCTTTTATTCCTACACCTTTTGTGAGACGTCAACTAAATAAGAAAAAAATAAATCAAGGGTACGTAGTATGGTCTGGTTTGTAATCATTTGTTTCTTTCTTTGGCTTAAACAAACTATAAGCCTACATTACATCATAATTAACCATAATATGAATGATATGAGTTATAGTGGAACAATTTAAGACACAATTAATACAAATTATTCACAGAGTATCATTTATCTAAATATATTTATGTTTTTATCACAGAATCTTATTTGGATTGGATGGTATAGGAAAACAAGGTAAGAAAATACTTGTAATACCCGAATGTTAAGCTTGCATTTTTGCACTTGCATTTCGTGAGCGTACGAGCAGTTGATGTGGCACTCATTCAAATGGGTGTCCCAAAAAGAGATAGATCTCGATACACTAATAGGAGAAATAATATAGGGCAGAATGCTCTTTGCGTATGTACTCCCTCCATCCCGTTTTTCTTGACGTCGGGGACTCAACCCCAAATATCAAGGAGACTGCCAAATGACCCAGCAACCCCTACAAGCAATGATTCCTCAACTATCACATGCCATGAATCCACCCACCATATCATTTTCTTTCAATAAACAATTCAGCTGTCCCGGGGCAGAGAGAGTGGACACTGGTGCACTCGGTGCGCCTGCCTGCCATGGCCTACTCTGTGCCTACGATGGAGTATAGGGAACGTCAATAATTTAGAGATGAGTTACTGTCGCTTCGACGTCAAGAAAAACGGGATGGAGGGAGTACACATGATATGAGGTTCATCTATGCTACCGCTGGCAGCCTGGGTTCACGGCATGACCTGGCGGTGCTGTCCACTGGCCTTTCTGACCCAAATGCAAAGTTCCCCACACCACCACCAGGTTTGTTTTCCAAAATTTGTGGTGCATGTACAATTTATGAAGTGCTGTTTTGTTGAGTAGAACATGATGTGATTTGAAATTGTATATTTCTGTGCAGGACGTTATCTTTTGGTGGATAGTGGTTATTGTCTTGAAGGGGATATTTGACACCATATGAGAAAACTTTGTATCCTCATCAGAAATTCTTCAATGAGGTCCATTCGAGTATCGAATGGTTATTGAATGGACTTATGGTTGCGCAAAGAAGAAGTGAAAATTTTTGGAGAAAATACCTCTTTTTGAGCATGTTGTGCAAAGAAAGATTGTTGTGTGTTGTCTTGCACTGCACAACTTTGTGCATGAGCGTGAGGGACACACATTCAAGTGTGTGCCCCCAGGTAAAAATCGAAGTAAATAGAGAAATTAGAAAAACGAGATCAACCAAAATGTGTTGTGTGTTGTGGGCTTGGATGGGTTGTTCAAATTTGCTTGCGCCGGCAGACCGGGTTCCTCGGGTGACAAAGGTTTGTTGGACATGATTGTAGATCGTACCGGGAAGTTCCTGAAACCACCAAAAGGTTGGTTTGCCAAAATTTGTGGTGCAATGTACAATTTATGCAGTGTTGTTATCGAGTGTTATTAATTGCTGAGTAGAACCTGATCTGATTGTTTATTGTATATTTGTGTGCAGGAGAATATTATTTGGCCGACTCAGGGTTTCATTTGCAAGAGGGAATCATGACCGCGTATCCTCATCTTTCGGGACCTGGTGAGAGAATGTTTAACAAAATCCATCAGAAATTTCAAATGGTTGGTGAAGGGACTTTTGGTGCAGCAAAGAGTAAGTGGAAAATTTTAGAGAACTTACCTCTTTTAGAAACCGAGACGCAAGCAAAGATAATTTTGTGTTGCTTGGCACTATACAACTTTGTGCGTGAGCTTGAGAGCCCAATACCTGATCCGAGGGCTAGACGTTATAAGCATTCCAACTGGCTGAAACTTGTCGAAGCCGGTCATAAATTCTATGAATCAATGGGTTCTAATATAGAAGAAATCCGAAATTCAATTGCTGCTGGACTTGTGGCCTTGTTTGGGAATTCAAACGTATGTGAATCTTTTCTTGTTTGATGTGATGAATGTCTCCAAATGGTTAATATTTACTTCACGCTACTAATGTGGCTTCATGAACATGTAGGGCCCGGGGATGAGTTTTGGAGATGGCTGAAGGATGAGGGAGGTTGGGGAATTTAGCAGTGAATTCGAGGTTTGTTCAGTGAAAATTGGGCCTCGTTTAGATGGCAAAATATTTGACAAAAGCACTGTTCTAACTGTTGTAGCACTTCTGTAGCACTTTTCGTTTGTATTTGTTAAAGGCTCAAAAGATTCGTCTCGTGATTTACAACAAAACTATGTAAGTAGTTATTTTTTTACCTACATTTACTGCTCCGAACATATGTGTTTTGGTGTATTTAATGTGATGTAATGGAGAGAGAGTCTAAAATTTGCAAGTTTTAGCAAAACTTTAGCCATCTAATCAAGGCCCTAGGAAGATTTGCTGCAGAAGTTGGTTCCAAGAATCCTGCTGGGGCGAATCCTGCTGAGACAATCCTGCTAAGACGAATCCTGCTCTGCCTGCTGGTCATGAGCACTCTTCTCTTGTAGAGTTTGATACTCAAATCTAAAAACATCTTGGATCTACTTTGTACTTTGTTTCATATGTCATTGTTTATAATCAACTGTACTTGTACAAAAACAATATGTAGTGCCAGCCCTACTCGCATGGGCACACACTAATAACTGATTATAGTTTTTAAGGCCCGGTTTCCGAAGTCCTAACAACTACATTATCTTATTAGGTTGAATTTCTTGAAGTGTTTGACTGTTTTTAATACTTGACGCTAAGTTTAAGTTATGCAAAAACGATACGTGTGGTGCCATCATGCGCGTTGGACACGCCCAAAACACTAGTGAAACATGAAAGAAGAAACAAAAAAGAAACTGCAACTTCGTGGGAGGCCATTGCTCTGCAGTAATTAATTATCGTCAGTTTTGAGGATCTAGAAGCTACTAAGTCGGTAGGACTTGAACTACTCCTGAGGTGAATGCAGTCGAGATCAGATCAGTACACAAGAATGAAATTCGGTATTGATCATTACAGGCAAACAGTGGCAAGCACGGAGTCAATAAATCAACAGGTTAACACACGAGGAATCCGATTCCTAAGCTGGCGTAGGCGAGCGAGAAGCGGAATGGAGCCTGCCCCCAACTCAAACGGAACCAACAGCTCCGGATGCAAGTAGGCATCGGAACACTTTATTTTATTTTTTGAGTACTTAGGGTATCTCCAACAACAAATACTTAGGCTATCTCCAACCACAAATAACCAGATCGGAGACCTATCACATAGTTTGAGTAGTCCATAGAAAAAAATTCCACACTCAAAATCGCGTTCTCCAACAGCCTACCAATTTGTTGCTGACGGCTGCCCTATTGGTGAGCACACCTGGGATGGAGCTATGACGTGGAGTGGGCAAGCGAAGGCGGGAGATGTTCAGTTTGGACCGGGAGCTGACGCTGAAGACCAGGATGTGGTGGCCGTGCCCACGATCAAGCGGTTTCTGCAGTGTGTGTTTCTCAGCGTCTTGTATCGTGTGTTTACAGTTTGTATTAGCTAATGGGTATGTGTTAGCTAGTGTTTAAGACTCCTGGTGTGCAAGGAGTGTTATTGTCGCGTGAGTAGCCTGTCAGGCTCATTGTATCCATCAGAACACAAGGTGAAAAAGGGCACCGTCTCCCGGGAGACCTCCGGGCGGTTCCAAAATTGTTCTTGCGTGTTCTTGCTTGTTCATGCGATTTAGCCGATCGATCCAGCCACATACAGCGAGGGCTAGTGATTCTACGTTTACACGTGGTATCAAAGTCGCTAATCCTCGCGGAGACACTCAGATCAAGAAGCCATGTTGATTGTGTCGGCGGGCGAGGGCGGGCGCGACATTGAGCCGCGTCAGGTTTACCCAAGTCTAACGATCACGAATTATACCAGCTGGTATATTCGCGTTCTGGCCATCATGGAGGATCGGGAGGAGTGGAGTGTGGTGGAGCCGGAGGCGGGGGCGTCGGCGGCGGTGCTGTCCACGGCTGATGCGGCGGAAGCAACCGCCAAGGACAAGAAGGTGAAGGCCAATCTTCTTCAGTGCATTTTTGATGACTTGCTAATGCAAGTTGCCTCGAAGAAGTCGGGAAAGGAAGTTTGGGATGCACTGAAGGCCCGCCGTGGAAGAGGAGCGTGTGAAGGAGGCGAGGCTGCAGACGTTGAAGAGTGACTTCGACTCGATCCGGATGAAGGAGGATGAGTCCCTTGATCAGCTTGTTGGCAGGCTGAGGGCGATGTCGGTCCGGGTACAACGGATTGGGGGGGGGACCTTAAGGATGTTGATATGGTGCGCAAGTTGTTTGATGTCGTGTCTGAACGTTATCTCAACGTGGTGGCACCGATCGAGCAGTTTTGTGATATGAAGAAGCTGGCATTTGGAGACGCGGTTGGCGCTGGCGTTTGACAAGCACACACACGAAGGACCGGTGGCGGTGGTGTGCGCTCGAAGGCTGGATAGGTCCTCTAGGAAGCAGAAGAGAGGAGAAGGCGGTAGCTGGGGTCGAGGAAGCGGCCGGAGTCATGGTGGTGGTGGCCGTGGACATGGAGGCGACACAGGGAGAGATGGCAGCGCAAGCGTGACAAGAGTCACATCAAATGCTTCAAGTGCCACAATTATGGGCATTATGCAAATCGTTGCCCAGGAGAGAAGAAGGGAGATCAGGCGCAGAAGGGAGAGGAGAAGGAGACCACAGTGCTGTTGGCAGAAACGGATGTGCCAGATATGATATGGTTACCTCGAAGCCATGTTCAGAGAGTGTTGCTGAATGAGGCTAAGATTGTGCCTGAGCTTCATTTGTCTGATGGAGGGCATCCAACCGGCAATTTGTGGTATCTTGACAATGGTGCAAGCAATCACATGACTGGATACCTGCACAAGTTCAAGGATCTAGATTATGCTATCCAAGGCAAGGTGAGATTTGGTGATGACTCCACTGTCGAAATTCTGTGAAAAGGTACAATTGTGTTTCAAGGCAAATTAGATGATCAGTGGGAGCAGTAAATAGATTGTACAAGATTGAATTGAAAACTGTGGAACCCAAGTGCTTGATGGCTAGCATAGATGATGAGGCTTGGCTGTGGCACGGGAGGCTTGGGCATGTTAACTTTAGATCAATGAAGCAATTGGTGAGTAAAGAGATGGCTACTAGTGTGCCAAACATAGTTCACCACAATGTCGTGCCGTCACGGCCGCCGGACTCGGTCGGGATCGTGACACGTGGTATCCGGAGACCCGGTCGATTTCTCGGCCCTCACCACTCGTCTTCAAGATCCAATGGCACCCTATGGAACGCCGCATTCATGACGGAGCTCCGCATCCCGATCAACAACTATGAGAAGAAGATGGCATAGAAATACCAGGCCGAACGCTGCTAGGGGTGCCGCCAATGACGACGCCACTGCCATGGGCGCCGCCGACGGTGATGATGCTCCTCCGGGCGCCGACAACGTCATCCATACCCGACCGACGCCCACGTTGACACCATCAATGACAAACGGTGGCCATGCTAGCGGCAACATTGCAACACGCGACCGTGTTGTCCGACGTCTGCGCCTCTACGAGGTCACCACAACCACCTGCGATGATGCCGCCGTCATGGGCGCCGACGACGACAATGACGCCTCAACGGGCGCTACAAAAGGAGACAACAACGACGCTCCCCACGGGCGCCGCCAACGTCGTCCCTTCCGCGATCGTCGACAACACATGCAACGACACGTCGACCACGAGGAGGCCCCCCACCAACGCGGTCGGATCGGATCAGGTCGGAGGCCGACAATCGACATCCCCCTGCCGCTTCGACAAAAAATACTACCCAACTAGGATAACTTCTCATGGCTCACGAAAATTGCTTAGATAATTTCGACGTTACTAGCATCATCATCTCGACAATTGAAACACTAGGTGCGCAACGCCATCACCATTAAAACGACGTCGCCCGACGTCAACACCGACGTCGACAACCTCAACCATGACGTCCTCGGCACCCCTATGGGCACCGTCGCAGGTGACCACAACGCCACGCCAAATCAAGCACACCTCAAACTCGATGGTGAGATCAATCTGCTACACCCGTTGGACGTCCCTCAGACATTCACAATGGTGGAGAACATCAACAAGCAAGCTATGGATCTGTTCGCGGCTACAACACCGGCAAGAGCATCGTGGACACCCCCACCCCCAGCAGCCGACTTCATGGTGACATCGGCGCCATCCCTAGCTAGCGCAGATGGCACCACCCTCAGCACTGAGTCCGCGGATTGCCCGTCCGCCCATACTCGTGCCGCCTACACCGTCCCTACCACACCGCGATGGCGATTTGCTTGATTCCACCATCATACAATGGAGCAACCAACCCGCCGCCATGAATATCGAAGATGGAGATCCTATTCAACCTGCAACAACACATCCGGTTCGATGGGTACTTTTTCGATGCAGCTTCATTTCATCTCTAAGGAGCAACACACCACTAGTAGCTCCGCGCCTGACCGAGGAGGCGCCCCTAGAGGATTGGGACACCTTAACACGGTGTCTCGCATGCAACTTCAGGCCGCCCATCGACATCGACACTACGGGCGACCTGGCGCCACCTCGACAGGACAACGCTCTGTACGACTACATCTACGCTTTCCGGTTAAGCCAACGGACCCCCGCCCAACACTCTTGGGGCTGCGGTGCAACAGAGGCACCCCAAACATTGGGCGCGGCGATCGAGGCCGTCATGCATCGAGGGCCGATTGAGTGGCACCCATGATCCTCGACCACATCGGCGATCCAGCTCCACCTGGGCAGAAACGCCTTCTTGCGCGACTACATGAACACTGCGAGGTGCTACGGCGGTCACAACCAGCAAGAACAACGACAAGGGAGAACGTGCTAGATGCGCGGGTATTCTACCTCGTCGCTACCCCCGAGGCCTTCTTCAAGCTTCGCCACGCTACATCGTCGGCCACGAGCTACACAACACCGCCCGGTAAAATCAAGCTTCAAGTAGGAGTTCCTCCGGACCTAGTTTTTGAACCGGACCAAGAAGATCGAACCGGCGAGACCGTCGGTTCAATGGTTCGATTGGTCCAACCATTTAGAACTGGTTGAACCGCTAGTTCGTTAGCAATGTACCGTTTTATCGAACCGGTGTTGCATTTCTTAACGCAATCAATGGAAATGTATAAAACCCATCCCCAATAACGGCGCCCGGAAATGCGCGGTGACATCCCCAAGTGTGACCACCATGTCGGTGATCGAGCGGGAACGTCAATGGGATAGATCTTGCCATCTTAGATATTTCATCCGCAAGCGCCGCGGATCTATCATTGTAGCATTTCACCCTAAGTATTCGGTATCGTTATTTATATTTTCCCAAAGGAAGGCATGTGTTTATTAAGCTAGCATGGCATCGAATAGAGGAACACGTGTTTGCTTAGACCAATTTGTTCATAACGGGGGGTAAGCAATAACGGTTTAAAAGATAGTGTGACACACACTTAAGAATCCACCAGCAAAGGATAAAGAAAATAGATAAAGAATGAATGAATAAATGAATAACCTAATGGAGTAATCTTAATGTATCTAGTCATGGCCATGCAAATGAATAGTTAGGATCATATGCAAACATGATCTAAGCATTGTTAAGTCTAGGATACCGGGGAGACCCCACTAGGAAGTCTGCTTCCCACCAAGGCATTTATGAACTCCTATAGCACATACGAACGTGGGGGGATTTCAAGGGACGGTCAAGGCTTGTCACGACCCAGCCGCCTACCCCCTCAACCGTGGCATGCTCTCATATTCGTAGGTGTCATAATACCCGGGCACCATGCCCGCATATCAGAGCACTACTCTTGTCCTCCCCAGGATCCCCACTCGTCGAATGGACGGACTAGAACAAGAGCAAACCCGAAGGAACAACGAACCGATATCCCACCTCTAATCAAGTTAGGCATATGATGATCGATTATGAACTGATATGAACATGTCAATATTATGATATGTAAACTATATGCTACTTCATATACCAACACAAGAACATGAACAAAACTATACTCTAGTTCATAAGTTAGGCTAAGAACATAGATATAAGACTTGCAAATAGAAGAATGCTCCATTGAGAAGATATATTACCAAGGAACTTTCTTCTAGGAGACAAGCCCTCCTTGTAGCTCTTCTACTCCAAGTGCTAACCAAGAACTAAGAAGAAGAAGAAGAAGTAGAAGAAGAGAGAGAGGTAGAGGTGGTAGAGAGAGGAAGAATCTTTGGTTCTTTGGACTCCAAGTGGTGTGTGTTGAGAGAGGAAGAGAGGGGGCTACTTATACACTTGGAGGAGGGGCCTAAGTGCTAAATTACACCAAAACCGACACTGTACGCCTTCCTAATTGGACCAAACCGACCATCCCACGTCGGTAACCCCGGAAAAGCAGGTTAATGAACCGCCTCCCGAGGCCGGGCCGAAATCGCCTCGGGGAGGGTGCGGGCGCACCTTGGGGTGCGCGCGCACCCTCTGAGGCTTCGGCCCGGCCCGTCTCGATGGTCTGGCGTCCCTTCGTCTTGAAAAGTTGTGGGCCGGGCTTTGCTCGCCCAATGTTGATGTTTTGGGTCGATTTGCTCCTGGGCTTGTATTTTGCAAGAATGCGCTTTTCGGATGGCGTACTTTGGCGATTTTCCACTTGCTTTTATTATAAACCCGCAAAATAAAATACTAGACACTACAAGTGGAATTTTGTTAGAAATAAATGTATATGAGTATAAAAAGGTATAGTTTTACTCCTTATATGGTAGTAAGTTGACGGGAAAAACATGTCGTTAGTGACCGTCAACAAACTCCCCAAGCTTACCCTTTGCACGTTGATCGGGGAGTTGCTACTATGCCGATTATTATGTTTTTCAAGTGTCGGGGTTATAATAAGATTTTCTACTAGAGTTTGAATAAAATGGCACATCTTTTTTCTCACCCTTTATTACCTTTCATCGTAGCGGGGCTTTTTTAGCTTTTCTCAAAGTCTTGGGCGGTTGCCGAGATAGAATGGTTATAACGAAAAATACTTTTCATTCATCCTTTTGATCAACTTTCTCATCCGGGATTTATTTATTTTAGTTATATTTTGTGTTTAGAGAAAGTATGGGCTTTATTGTTATGTATATATATATATTTTTTTTTTTGGAGAGGTGGGCTCTGCTCGCCCTAGACTTTTGTCTTTTATTTCCTCTCTTTTTTTCTCTTTTTTTTTTTTTTTTTTTGGAGATGTGGGCTCTACTCGCCCTTGGACATGTGTCCATTTTTCATCTCTTTTTTTTTTTTTATAGCCCATATCTTTTTCTCTTTTCTTTAAAATTGGATTCCCGGATGTCAAGTCTCTCTTCTTGGACAAAATCATAGCAAATCTATTTGTACCATATCATACTTGGCAACAACTTAGACTAGATAGAGCTTATGCAACCCACATGAGTCGGGTTTTTCGGGATGAGTTTTTAGACTTAGCCACTAAACCCAAACTTTAGAGAAATTCGAATTATAAACTTGGCACAGGCAAAACATAAGACGAGCAACTATTCATCATTTCAACAAGGGAATAAATCTAAACATTTTCATAGCTCATATGTATAAACATGAAAGCATAAGAAGAGCTACTTATTCTATTTTTGAAATTTTTTTTTAGTTTTAGTTATTTTTTTCATTTTTTTTTTTTTTTGCAAGATTGCTTGAAATTTAAACATGCTGAAATTTAAACATCTTTGAAATAAAATAAAATTTGATGAAAGTAAATATACAATGCAATGTTACCCGCGGGGGTCCTCCCCAAGCTATCTGGAGGCCTACGATCGGGATTGAAGCCTTGGTGCCTCGAGCGGCTTCCTCGCGTGCGTTGCGTACCCATGTTGGACTCCAATTGGGTCCATCTCTGGCGACTTTGTTTGCCCGGTTTCTTTGCCAGCATGCGGTGTTTTGCACATGGGTATTGGCGTGTGCTCAATGTTCCTAGTGCGGACGTCGAGGTCTTTGCGGGTGGATACCGATAGCCTCCACCCCTTGTGGTGGCCGCACATCTTTGGACTAGCGGAGGCATATCATCGGGCCGCCGTCGAAGTCAAATCTATTGGCCCTCCATCTTCTTTGTTTTTCTCCTTTAGGCCACTCGGTGGTGCCCGTTGTCTAGAGGCGGCGGCTCCCGCCTAGGATCATACCCGGGTATTACCCACAGGGTCCCCATAGGATGAGGCCATCTTTGTGTGGAACATCGGTGTAGGGCGTGGGTTTGGGCTGTGGCGTGAAGTAGGGCTCATGGGAGGAGGATCCAACCTCCGGTCTCGACAGCTAGCGTGTGGAACTAGTAGGGGTATCTTTCTGCGCAAGCTATCGCCAGATCTCGAGCTCAAATATTAGTACACGGCTTTTATACAAGCGTAAGTCCGGGTTAGGTAACCGAACTATAGTTGCATAGCCGGGGAAAAGATGACCAAGCTCGCCCGGATGGTAAAATCTTAATTAAATGGCCCCCACACAAGCTGCGTAACAGGTCCAATAATCCCTGGGTGAGGAAATGTACTCTATCTGGCGATCACCAAAGCTCCAATCACGAGAGCGAGGCGTGTGATAAGGGATGTGCGGTGACAGGAACAACAACTTTTGTGATAATATGTAGAAAGTTCCCCGCACATCTCTATCACTGGATCTACTTTCACCTTGTGGACAATAGCATAGAGTAATTTTAGTTCAGTTTCATTCACCCATCAAACCCCATGTCTAGGAAACAAAGTCAGCGAGATCCAGCGATGGATGTATCTAAGTGATAGGTGCTGGATCTGTGAGTGGCGAGGTTTGAAATCACCGGCCTCATGAGCACCGGATATCTCCTCCCAAAAGTGATTCCTAACAAAGCCTGGGAAGAGCGGCATCTATGTCTAGTGCACATCTATAGCTGAAGCCCCAAAGGACGAGCTAGATCCACCCACTTAACATGATAAGGTTTACCAAAGAGGCGGAAAGAAATTCCTAGCTGGTCCTCTACTAGTGTGCATAAGAACTGGATTGTTAGGAGGTGAGAACCTTCCTCCTCGAGAGGGGAATATCCCCGCCACCCGATTGCTCTCCAAAGGATAGGGAATTCATCGTCCATACCTGTTTGTTCGAGGAGCTCGGGGTCGAGTCCGGGCGTGTGCTGGAACACACGGTCCTTGAGTAGGAAGATATGCTTGCATCTCCCGATCTCCACGGATGTCGAGGTACGCGGTAGCGTCGGCTTCGTCGATTGTCGGGGGCGCTTGAGCTTCTTCCTTCCCGACGACGGTCAGCGTCTTCTTGCATGGGGAGCCTTCGAGATCGTCGAAGTTGAGGGCGGAGCTCGTGCTTGTATGCCGTGAGCTTTGCCTTGACGACCGCCTCAACCCGCTGAAAACTCCTTTGACCTTCTTCATGGCTACTTGCAAAAATACTTGGGCGAAGACCTCGGGTGTGCAAGGGTTAGTTGAAAGTATGAACTTTCACACCCGCGATCTTGCTTGGCACAATGTTTTTGGTGGAGAAAATGGAGTGTAGAGCAAGGTGGGAGAGAGTGTGAGAGTGAAAAAGAATGAGAATGGAGGGTGGGTGCTCTCACACGGTGGTTATTTATAGCCGAGCAAATGGCACAGGCGCGTTACTGTAGGATAGGAGCCGTTGGTGCGGGCGGGAGGGCCCGGCGGCGCCCGGCGGCAGTGCGGGCGCACCTTGGGGTGCGCCGCGCACCCGCCCGAGGCCGCCGGCTGCGTGCTTTGGCGGGCGTGCACAACGGTCGCGAAAAGTTAGTGGGTCCGTTGTTTGCTGCTTATTTGCCGACCGTTTTCTCCCCTTTTTGATTTTCTCCAAAAATTTTCAAAATTTTGCTTTTGTTTGTTTTTTATATACTAAAAATTTATTTTAGAAAATATGTTTTATTTAGGAGAATATTTTTCTTAGTTTTTCGAAGAAGAATTTATTTTATTTATAAAGATCTTTATTTTAGCTTTTTTCAAAATATTTACTTATAGATTTTTATTTAATAAATATTTTTATTTTGATAATAAAATATTTTGTAAAACATTTTTTTAAATATACCCTATTTTTTTAGAGGGCGGGTTATTTATAGTCGACTGTCGACTCTCCCATGCTTCTTGGCGGGAAGTACACTCCGGGGTTTTGAGTCGATCCTTTGATGCACCATAATGGGCTTCTCTGCCCGTTTTTCTTACTGCAAGCGCTGTTGTACCCAATAAATGGGCATTTAACCGCCTTATCTCGACATGGAAGATGATGAAGCCCTTCCCGGTGATGTCGGCTTTGGCCGTATAGAGAAATGGTCTCCCCAAGAAGAGACACACATCCTCTTTTGGGCCCATGTCAAGGACCACGGTCTGCGGGGATGTACTCATCTTTGATTTTAATCAACATGTCTTTGAGAATTGCCTCGGGCTGCCGTGTTGTTTGATCTCGCCATTTGGAGGACAAAGCTTGCGGGAGCAAGTGTCCCACCATGGATTACATTGAAGGTGGCCTTGGACATCACGTTAATCGCCGGCCCCAAGTCACAAAATGCATTGGCGAAGATGTGGGGGGCAAATGGCACGGTGATGATTGGATGCCCGGGGTCTCCCTTCTTGGCAATGAACGGGCGAGTCTATGGGGATCTTTGCCGGTTCGGTGGGTTGATCGAGCCTCGGTGATATCATGTTAATCGACTTCGTCGCGGAATCTCGGGTTGCCACGGGATCCTACGAATCGTTAAGCGGCACTTGGGCGAAATCGGGCGGTACCGTGTTTCTATCATCTTATTGAAGGCGAAGTTGATTCTTCACGACCAACGTCAACCCTTCTAACTTGTTATTCACTCCTTCTAGGATTTTATCTTGGTGGCTCATCTTTTTGGTGAGATTTTTCGTTGATCTTGGCTTGGCCCAACACCGAGGTCCTTCAATGACGGTGACCCGGGGTTATAATTGGAGTTGTAACCCCGGTTACCTTGGAATGGTGGACCGGGATTTGGTTGTTCGGCCTTTTGCCGAGGTTGGCGATACCGTTCTTTGTTGTTGATGAATGAAGCTTCTTCCACGGGTCTCGGGGCAATTATTCCCAGTGGCCAACTTCACCACATGTCTCACAGTCATGTGAGCATCTGTGGCATAAACTGGGCGCTGTTGATTTTTGACTATCGCCAGGCGCTCTTCCGGTTTCTTCGACAATAGATCTATTTTTGCGGCAAGCAAATCCGCCTCCTTCACGGGATGCATGCCTTTTTGTGTTTTGGGCCGGGGTTACGTCCTCCCCGGCTACGGTTTGCAACCATCTTGTCAATCGTGGCTGTTGCCCGATTGATGGTAAGCGATAAGAATGCGCCACCGCCGGTGGCGTCTAGGTGCCCCTTCCGATATGGCCGTGAGACCATTATAGAAGTTACGGAGCACCGGCCGGTTCTCCATCCGTGGTGCGGGCATGCTAGAATGTATTCTTGCGGCCTCTCCCACGCCTCCGGAATGGGTTCCATTGATGTCTGCTGAAATTGGCGATCCTCCCCCTCGAGCATTGGTTTTGCCCATGGGAAAGAACTTAGCCAGAACGCGGTGGAGCACTTGGCCCACGTGTTGACAGCTTCCTTTTCCTTGTAGAACCATTTGTTTCGCCTTCCCCACGAGGGAGAAAGGAAACAAGCGAACCTGATGACATCGGGCTTGACGTCCTTGATGACGATGGTGTCGCATAGCTCAAGGAAGTGCCGGGAGATGGCGTTGGCGTCCCTCGCTAGGCGGTCCACGTAATGGGCCGCCCGCACCATGGTGATCAACCCAAGTCGCGCGCTTCAAAGTTCTTGTCGCCACATTAACCACCGGCCCAGTGGGCACGTTGGTGACAGCGGGAGTAGAGAAATCGCGCAGCGACTTTTGGGCCATAGCTTGCGGTTCGGTTGGTGCAGGGATGTCGGTCTCGACCGCCGGGTTTTCGGCTGAAGAAGAAGCGGCACGAGACCCATTCTTCCTTAGGAGTGCCTCCGGATCGGAGATGAAGTTTTCCCGGCGGCTTGGAAACCTGAAATACACTATCTGTTTTCATCCACAACGAGGAGAAAATATAAAAGATTAGCCCCAGTATGAGCAAATGGTAGCCACGCACCACGCTTCATATTCATAGCCGGCTAGTTTATTGTTTTTTTTTTCACAATGCCTTCCCTCGACAACGGCGCCCGAGAAATGCTTGTTGCATTTCTTAACGCAATCTGGAAACGGTATAAAACCCATCCCCAATAACAGCGCTAGAAATGCGCCGCTGACATCCCCAAGTGAAACCACCATGTCGGTGATCCGAACGGGAACGTCAACGGGATAGATCTTGCCATCTTAGATATTTCATCTGCAAGCGCACGGATCTATCATTGTAGCATTTCACCCGGAAGTATTCAAGGTATCGTTATTTATATTTTCCCAAAGAAAGGCATGTGTTTATTAAGCTAGCATGGCATCTGAATAGAGGAACACGTGTTTGCTTAGACCAATTTGTTCATAACAAGGGTAAGCAATAACGGTTTAAAGATAGTGTGACACACACTTAAGAATCCACCAGCAAAGGATAAAGAAAATAGATAAAGAATGAATGAATAAATGAATAACCTAATGGAGTAATCTTAATGTATCTAGTCATGGCCATGCAAATGAATAGTTAGGATCATATGCAAACATGATCTAAGCATGGTTAAGTCTAGGATACCGGGGAGACCCCACCAGGAAGTCTGCTTCCCACCAAGGCATTTATGAACTCCTACAAAGACATACGAACGTGGGGGGGATTTCAAGGGGCGGTCAAGGCTTGTCACGACCCGGTGCCTACCCCTCAACCGTGGCATGCTCTCATATTCGCGGGTGTCGTAATACCCGGGCACCATGCCCGCATATCGAAAGCACTACTCTTGTCCCCCCAGGATCCCCACTTTCGTCGAATGGACCGGACTAGAACAAGAGCAAACCCGAAGGAACAACGAACCGATATCCCACCTCTAATCAAGTTAGGCATATGATGATCGATGATGAACCGATATGAACATGTCAAGATTATGATATGTAAACTATATGCTACTTCATATATCAACACAAGAACATGAACAAAACTATACTCTAGTTCATAAGTTAGGCCAAGAACATAGATATAAGACATGCAAATAGAAGAATGCTCCATTGAGAAGATATATTACCAAGGCACTTTCTTCTAGGAGACAAGCCCTCCTTGTAGCTCTTCTACTCCAAGTGCTAACCAAGAACTAAGAAGAAGAAGAAGAAGTAGAAGAAGAGAGAGGTAGAGGTGGTAGAGAGAGGAAGAATGCCGGTTCTTTGGACTCCAAGTGTTGTGTGTTGAGAGAGGAAGAGAGGGGGGGGCTACTTATACACTTGGAGGAGGGGCCTAAGTGCTAAATTACACCAAAACCGGCACAGGTGCACGCCTTCCTAATTGGACCAAACCGACCATCCCACGTCGGTAACCCCCGTAAGGGTTAATGAACCGCCTCCCCGTGGGCCGGGCGAAACCGCCTCGGGGGAGGGTGCGGCCCGTACCTTTGGGGTGCGCGCGCACCCTCCCCGGCTCGGCTTTGGCCCGGTCTCGGTGGGTCAAGGCGTCCTTCGTCTTGAAAAGTTGTGGGCGGGCTTTGCTCGCCCAATGTTGATGTTTTGAGTCGATTTGCTCCTGGGCTTGTATTTTGCAAGAATGCGCTTTCCCGGATGGCGTACTTTGACCCGGTTTTCCACTTGCTTTTATTATAAACCTGCAAAATAAAATACTAGACACTACAAGTGGAATTTTATTGGTAATAAATAGATATGAGTATAAAAGATATAGTTTTACTCCTTATATGGTAGTAAGTTGACGCGAAAAACATGTCGTTAGTGATCAACAACCGGCCACAAATATTTTGAACCGGTGTGTATATATATATACGACTTAATTAATAATTGACACTGAATCATGAGATGGCGATAATTTTTAGCAATTGCACGCCCAAAATCACCTTCTCACTTTCTGAAAATCTTCATTTCTTTTGTCAAAGCGCTTCTAAGGGCAACATTTTTGCCAAAGATATTTCTCTATGACATCAAGAACTCCAGAAGTGGTGAAGTTGTATTATCTCTAAGTTCAATATAATATTGGTTACATGGAGGCATGTATGATTTACAAAGTAGCGCAAAAAGGACTTAAATAGAAATTAAAAATTTCACCATGATTTTTTCAAATGTTAAAAAAGCAAACCATTACAAATAGCATGTTGAGATAATCTAAGTGGATATATTGTTTGTCTGATTCAGAGCTCATATGACAAAGATGGAAATTTCAAAATTAAAAAAAAACAGCATTGATATCACCGCTTCCAGAACTCCAATAGCCAATGGCTAACGTCTATGCAACTTCAAGTTTCAACCGTGAAACACAAAAAGGCAGAGCCAACACCCGCCAGCAGGGCGCCTGATGAGGCAACACGTCGCGAGGAGCGAGCAGCCCAGGCTCTGGACATACGCGTCTTTTCGTGCATTTAATGTTTTGATTTGATAAAAAATTTTAAAAAGTTTTTTAGAAAACTAAACATACCCTGATTTTTTTTTATCTGACTAGTTGGTGCATGCAGGGGCTAGTCCGTGGACGGTGGCTCCTGGCCATGCGCCGATGCATGCATGGTGCTATCTTGGACGGTGGCAGAACAAAGCCTGCCGTCGCCCCTTCCGTCGCCCCTTCATGGCCACGGGGTGGCAGAACAAGGCCTGCCGTCGCCCCTTCATGGCCACGGGGTGGCAGAACAAAGCCTGCCGTCGCCCCTTCCGTCGCCCCTTCATGGCCACGGCCAGCAGAGCCTGGTCACTGGGCTGGGCACTGGCCCTGGATCGATGCTGTGTTGGTGAGGGTGTTCATTCATTGAGCCTCTTCTACACTCAGAGAGCTACTCTCTCGTTCAGTCTCTTTCACACAGGCGTAAACCCTAGCTCACCATTCAAGAAAAGCCTGCACTCACATCACATGAAAATAAAGCCTTCACGCACCACACAACAGCACCGCTCTCTGCAGTTGGCAGTTGATGGGATCTGACGGTCACGGTGGCCCATCTTCACGGCCTCTTCATGAAGCCTGGCCACTGGCCCTGGCCATGGTGCACGGATCGGTGCTGTGTTCTTGCGCTTTGTGGGGAGTTCACTGAGCCTCTTGTACACAGAGAGCTATCGTATCTCAGGTTCAAAAAAAAAAAAAAAAAAAAAAAGCTATCGTATCTCTCGTTCACTGGCCTAAACCTCACCATGAAGCTAAAAATAGTTTTACAAAGTTCATTCAATTTAAGAAAAGCCTGCACTCATTGGGAGGCATCGACATGAAAATGCATGATGAGGTGGTGCCTTGACAAGCTGCATATATATACTACGTAGGTATTCCTGTGCAACGCATGCCTGCAATCTAAAAAGAAAAAGAGAGCGCAGCTTATGCATGCCCGGCAGACGATATAGTGCGTACATGTTGTACATGCATTTGGGCACAGCTGAGCTCGGCACACAATTCAATAAAGAAAGCATGTGCATTGCTCAAAGTTTCTTCATAGCGCCACAGTAGAGAACCGTCCAAAATCCAGCTCTAGATTCCTCCATCAAAAGTAACTGTACTAAGAACATGATATATAGTGCCATTATTTTTTTTTTTTTGAGATTACACGGTACAACGTAGGCGCTCAACACGCACGCACACTCACCCCTATGAACACACGTGCACGCAAACCCTACCCCTATGAGCACTTTCGAAGGACTGAGCCGGCAAATTTTGAAGTTCGAAGTCACCACTGGCGCCTCGCTATCGACGGGGGCGTCGCCTACCACTTAATGCATAGTCTTGGGAAAATCCTGAAATAAATCCAGGATAAAGTGTCGCACCCGAGAATTTGAACCCCGGGTGGGAGCCCCCAACCAATGGCCTTACCATTGAGCCATGAGCCCCTTGAGATAGATTAATACAAAATATTAATAATGTATCCTATATCTAACTGTTTATGTTTTTTTAAACGTGAACTAGAAATTTGTGAAGCTATTATTTTTACCTTCATGTAAAAAGAAGGACAGCTAATTGGACGCCTACCTAGCAGGTATAATGTGCCTTTATTTGAGACACTAGTGCGGGATTGACCTCTATTCGGGTTGAAACCCCTCTACTCCGTGTAATGCTACCCGGAATAGGGGTTGGGGAGTAAAGGGTTTGGAACCTGGAATAGAGGTGCACCTTTACTCGGGTTGGAAACGCCAACCGGGAGTAAAGCTCCCCGCTAAGGCAACACGTAACCCGGCGGGAAGCTTTTACTCCCGGTTGGTGCTTTCAACCCGAGTAAAGATTGTTTTTTTTTTTTTTTATTTTCTTTTCATTTTAATTCCTGATTTGTTTTGATTTTAATTATTACTTTTAGTTAATGATTTGTTTTGTCTCAAATTACATATACATTAACTAAAGCCCCCTTTACTCCAGGGCACAAAAATACCGAGAATAACCACGAAAATGGCCTCCAAATAGAAGTCGATTGTGTAGTAGTGAGATAGATTAATACAAGTTCTTAATAATGTATCCTATATCTAACTGTTTATGTTTTTTAAAAAGAGAGATTTGTGTTTTGACCTCTTTTCTTAAAACGGACTAGGTGAACTAGAAATTTGTGAAGCTATTATTTTTACCTCCATGTAAATTGGACGCCTGCCTAGCAGGTCTTGTATGCATGCAATGATGTCGATGGCTGCTCTCCGGATTAATGCGATTTCATGGCCTAGCTCTGAGGGCTCTGAGCATGGCTGCAGCTCTGATTAAAAATGTCGAATTGTGAAAGCCCAGCTGATTAGTGATGTTGCAGCAGCGCTGGGGTGATAGCGTGAGTGCATGCACGGGGAGACGAGACGCTCTGATGAGCCGGCTATTTCGTTGAGTTGTGTACAAAATTTTTGACACCTACTCCCTCTCGTCGCATGGAGTTTGTCGTTTTTGACTTTTAAACTTTATATTTGACCATCCGTTTTATTCAAAATATTTATGCAACCTTGCTGCACACTTTGGAACTTTAGTCGATGGGACATGGCACCCTTGCTGCACATTTGGAACTTTGCAGCGTGCATGCATAGTATCTGCATGGGACGGCATCAATAATAATAGCACCCACCCGCTCTCCCTTTGGCATCAATAATAGCACCCCTCTCTTTGATCATTTCTCCTATGGTTGTCGAACGTCAATAAAAGCTCATCCTCTGCCCTCCCACCAGAACCAAACCAACGCTACTAGCTGAAGCTGTGGCCTAAGCTTTCTCGCTCCCTCCACTTATGCATCAACTCTTCTCTCTACCACCTGGTGCAAACTAGCTTCAATCAAAATCAAATCAACCAAACCAGCGTTTCCAAGAACACGCGAGGGCCCCTAGCAATTGCATGTTGGCTACTGGCAGGCGTTTCTGCCTTCTCGCCATCGATAGTTCATCACTGGCCAAGGCGCTGGTGAGTTGAGGTGCGCAACTCATTGTCATCTATCTATAGTGTTCTCCAGTACTTGCCCTTTTGAAGAAATACTCTTCAACATCTAATTGATGGTTTACTTTTCTCCGCCATATATTCAAGATCCTAACTGGAGTGCACGGTTGATCTGACCTCCTCTGTTAAGGTTCTTGAACTCATCAAGCTAAAGTAAAATTGATATGACCATGAGCAGAAAAAAGAAACCTCCGGACGATGACCAACTAACCATGGCCACACCGGCCAAATAAGGTATGGTGTTCTTTTCTTACTCTTTATATTTCTCTTTGACATAAAAGAACTATATATTATTCGTACTTGGTACATACCAGTTCTCTTAATTAGGAATTTTGTATTTTGCGTGCAAACTTAATCTAATATTGGTATTGGACCAATCCGGCTGCAATCTACGGTGTGCTGGAAGAACAATACATATGAAATATCATGCCGTTATTTTTTCTTGGTAGATATTTGAATATGGATCTTTTATTCCTACACCTTTTGTGAGACGTCAACCAAATAAGAAAAAATAAATCAAGGGTAGTATCGTCTGGTTTGTAATAATTTGTTTCTTTGGCTTAAACGGACTATAAACCTACATTACTTCATAATTAACCATAATATGAATGATATGGGTTATAGTGCAACAATTTAAGATACAATTAATACAGATTATTCATAGAGTATCATTTATCTAAATATATTTATGTTTTTTTTTTATAACAGAATCTTATTTGGATTGGATGGTATAGGAAAATAAGGTAAGAAAATACTTGTAATACCCAAATGTTAAGCTTGCATTTTTGCACTTGCATTTCGTGAGCGGTGCTTCTCTTCCTCAGCTGTAGTCACATAAATCATGCCCTACGAGGTTTTATCTCGTGGCCACATTAAAAGCTGTCAAAGAGACACATAACCTACTTTCTGGGTGGTGGCAGGCATGGTGGTGGTTGATTCTTTTACTATGCATGTGCGCAAGATTTTTAATCAGGTACTCGCTAACGATATGGTGGTGGAGGCTGACTCTTGCTATATGCATTCTAACAAGATTCTTGATTAGGTATTTTATCACGGGGAAGTGGTTCGTCATATGTTTTCTTGCACTCTTCGATGCCGTTCGGCCCCTCGTCGAGAAGGAGAAGCCCCTCCTCAAAGCTCACCACGATCCTCTCCACGGCCGCCGCCATTTCCTCCCTTTCCTCTATCGGCTTCTTTTTTTTTTTTTTTTTTTTTTTTGGAATAATTTATCGGCTTCTTTTTCCTCACCGGCCTTTCCCAGCTCTCTCTCTCGATGACGATGTGGGGTGAGACTCTCGTTTCGCCCGACGCCTGTTTATAGCCCGACGGCTCCTGAGGGTACACAAAAAAAGGAATACAATATTCTTCTTCTCAGCCCTCGCTCAATCGGTGACTGGACCAGGCAAGGGCGACGTGAACAGGCCGGGGCCCAACCCCCAGCGTGCGACAGTAGATGGAGTCTACAATACCGTGCGCCGCGCGTAGGGCCGGATCGCGGGGTTCCAAAGAAGAGACAAAGGAGTAATGCTCACAAAATGCAGCGAAACGTGAAAAAGTAGTTACTCCCTTTCGAAGACTCCCAAGGATGTTTTCAATGGATATGCCACATATGACGTTCAGGGACTACAAAGGCGTATATGGACGACATCGATCATGGCGCGAGCCGAAGGTAATTCTACTATGGGAGGAGCTCCAGGTGCTACAAAGGCGACAGGTTTCCATCCCCGATGTAGGGAGGGGCACAATGGGCGATGTCCTCAAAGACCAATGTTTTGTAAAATTTCAATTAATTGTTTTTGTACTATAGATAAGTGTATTATGTTTTACTCCATTTGTCTCAAAATATCTGTTGCTATCGCTTTTCAACAAACAACTTTCATAAAATATTTATTAAAAAATAATATATACTACATAATTAGTAAGATTGGAAAAGTCTTTAAATCTATTTTTTTTAAGATACAAGAGTTGCACGTCTTTTTTCTTCTACAAATCGAGTTAAACCTACGATAGGCACAACAACAGTGATAGTTATTTAAGGACGGAGAGGCTACGTCAAATCATAGATATTTAAGGACGGAGAGGCTACGTCAAATCACATTATTTGCAAACCATCGAGACAGAGAGAGATCCAGGGTGCAAACTTTCCATCCGATGCGTGACGTAGCTCGAGGTTTGAGCCGGCTCAGAACTACTCACGGGTGTACAGAATTCCCTGCACTGTGTGGTACCACTCACTCGCTACAGCTGCTTCGTCGTGCATGCACCGTGGACGCTGGCATGCATGGTGATATATCTTGGACGGTGGCAAAACAAAGCCTGCCGCCGCCACTTCACTGCCAACAGCTGCACGGATACTTGTGCGAGCCTGGCCACTGGGCACTGGCCCTGGATCGATGTTGTGTGTATGCCTGGCCACTGGGCACTGCACCTCATCTTGGACGGTGTGCTGTTGTGTGTAGTATGCGCGGTGAGGGTGTTCGTTCAGTCTCTTTGACACAGGCATAAACCATTTAAGAAAAGCCTGCACTCATGGCCGGCACGGACATGAAAATAAAGCCTGCACGCCCACACAACAGCACCGCTCTCTGCAGTTGATGGGATCAAATTGACGCAAAGCTGCCCGCCTCTTCATGAAGAGCTCGGTGCGCGAGCCTGGCCCTGGTGCACGGATCGGTGCTGTGTTCTTGCGCTTTGTGGGGAGTTCATTGAGCCTCTTCTAGCTATCCTATCGCTCGTTCGTTCACTGTCTCTTTGACACTGGCCTAAACATCTCCACCAAGCTAAAAATAGTTTTACAAAGTTCATCCAATTTAAGAAAAGCCTACACTCATTGGCCGGCATCGACATGAAAATGTATGAAAAGAAAAAGAGAGTGCAGTGTATGCATGCCCGGCATGTAGTACGACATGCATTTGGGCTTAGCTGAGCTCGGCACACAATTCAATAAAGAAAGCATGCATGTGCATTGCTCAAAAGTTTCTTCACAGCCCCACAGTAGAGAACCGTCCAAAATCCAGCTCTAGATTCCTATATCAAAATTAATTGTACTAAGAACATGGTATATAGTGCCATTATTTGAGATCACTGTACCACAGACTATCTATAGCGTGCTTTGGATGGTCGCTATAGCGACATACAGACGGTCGCTATAAACATATAGCGACCAATTTGGTTGGTTGCTGTAAGTGGCGTCGCTATAACTTATAGAGACCGACCCTACTTACAGCGACCGACCGTTCGACGGTATGTGATATATAGTGACCGACCGTTCAGCGCCACTTGCAAACTTATAGCGACCAATGGTCTGCTGCTATATTATATAGCGACCAACCGTAGGACACTATGCATATAGGGAAATTACAGCATAATATTATTTATTTATACATTAATCTCAAGATCAATACTAGTCATACGACTAATGATTAGTATTTATAGTACATATTTAGTATCATTGGAAAAGTCTTTAAATCTAGTTTTTTGTTTAAATACAAGTGTTGCACATCTTTTTCTTGTACAAATCGAATTAAACCTATGATAGGCACAACAACAGTGATAATTATTTAAGGATGGAGAGGCTACGTCAAATCACATTATTTGCAAACTGTCAAGACAGAGAGAGATCATGGTGTGCAAACTTTTCATACGATGCTTGACGTAGCTCGAGGTTTGAGCCTATAGATGTACAAATGGCCCGCGGCACGGTGACCCGGTCCGAGGCCCGGTGATTTGGCCCGGTACCGAGCACGCGCCCGGTCCGGTTTGTGCGGGCCCGCGGTGGCACGGCCCGGTAGCCGGACGGGCCATGGGCCGCTGCCTCGGCACGTGGCACGGTGCCGGCACGACCGGTGAGAAAGGCGGCCCGATGGTGGCCCGTTGAATTAAGCATTTTAGAATTTGGCCTTGCATTTTAATTTGGCCCGAAGATTAGAATTTGGCCCGGATGAGGGCGTGCGGTAGGCTAACCCTAAAATCACTCCCACGGTCCCCCAATCCCCACACCACCCCCACGCTCCTCCCCCCCTACGCCGCTCGGGCCGACGGTAGGATGTAGTCCCCAGTGCGGCGGCGAGGTCGCAGCTAGCCCCACGACCTCGGAATGCACCCGGCGCGGCCGGCGAGGCGCGGCCCGAAGCGGCGGTGGCGCGAGCGGAGGCCGGCGGCGGCTGCGGCTGCGGGCCAGCGAGGCGGCTGCGGCGGCGGGCGGGCAGCCCGGAGGCGGCAAAGGAGGCGCAGTCACGCAGCGCCGCCCAACGAGGCGCCCGCCCGCGGGCGACCTACGAGCGAGGCCGGTCGCGGCAACCTCCCATCGGCCGTGGCCGGCCCGATGAAAGGTAGCCCGACGCGGCCCGTGGCGGCAAAAACGGCCCACGGACCGGGCCATGGGCCGAGGGTGGGCCCGGCACGGTGGCACGCCCGACGCGGTCGCACGCTGGCCACGGCGGCACCGGGCCGGCCCGTTGGACATATATATTTGAGCCGGCTCGAACTACTACTCCGTACAAAATTCCCTCACCGTGTGGTACCCCTCACTCGCGATCTGGCGGCGTCTTGCATGCACTCCGTCGCGAGGGACTAGTCGTCTTGGATGCGCCAAGATGCATGCATGGTGCTTGTCTTGGACGGTGGCGTAACAAAGCACCGCCGGCGCCCCTTCACGGCCGCCACCGGCCGCACGCGCTCGCTTGCGCCGAGCCCGCCCACCGGGGCGGCACGGGATCGAGGGTGTTCATTCGAGCCTTGTTCACTTGCCATGCACTCCGGAAAAACGGCTGTTGGGCTGCAAACTTTGCATGGCAAGTGAACGAAGCTGAAATATTTCGGCCGCTTTCGAGCCCGGCAAATAGTCCACGAAAATGACAATTATGCCCTCGCCTCTCCCAACCCTAGCCATTTCACGTTCGCTCCCAATCCCTTCGATACGGCGCGTTGCGGCGCGCCGCCGCCCTTTCCCGCCGCCGTTTCTCGGCGCCGCCACCGCCACCCGCACCACGCCGCGCCAACGCAGTCCACCCGCCGCCGCACCGCTACCGCCACCACCGCCGGGGACGCGCTCCCGTTCCGGATCGGCGGATGGACGGCGACTCCTCCACCGGTGGTAGCTTCGATGGGAGCCAAAGCGCCGCCGCTGCGGGCGCCTCCCGGCTTCCCCACGTCTCGCGCCACGGCGCCGTTCGGCACCGACGAGCGTTCCCAGCCGGCCCCGCGTTCCGGCGATCCCGGCGTTCCCGCGGCCCCCGCGTTCCCGCCGCCTTCCGATCCATGGAGCGTCGGTCGCGGCCCCTCCGGATTTGCGCCCGCCTCCCAAGCTATGCAGATCCAAAGAAGACCCACCCCTACACCTTCGCCATGGACCTCACCTCCGACGGCCCGGCGTGGCCGCGGGGGCATTCGCACGGCGCCTTCTTCCCCCTCCCTCCGTCCAACGGATGCCGCGGCGCCTACATGATGTCGGGGCGGGGTCATCGTCGCCCCCCCCCCGGGTTCGTGCACGGTGCCTTCTTCCAACCACGGGTGGTGCCTTCTTCAAGCACCGGGTGAAGCCGGGCGGTCGAGGGCGGATCTGCGGTGCCGGCCGTGGGCGCGTGCTCAAAGGCGTCGCCCTCGGCAACTCCCAACGCATAATCGGCGACAACCGTCCCTCCACGGTAACTTATCCTTCGACCCCCTCGCACAATTACATGTTTGAGCATTTGTTTCGATTTAGCTCTGTACCGTGGTGTAAATGTGAACAATGTTAGGTTCAGAACCGGGCCAGTAATAGGGCCGATTGGACTGTGGATCAGACCCATCATTTCTGCCGCTTGTATTGCGAGCAATTACAGGCCGGTAACTGCACCAACAACCGGTTGACTAAAGTTGGATGGGCTGAGTTGAAGAAAAAATTCCTGGAAGAAACGGGGTACCTACACACCACAGATCAGTTGTCGGGTTTTTTCCGCCAGGGACTCAAAGCCGAATGGAACTTCAGCCGCTTCCTTCGCTACCAAGCTTCCGGTGTAGGAACTGATAAACATGGCAACATTGTGGCCGAGCCGGCGTGGTGGGATGCCCATTTGAAGGTATACACCAGCGCCGTCTTCGTCTATTGTTTACTCGATTCTAATTGAAGAACGTGTTCTCATCTTTCTCTTGTGTTTTATGTTTTTCAGGGGAAACCTAAAAGATGGCAAGTATACCGGTGGGCAATGCCTCCGTACTTGGACCTTATGGACCAAATGTACGCGGCGAGGTAGACTCGTCCTGCTCTTACGTTGCTGGCCACAATAATGCCCCAACTCCAGATGGCCCAGTTCCAATTGACTCCGCAGAAGACACTGATAAGGAAGCCGAGGACGCCGAGGATCAGTTTGGGGCGGCCACTCCCTTGACCAGCCCTACCCCTACATCCAACCCAAGCAAAAGAACCTCTAGCACCCCTCTATCCAACCCATCCAAGCGAACCAGCAGTGTCGGCACCACAGCCAGCAGCCCTAGCAAGCCAGCAGGAAGCAGCAAGAGCAAGAGCAAGCGCTCCCGCAGAAGCAACAGCTCCATCTCTAATGACCTCTTCTCCACCAAGCTGCAGCTTCAAGAACAACGGAACGAACTTATCAACAAAGCGGTGGGGAATTGGACCAGATGCAAAGATAGCAATGGCAAAAAGAAATCGCCGGAAGTTAGGCATCAATTCACGTGATCGAACCAGTTTTTGTACCGTGGGTACATGCGCATCGTCAAGGACCCTTTAGCTCTGTCGGCATTCATCCAAGCTGAACCTGAGGATTGGCGTTTCCAGCTGGAGGAAGCATCGAAGGAATCGAGGGTCGTCAACTAGACCCCTCCTTAATTATTTATCATGTTAGTGTTGGCAGGGTGCAACTAAGACTATTAGTTAACTAAGTGTGTTCTAAATTAAATGTGTAATGAACCTAGTGTGTATGGAACTAAGTCTGAACAATGTCTAATTATGTCGAGTTAAGTGCAATGTGTTATGTGTGTTGGTGAACTTTAAATTCCAGCAATGTGATATGTGTGTTGGTGAAGTTTACATTCCAATAATGTGATATTTGTGTTTGCAATTTATTTATTTTGCAAGTTATTTATTTTCGAAGAAAGTTATTCAGCAAACTAATTCTGTTGCTTGCTGATGCTTGGTGTTCTTGATACAAAGTTATTCATTATTGTGGGCAAGCTAATTCTGTTGCTTGCTGAAGCATGGTGTATTTCATTGCAACTTAATTATTTTGGTGTGGATGTATTCAGCAAGCTAAATGTGTGGCTTGCTGTTAATGCAAGTACATTATTGAGCACGCTATGAATGCAGCAAATAATTTATTCATCAAGGTATTTATGTACAAAGTAATTAACTAAGCAAATAATTTATTCAGATAGTTTCAAATACAATAACTTGTTGCTTTCTGTTTGTGTGTGCAGGCTGCTGGACCGAGTGTACCAACCCAAACATCATTAGCGCTGGGCGGCGACAGTGCTCTGGTGCGTTGTGTTCGCAATTTAGGCGAAACCGGCCGTGTTCGCCCTGAGGACCTAGTAGCCTTCCTTGAACTGACCCTCGACGATGAAGACGATGAAGAAGAGGAAGCAATGTTCATGGGTACGTACTCACAGTCTCTGCCTAGAGCACCTTATAGGCAACCCAAAGTAACTGGTTTGGATTGGGTACTAGCGAAGTTGGCCAATCCTAAGGCATGTTACACCATGTTTCGGATGAGCCCAGACATGTTTCATAGACTGCATAGGAGGCTGGTGGAGAGGTGTGGCCTGGAAAGTAATAACAAGTCCACCTCTATGGAGGCTTTAGCGATGTTCCTTTGGATGGTTGGGGCCCCTCAGTCAGTTAGGCAAGCTGATGACAGATTTGAGAGGTCAGTGGCCACTGTGAGCCACATGGTCACAAGAGTATTGGAAAGTATGGATAGGCTAGCGGCTGAAATAATAAAACCGCGGGACCCTGAATTCAAGGAAATGCATCCAAGACTTGGGGGTCGTAGGTTCTTTCCATACTTCAAGGATTGCATAGGGGCCCTAGATGGTACTCATGTACGGTGTGTTGTGCCACATGAGGAGTACATGAATCATCTGTGCCGGAAAGGGATGACAACACAGAATGTTATGGCTGTCTGTGACTTTGACATGAGGTTTACATTTGTTCTTAGTGGGTGGCCGGGATCTGTTCACGACATGACGCCGTTCAACGATGCATTGACAACATATAGCGATGTGTTTCCTCATCCTCCTCCAGGTGCACTTGGTTAATAGTGTTTTGTTGTGACAAGTCATGTTAAATTGGTGATTGATCTAACTGTTGAACATTTGTGCAGGGAAGTTCTACCTAGTGGACTCCGGATATCGCAACCAGAAGGGATACCTAGCACCTTTCAAGGGTGCGACGACAAGGTACCATGTTGCGGAGTTTCGAGATGCCATACCACCACAAGGTATGGAAGAGACATTCAACTATGCACATTCTTCTCTTAGAAATGTGGTAGAGAGGACAATTGGTGTGTGGAAAATGAAATGGAGGATGTTGCTGAACATACCTAGCTACCCACTTCAGAAGCAAAAGCAAATCATTCAAGCTGCTGCTGCATTGCATAATTTCGTTAGGGAGAGTGGGTTGAACGATAAACATTTTAGTCGTTGTGATAATCATGAGAATTACGTGCCACGACAAGCGTATGAGGATCAACCGGATGACGAGATAGTGGAAGACGAAGCTGATGACATGAATGCGTTTCGTGAGATGCTTGCATACTGTTATTATTATCGTACATGATTTATTTGATCGGCAGTTTGAAATTGTGTGTATGAGGACATGTAGTAAACCTATTATGTGTGTGCGCATCCTGTGTATTGTGAGAGATTTTTTTTTGAGCTTTGTATGAGAATGTATTCAAATAAACCTGGTTTGTATTGTTGTTGAGAAATGATTTATTTTTCCCAGATCATGTGTGGATGGATCCACTGTATGATTGAGAACTGTTATTTTTTTTTTGTAAAAAAACTCTATGTATGATGAACTGTTATGCGGCTGGTTTGTATTGTTGAGAAAAGTTTGGTTTTCCCAGAAATGTGATGATTGAATTAAATTTCGAATTTGATATGTTGCTCATGTCTGAGAAGTGCAACTGCATCCTGGTGCTCTTGGTTAAATTTGGAGTTTGTGTATTGTATGAAACACAGGGGCAAAATGTAATTTTACAAGGGGCTGACATCTGGATGGCATTGTCGCATGGGAAGTGAACGCAGGCCGATTTATTTTGCCTGGCGTGCACTGGAGCATGGCCCACCGTCCCAAACTTTTTTGCCTTGCATGGCAAGTGAACAGGCTCTCATTGAGCCTCTTCTACACAGGCATAAACCCTAGCTCACCATTTTAGAAAAGCCTGCACTCATGGGCCGGCATGGACATGAAAATAAAGCCTGCACTCATGAGCTACACAACAGCAAACAGCCAGCCAGCACCGCTCTCTGCAGTTGGCAGTTGATGGGATCTGACGGTGGCCCCTTTTCACGGCCTCCTCCTAAAGAGCTCGCTGCGCGAGCCTGGCCACTGGCCCCGGCCATGGTGCACGGATCTATGCTGTGTACTTGCGATTTGTGGGGAGCTCATTGAGCCTCTTCTACACAGAGAGCTATTGTATCTCTCGATCACCATCTCTTTGACGGCTAAACCTCACCACCAAGCTAAAAATAGTTTTACAAAGTTCATTCAATTTAAGAAAAGCCTGCACTCATTGTCCGGCATCGACATGAAAATGCATGATGAGGTAGTGCCTTTTGACAAGATGCATATATGCGGGAGAGTACGTCTCTCCAACGCATGCCTCTGCAATCTGAAAAGAAAAAGAGAGTGCAGCAGATGCATGCCCGGCAGGACGATATAGTAGTGCATATGCATGCAATGATGTCGATGGCTCTCCGGATTAATGCAATTTCGTGGCCTAGCTGAGCGCTCTGAGCATGGCTGCAGCTCTGATTAATGTCGAATAGTGAAAGCCTAGCTGATTAAAGATGTTGCAGCGCTTGATTAAAGATGTTGCAGCAGCGCTGGGAGGAGGGACCGGCACCAGAGATTCCTGTCCATCCGTGAGACGCTCTGATGAGCCGGCTCTTCGTTGAGGCTTGAGCCGTAGTACAAAATTTTTGGCACCCTTTGCTGCGCACTTTGGAACTTTGCAGCGTGCATGGGACGGCATCAATAATAGCACCCCCTCTCCCTCTGCGTGGTGGCAAGTTGATCACAGCCTTTGGCATCCCCCTCTCCTATGGTCGTCAAACGTCAATAAAAGCTCATCTTCTGCCCTCCCACCGGAACCAAACCAAACCAAAGACGACACTACTAGCTGAAGCTGAGGCCAAAGCTTTCTCGCTCCCTCCATAAACTCTTCTCATCTCTACCATCTGCTGCAAGCTAGCTTCAATCAAAATCAAATCAACCAAACCATCGTTTCCAAGAACACGCGAGGGCCCCTAGCAATTGCATGTTGGCTACTGCCAGGCGTTTCTGCCTTCTCGCCATCAATAGTTAATCACTGGCCAAGGCGTCGGCGAGTTGAGGTGCGCAGCTCGTTGTCATCTATCTATAGTGTTCTCTACAGTACGGACCCTTTTAAGAAATACTCCTCAACATCTAATTGACGGTTTACTTTTCTCTGCCATATATTGAAGATCCTGACTGGAGTGCCCGGTTGATCTGACCTCCGGTGTTAAGGTTCTTGAACTGATCAAGCTAAAGTGACAAGACCATGAGCAGAAAGAAGAAACCTCCGGACGACCAACAACCATGCATGGTCACTCTGGCCATATAGGGTATGTTGTTGTTTCTTCTCTGGCATAAAAGAACTATATATTATTCGTACTGTTATTTTTTTTTTCTTGGTTGATATATGAGTACGGATCTTTTATTCCAATCTTTTGTGAGACTTCAACCAATTTAGAAAAAAAACAAGGCTAGTATCGTCAGGTTTGTAATCACTTGCTTCTTTCTTTGTCTTAAAAGAACTATTAACACCGTAGGAATATAGATTGACAATTTAAGATAAAGTAATACGAATTATTCATAGCGTATCCTTTATCTAACTATATTTATGTTTGTTTGTATCACAGAATCAAGTTCAGAATGGATGGTATAGGAAAATAAGGTAAGAAAATACATGTAATACCTTAGTGTTAAACTTGCAATGCGTGAGCGGTGCTTCTCCGGCTCTCCTAAATTTAGGAGCTACGTTGCAATAACTCTATTTACATTATTCTTCTAAGTGATAGAATGCTCGTAACGGAAACTATTTGTATTCACAAGATAGCACAAATATGCTTTAGTGTTGGAATGTTTAAAATTGCCCTTTTGAATGCCCTAGGTTGACCTATCGTCTTGACCGGAAAGCTAAAGGCCTTTCCATGGGTTTCTGCCCCTAACAAAAACTGAAGTCCATGATATGTGGAACAAACTTTGTTGAAGGGTCATGAGCTGATTCAGTGCCTAACATGGTCAAACAGAGCTCCTAAGAATCACCAAAATGCTTTTTAAAATAAAAATGATGGTTGACTCAATTTGACCTAGATAGCATTTTGTTTGACCTATACTGGATGCCAGCTAGAGTGCTTATATGTTGGTGCACCTTGAATGAAAAATGTTGATAATTTTATAAGGAACAATCATTGTTTAATGGCCAAGTCATGAAAATGAACCTAGCGTGCTCAAAAAGTGCTTGCAAGTCACATCTCAAAAGCTGTTTTATAACTCCGAAAAGTGCCAAGTCATTTTGCAATTTCAGTTTCAATGTACCCTAGTTTAGGGCCCTGTAGTTTGCTAACCAGGCCAAACTAGTGCTTGATCCTTGAAGTTGAAATGATCACCTCAGGTAGCTCTACATTAGTACACCCTCCGTCTTAAAATGTGTGTCGCTTTCGGTTTTTCGCGTCACAACTTTTGACTTGATTTGTATAAAATATGTGCAACGTTTATATCTTCAAATAAATTTGTTAAAAAACTAGGTTCAAAGATCTTTCCAATGATACTAATTATGTATGATAAATATTAATATTTTTTAATCTATAATTTTTTTAAGTTGTTTCTCGAAAAGCGTAAGTGATAAACATTTTTTTGGACGGGAGTATATATTTAGCAACTTTTGCCGGAGCATGCACGGATTAGCATCTATATATAGGGGTTCAAAGATAGCCTGTCAGCCGGCTTTTAGTACTGAATGGACAGCTGCCTATCTAGTACTCCCTCCGTCCCCTTATGTGTGTCGTCAGGGAAGCGTGTTTGTGAGGGAAACACCCGTTTTAGAGAAACAAATATTTAGAGGCAGAGGGAGTACTCCTCCATGGCCGACAGCCCAGGGCTGCGATGGTGGTGGCTCCGGCCACGCATGCCACGTGATGGCCTCAAGCCGGCAGCAGGCCG
Organism: Hyparrhenia diplandra; assembly: GCA_015847255.1. Lineage (NCBI taxonomy): Eukaryota > Viridiplantae > Streptophyta > Magnoliopsida > Poales > Poaceae > Hyparrhenia > Hyparrhenia diplandra. The sequence goes on along the minus strand of JADLZK010007624.1, from coordinate 241,098 downwards.
ACCACGCCCCACCCAGATGTGGTCCTCCTGGAGAAAATTCTTCAAAACATCAGGGGAGTTGGCCGGCGGCTTGATGTGCTTCAATATAATGCGGGCTGCGGTGGACAGTGACAGTGGTCGTGTCGTGACCACGGTTTTTTACCGACCGGATTCCGGTAACCGCCGGCCTCGGTTTCGATAAACGGTCCGGTTACCGATAAAACCTGGGCGGTTTGCGGTCGGTTGAAGTTTGAATTCAAATTCAAAGCGGCGGCCGGCGTTCGGTATAAATTGATAAACTTAGGGCGGTTTGGAATTTATCTGCCGGTTTGAGCGGTATAAATTCAAACCGCCCGAGGGAAGTTTTATTTTTTTAATTTTTTTTTTTGGAAGGAATTTTTGGTAGTTGCTTTGGACATTTTGATGTAAAAAGTGGCACACAATGCGGAAATAAATAGCATAAGTCAATACGGTAACAAAATGTGGTGGCATACAAATAATCAACGGCGTAGCATATCACGGGAACACCCCATATCGGCCGACTCCTCATACTCGGCGGTAGACATAATAGAGATACCTCGGCTCTTTGACGGTGCGAGCCTTGTATCTTGCCAAGTTAGCCCCGACCATCTTGCTGTTGTCTCCCATTCTTCAACCAACCGATTGTAAAAATCGGGGGTCTTGCCATTCGTACACCCATCTAGTCATAGGCCGCGCGACACGTCGGGGAATGGGATAGGTATAAGAAGGCTGCGAGGTCATTTGTAGGGAGGATGAGAGTCTTGTGGAGTGCCGTGAGTCCGCCGCTAATCGTACATCCTCTGCGAGTCCGGGTTGGCCATGGTCACGGTCTTGAGTCGCATGTGTGAACTGGGTCTCGCACGCAATCAACCATAATTAGTGGTCATAGACGAAACAATTGTCGCGTATGTAGGTTGAAGTGCAATTGATACGTGAAATGAAGACACGCATAACCACTTTCGCACCAGCACCGCTCCCACCGGCACCACTCGCACCGGCACCGCCACCGCCATACCCTCCACCACCGCCACCGCCATACTCTCCGGCCACCGCCTTTATCGTTCCCCACCATCGTCGGTCGTGTCATCACCTGAGGAGCCATCGTCGATCGTGTTATTCCCACCATCGTCGGTCGTGTCATCGAGCGGTTTTCTTTTCCTCGCCGCTTGGAGGAGCCTTCCTAGGCGGCATTTCTTGCTTCCTCTTCCCCATGTGAGTTTGACCCACATTTCCTACGGGCCCAATCACTGATGTTATCATCCCCGTCGCTGGCGTAGATCCTCGATTTGCTATATGGTCACTGCCAACACAAGCAAATAATAGAAGGTGAGGTGGACATACATTTATATATATATATATACAAATATAAATTGTACGACAATATTTGATGGCAGAGGGGCGTCCACTTCGTCAGAATCGTCATCAAGAACCGGTGGCTGGTTAGATCGGCCGTACTCCATCCATTCCTAATCGGATTGCTCCGATCATAGAATGAACCGGTGAACCGGTCAATGAAGTCATCATCATCATAATTCCTTGGTGGGGTAACATCCGCAAAATCGCGGCCCGAAGGTTGTAGTTGACATAAACAAAAGCTTGTTCAATTTTTTGTGCGACAACCTATTCCGAACCTTGGTATGCAGCAAAGGCAAATGTACTCAGTTCCACTCGCATCCACTGGAGGAGACACATTGTGCAACAAGCCGCAGCAAAGGCGCCGCAACATTAGATACTTCTACCAAATATCATCCACCAACTGGCTGCAAAGGTACCACATTATATTAGCTATATGTTTTAGTATAAGAAACCTATTGGGCCCGCGGTATATGAGGTAGAAAATACTTACATGGGGATGTCCTTGGATCAAGCACCATTTTTAAGAGCCAATTCTGTGCCAAACTCACCAATCTTACGGCGGAAAATCTCAGCCTCCTGCAATGCCTGCAGACGGCGCTCTGGGATCCGTCATTCTTTGAAATGTCTCCTTTTAGGCTACACAACATTTACTTGATGTTGGATCCAGATTATATGAGAGACTTGGATTTAATACAGCATGCAACAAAATTTATAAATTGGTAAGTATTAAAATATATATAGCTTGAATAAATAAACACAACCCATTATCATACCTGATCCCACATGGTCCCGATGTAGGCGCCACTAGATTTTGGGACCATAATCGTTTATATTAGCTCCAAACGGCTTGTTTCTTCCAAAGAATGACTCCATCTCCTTTTACAACTCGGTGGGCAAACACCACATCAGCCATATGCTCATGCTTGTCTTGATCGTATCCAAAGGAAGGGATTTGTAAATTGGTTCCACATCGCCGGCGATGTAGGCCAATCCATCCCACCACTGGATACTTGACAATCTTGCATGAGCATATGCACCTTCTGTAGACTTTGCCCACTTGCTTTGCAAAAACTCAGGAGAGTCATCCACTGCATGAAACTTCTCACGTTTCAGAAAACTCTCCATAAACATGTAGTTGGTCCCAAATCTGACGGCATTCCACTTGACCAACTCACCACCAATTATTTCCTCATCATATATATTTAATACTTACCGCTTGCTTATAATTTGAATTTATGTTGCGTCACGGCTATTAAATCCAAGATCGGTCTCATATAACTATCCTTCCAACATCAAATTGTTGGTGTGGCCAAGGAGACATTTCCAAAGAATGACGGATCATGAGAGCTGTTGCAAGCTTTCTTGGCTAGATTTTCCGCCGTTGTGATTGGTGAGTTTGGCACAACATGTGGTGAAAATGGTGCTTGATCCAAGGACATCCCCATGTAAGTATTTTCTACCTCATATACACGGGGCCCAATAGGTTTCTTATACTAAAACATATAGCTAATATAATGTGGTACCTTTGCAGCCAGTTGGTGGATGATATTTGGTAGAAGTACTCCAATGTTGCAGCGCCTGCTTTGGCGGCTTGTTGCACAATGTGTCTCCAGCCAAAGGATGCGAGTGGAACTGAGTACATTTGCCTTGCCGCGCATACCAAGGTTCGAATAGGTTGTCGACAAAAAATGAACAAGCTTGTTTATGTCAACTACAACCTTCGGCGCGACTTGCGGATGTTACCCCACCAAGGAATTATGATGATGATGACTTCATTGACCGTTCACCGGTTCATTCTATGATCGGAGCAATCCGATTAGGGAATGGATGGAGTACGGCCGATCTAACCAAATTAGCACCTCGTTCTTGATGACGATTCTCGACGAAGTGGACGCCCCTCCGCCATCAAATATTGTCGTACAATTTATATTTGTATATATATATATATAAATGTATGTCCACCTCACCTTCTATTATTTGCTTGTGTTGGCAAAGACCATATAGCAACCGAGGATCTACGCCAGCGACGGGATGATAACATCGCTGATTGGGCCCGTGAGAAATGTGGGTCAAACTCACATGGGGAAGAGGAAGAGAAATGCCGCCTAGGAAGGCTCCCCAAGCCGGCGAGGAAAAAGAAACTGGCTCAGATGACACGACCGACGATGGTGGGAATAACACGACCGACGATGGCTCCTCGTGATGACACGATCGACGCATGGTGGGAACGATAAAGGCGGTGCCGAGAGTATGGCGGTGGCGGGTGGGAGGGTATGGCGGTGGCGGTGCTGGTGCGAAAGTGGTGCTGGTGGGAGCGGTGCCGGGTGCGAGTGGTTATGCAGGTCTTCATTTCACGTATCAATTGCACTTCAACCTACATACGCACAATTGTTTCGCCTATGACCACTAATTATGGTTGATTGCGCAGACCCCTTCACATGCGACTCAAAGACCGCGGACCATGGCCAACCGGACTCGCAGAGGGATGTACGATTCAAATAGGACTACGACTCCACAGTACTCCTCATCCTCCTACAGCGAGACCTCGCAGCCTTCTTATACCTATCCCATTCCTGACGTGTCCGCGCAGCCTATGACTAGATGGGTGTACGAATGGCAAGACCCGATTTTACAATCGGTTGGTTGAAGAATAGGAGACAAATAGCAGTATGGTCGGGGGCTAACTTGGCAAGATTACAAGGCTCGCCCCGCTTCAAAGAAATGAGGTATCTCTATTATGTCTACCGCCGAGTATGAGGAGTCGTCCGATATGGGGTGTTCCCGTGATATGCTACGCCGTTGATTATTTGTATGCCACCACATTTTGTTACCGTATTGACTTATGCTATTTATTTCCGCATTGTGTGCCACTTTTACATCAAAATGTCCAAAGCAACTACCAAAAATTCCTTCAAAAAATTAAAAAAATAAAACTTCCCCGGGCGGTTTGAATTTATACCGCTTCAAACCGGCGGTATAAATTCCAAACCGCCCGGTTTATCGAATTTATACCGAACGCGGGGCGCTTTGAATTCAGCTGAATTCAAACTTCAAACCGACCGTAACCGTCCGGTTTACCGTAATCGACCGGTTTACCGAAACCGAGGGTCGGGCGTTACCGGAATCCGGCCGGTAAAAACCGCATGCATGCATGAGGTGAGAGAGGCGCGCTATACTTCCAACGGTCATTATAACCGTCGGCAAGTGATACTAATTTGTCCTGGGCATTGTACCAAGCTGCAAGTGGTATTAATGTGTACTGGCGGCCATTATTAATACCCGCAAAAATAATATTACTTTGCACCACGTTTCCTCTCGCTCACCGCGAGTGAAACTACTTCCATTGGCCATATTTAAGCGGTCTCCTTTGCGGTGCCCGCCTGTGATCTCTTCCTCCACCTCTTCTCCTGTGCTCTCAAAGCTTGCTGAAGCGGCTCTTCTCAAAGGCGGTGCGCGGCGCAGCGCTAGCTTGAGGCTCTGCAAGTTCAACCTCAAGCTCAATCGCGATCAACTATCAAGCTCGATCACGATTGGACCCTATCCAAATCCAATATCCTTGTTATTCGCCCTCATCCATCTGCATTCCTGATTACAGGTGCTTCTTTTAATGTTTTTGCATTTGGGGATAAAGTTTGTTTCATTTCTCTACTTGTTAATATGCACACATATGCATGGGACACGCGTAGTACGTACCATGTGTTGATTAATTTTTACAAGTTTTTCATTACGGCCGGCACTATAAACGTTGAATCATTTGTAAATATATATGCACGTGTAAAAATACGCACAAGAAACATTTGTCGTTTTACGAGTAGTATCTAATATGCGCACAAGGAGTATTATCTATTTTTAGGATCGCGGACATGGGTAATTTAGATACAAATTAAGTTTGATAATTTATATTTTACTTCATAATTGTATATATCGGTATTTTGAATGCAAACATATGGGTTACTTTGTAGTATCTTTCCTAATGCCACGTGTGGATAATTTATACAAAAATATTAGCCAAGTATCTTAAATTATCTTTTATAATGACAAAGGTTATAATTGATATGCAAAGTTAGGGAGTTGTTATGAATTATCTTTTCATAATGGAGGAAGCGTAATTTTGATGAAAATTGAGTTGATTAATTTTAAAATGTTTTGCATAATCTAGCTAATAAAGCTTTTGTTTGTTAACTACAGGGTCGATTTCGCACGGGTCCCGAGATGGTTTGTGGCCCGGATCCCGGAGGTCTTGAAATGGGCTGCGGCACGGATCCTGGACTACCCGAAATGGGTTCTCGCACGGATCCCGGAGTTCCGGGACGGCGTTCATCATGGCCGCGAGCCGAGTAACATTTCTAACGATTGAGCGCCGGAGGCTACACATTCAAGTAGCTGCCATCCTTAGTTTCACGAGGCGCACAACGACCTATGATGTCCTCCGAGCTCGCGTTCAATGCTATTTCATTTGCAATGATTGAAGCACCGCAATTGTCGAAAGAGACAACATTCCGAGCCATCACCCGTAATTTCTTTAAGGCGTTATTCGCTATGCTTCTTGGTGGGGTTTGGGAGTTGGTTTTGCTTTGGCCCCTCGCTTTAAGCCCTACGAGTATTTATCTCGTTGGCAAATTATAGCCGCCAAAGAGACACATAAGCTACCTTCTGGGTGGCGGAGGTGTTGGTGGTTGGCTCTTGTACTATGCATTTTCTCCAGATTTTTTTATCAGGTACTCGCTAACGATATGGTGGTGGAGGGTGACTCTTGCTATATGCATTCTAACAAGATTCTTGATTAGGTATTTTGTCACAGCCGCGAGTGGGTCGTCATTTGGTTTCTTAAATTCTGGTATACGCCTAATATGACGTTCAAAGACTTCGTTAAGTCTGAGAAAATGCCCTGGATTATGGTGTGTTACACGTTAGTCGCTTGGATACTGATACCATTGGTGAAATTCCTGCACAACTACTACTTTCGGATGGGGATCTCATGGTTTTACATTCGAATAATTCCGCAGGAGGGCGTTGATGAAGGTGAGTTCACGTTAAACTTTTCTTTTATGGGAGAATTAGATGATTACCATTAAAAGAACTAAACTTTAGGAAAAAATATACCATTGAAAGATCTAGCTATAGTTTCGTTGCAAATTACTTAATCCTGGTTTGAGAAAAAAAGAAACCAGTGACTTTGATAAAAAAAAAAAAAGTCGCACTACTGTTTTGAGAATAGATAGCGAGGAAAAGGTTCTTTCAGTTATTTCACCAAATAACAATATAGTATTCTTTAAGATTACTTAAGAGGTGGACAACGTAAAAGAGGCCAAGTGAGGTGCGGCAGTCTGGGCACTCTCATATTTGCTTCCAAGCATTGTTGCAAATACCAAATAATTATGCTTTATGGAAATTCTTAGATAGACGACCTTTATGAGATATAGATATAGATCAGGCTTCCTCTATTAAAGCATGAGTTCTATTATTCAACACTTTAGACTCTTATTTTCATGGTAATTGATCGTTGATTGTGTTTGTGAAATTCTGCGAAGATGATGTTGTGGTACCTCCGCCTCAACAACAAGCACATGCGAGGGAGATGCTTTGTTGTGGCGTACCTTCGCCTCTACGGCAAGGACAATCATGCGCTCTTCGTCGGCGCCTTTGGTCGCTCTCCTCATCGGCCTCGCCGGCGGCCGGCGCCTCTCCCTCGCGGCGGTGACAACGACCACGGCGGCGGGACGGCGCCAACAGCTCCACTACGTGCGGTTCGGTTCGCTCCACTTGGTTCGCCGAACCGCCCGTAAAGTCGACCAAATGGGCCCCTCGAGCGATGCATTACGGCACATCGGTTCGGTGGATCTCAACACGGTGAACCGGTGGATCGGATCGCTCCCTAATGACCGCCGCACCGGCGCCGTCTCACCAAAGCCCGTGAAGGCTTCTCCCTCTCCCTGCGCCGCCGCACTCGACGCCGGCGCCCTCGCCCACCATGCCGCTGCGCTCGGCCACCCGTGGCGTCGGTCCCTGCCGTGGTCCTCATGTCTTTGCCCCCACGACCTCCGTCCCCGGCGACCGGCTCCGGGCGAGGGAGTGCGAGACTGGGGTTCGGCGGCTTAAGCCCTCTACTCCGACCGCAACACGCACTCGAATTCAAGGACCAAGGTACAGGCGGATTGCATTTCTCTGGCCCGATAAGATTTGCGATCTTAACCGGAACGTGTAGCCATAGAAGTAACTGATTAAGGAGGGGTTCGGATCCGAATATGTCAGTTCCACCCGTGCATCAATCTGAAATTAACCTTGTCACACTGGGCTTCAATTGTTAACTATTTGCCCCTACAAGGCTACAACAGAGAGCTTCATATGAAGTTTCCAAGTGGCTCTAATAGTTCGTGTTTGCCGCTGCGACAAATAGACTAGGCCTATGAAAAGAATCATCAATGGCAGTCTTCATTAAGTCCTGATGAGTCGCCCATGCAGGGAGGCCTGAGCATGCCAATGGTGGCATTAAGATTGCTTGGCCAAGAACTTTAGTTTCATTGGTAGAGAGCCTTTTACTGTTGGTCTGGACCTAGCTTTGTCAAAAGAAGCATCCAGTATTGGCTTTGGTATAAAACTAGGTAAATGACCGTGCGTTGCAATAGGAAAACATAATACCACAATAACATATGGATGAGTGTTTGTTATATTGTTAATTAAAATATTAGACAAAAACACTCATTACTATCTCTACATCTGCTAAACAGTGATTAAAAATTTAAGTGAACTTTAGCTAATCCATGGAGTAATTTGGACTGCGCCTTTTGTACTGTCCCAACAATTCTTTTTACAAAGCATATACAAAATCAAGTTAACAGTATCCAACCCACAGTCCAAATTCATTCATTACCTTGGTATCCGAGGATCATAATACAACAGGTATTGTAGTGACTTGTAGCACAACAGGTAACCTGGCACGTCGACAACAAACCTGTAGAAAAGTAAATTTGGTACTCTATAATCTACATGCTGTGGAGATATATCTTTGGCTTAACTGTAGTTACTCCCACACAAATTCAACAAGCAAAGGAGCACCAGAGGCCATTGCATCATAATTTGAAAGGAGCTGCAACATTTACACACACTGGCTAAAGGACATGGATTCGACCAAGTAGCATTTTCCATCTTTTTTTTTTTATGAAAACAAAGGTACTGCAGAGTTACAGGATTGCCAATCTTATAAGCACCATTTTTTTTTTTTGGCAATTGTAGAACTCAACCAAGATAGCCATTGAGATGCTACATCCCTAGCTCGGAACCCAATTAAAAGTTAGTTCTCACAGGCCTGGCTCTCCCACCATTATTAAGCGTGTCAATCTTTTTCTCTTTGGTGGAAAATTCCTAGTCTCCATGTCTTCCTTTCCGGCTAGAATGCTAATACTCATAAAGAAGCCTAAAAGCAAGAAAATGTTAGAGGACTAAGGATTATTTTATACTGTTGTAATCAGAGGTAAATGACAATAAACATGGACTGTTCCTAATCTCCTATAGAATGTAAAACTTTGTTAGTCGTTGCACTGTAGAGCGGCACCTCAACACGGCAAACGCCTCCAGTTCCTGTCACACCCCGGGGGGGTGGGGGCGTAGAATCCAATTGCATTCAGACATCTCTCAAATCCAATATTACGAGCAGGTAGTCAAATATCTATGAAAAAAAAATGTTCTGTCCTGCATCGCAGGCTGCTTTGCTGTTTATATCATCTACAATTCCTACACTGCAACAAGTCATTTTATTTCTTTGTGATATCAGGAGCACACAGCAGGACAGAGAAGTGTGTAAACGTATATTTTCAATCCACAAATCCAATAACCCACAGATCCAGCTCGTTAAGAGACAGCAAATTTAACAGTAGCAGCTGTTCCTGCGCTAGATAAATACTTTGTACCACTTTATTCTTTTACAGTTTTACGTCACTACTGCATATTTAGTCCTAAGGTATGATCATCTGTCAATAGACAAGATTAAAAATCCATCTTAAGCTGTCCCTATGGTATAATTTCCTTTACTCAATAACACCATAACAGAATTCTACTTGGTCTACGAATAAAGTTCTAGTTCCTCACCTGTTAGGCACATATCCATCCCCGATCAGATTTGTAGCCTCGTTCTTAATCCTTCAGAATAAAAAAAAAAACAAAGTTACAAATAAACGATAGATAGGTAAATGCCCGTGCGCTGCAACGGGAGCAAAATATTTCAGTACAATTGAAACACGCATGGACAATTGTGATGCAAATCAAATCAATCATGGACAATTGTGATGCAAATCAAATCAATCATGACTGAAAGGAGTCTTAGAAAGCATACAGCTTGTGATAACTTTGTTAGCAAACATTAAAGGCCAAAGAACACCAATCTAAACTTTGAATGTAATATTATGTCATTACATCTATATACTTCAAATTTTGAAGTCTAATAATTCATCTTTACAAATAATCCAATATAGGACAAACCCAAATTTCACATAATCTCAACGAATAATCCTGCTAGTCGAGCTCTCCAGTGGCTTACCATTGTTTTTGGGGAGAAAAAAACTAACCAAGCTATCTACCAAGCTTTTTTGTTTACCTGCCAAGCCAGCAACAGGGCGTAGCTACAAATTCTGAACCCTGCCACCCATGCAAGGAGACGATCCAGGTGAAGTATGGTAACTGGTGTTGTGCTTGGTGGATGGATTTCAAACTTCACTAACAGAAATTGAAGCCCCCAGAAGTGGTTTGCTTAACCTAGAACAGAGTGCACATGAAAGAAATATTAAAAATAAAGATAACCACCAAGGTGGAGGATGAAGAGCAGAAGCTAGGAACATTCAGTCCAAAGCACATATCGCTGCAGGCGCAAATCCAGTAAAGGACAAGGGTGTGCAAATGTACACATGATAATCTTCGAAAGATATCGAAGTTAGTAGGCATAATACATGTATACACATGACATGTAATTATATAGCCAATGAGTTTAAGAGTGTTTGGGTGCAGCGTTTCTCTTTGACAAAGAACGACAAGCAGTTTAGTTGTATTGTCAAACAAATAGGAAAAAAAAAAAAAGTATATTAACTCTCCCTATTTCTAAGTCTGGTTTCCATTTTGCCATATCAGTGTGACCGATGTACCTAATTAGATAGCCAATTCATAAATACTTACAAGAGACTGACATGTAGGATTTGATATTTCCATAGAAAAACAGTAGGGTAGAGATGAAGCAAACAGCTAGAATACAAAATCAATGTAAACTTGGTAACATATCTGTCAATGTGTGGTTCCTTTTCTCTGCCTACTCTACCCAATTTAGGGGTTTAGGGTTTAGATAATATTTTTATTACCTGGTTGAGAAAAATCAAATCAAGGCCCATTTGGAATTTAAATCGATTTCTGTACTCCAACAGTCCAACTGAATAGTGTACTGACCATGTATTTCTGCATCCTGCTTCTGCGTGAAAGATACAAAAAGCAAAGCCATTTGATATCTTGTTAATGTAATCAAAAGCTATTTGCACGTTTTATTAATCCACTTAAGGAACAAAGGATTTATTGGAACAATAAAACACCCCTCACCAGAATTTTGTGGAATCGCACATCCAGACAAACCCTGCTCAACTAAACATATCCACCATCTCATGGCAAGTTTTATTAATCCACTTAAGGAACAAATGATTTATTAGAACAGTAACAAGCTAGTGCATATGGGAAAAGGGATATCAGCAGCACAGCAAATCATTATTTTTGGTAGGGACAAATGGCTAATTAAAACACTACATAAACATGCTCGACCTTGCAATGAGAGTATGACATTAACTCTGACATGAGCAAATGCATTAAGAAATCCCATGAGCAAGTCCTATTTATTTTCTTATCTACAAAGTGCAGTAGTAACTGAACCTGAAGCCACCAGATCGACTAAGGAAAGACATTCCTGTATAGGGAAGAGAAACCAATCGTTAAGTACTTAATGAAATGCAAAGCAATGTGTATTTGTGATTACCATTTTACAAACTCAATATACAAAAAATGCAGGAATACCAGATGCGGCTGCACAAATGGGATGGGGATTCAATTTCACTCAGCAAGGGATTCGACGAGAAGAATGAGTCACCGAATGAGGGAAGGGGGTGCGGATGCCTACAACAGCAGCATCGCACGCCATGGTGGCCCCGACCGTGGGAGCCCTAAGCAGCGGCGCCGCGGAGAACGCGAGTCGAGCGGCGAGGTCCTCCCCGCCCTCACGTTGGGTCGCAGATACGGAGTGCGTCCTGGACCACGTCGCGGGCGCTGGATTGCCTCCGAGCTGGACGGAGGCGGCGATTGAGGGTGGTTCGCGTCGGCGGCGCTGGATGCCCGAGGCCGGAGGAAGGAAGCCGGGGCGGCACCGAGGGCGATGTCCGGGGCGAACCGAGGGAGTCCAGGTGGTTGCGGTGGCGTGTCTGAAGGATTGGGCTCGGGACTCCAATGTCGGGCCACTTACCTTCCTCTTCCTCCTGTGCGTGGCGGTGTCGGGCGGCGGGCGGCTCCTCTTCCTCCCGCACACGCGGCGGCGGCTGCCGGCACTCCTCCACCTCTGCGCCGTGGCGGCGGTGGCGGGAGCTCCTCCTCTCAAGGCGGCGGCGGGCGCTTCACGGAGGTCAAGCCTAGGGCTGCCTAGGACCGGCAGCTTCACGGAGGAGGCGGCGCGGGCGGCAAAGCCGGGAGCCGGGATGGGCGCGGGTGCCGGAGCCGGGAAGAGAGGGAGAGGGGCGCGATACGGGAGCCGGGGTTGAAAACAGCGGGGTGAATCGATGGGAGCCCGGCAGACGATATCCTTTGGTATGTTTTAGGTGCAGAGAAACATGGGTGACTAAAATCTAAGAACTGGCTAAAATTGAGAAGTTAGGTACCCCTAGGTTTTATATTTTAGTTAGTTTAGTTACCTGACTAGAATCCAAACACCCTCTTAGTCTATAGCTGTGGATCTAAACAGGATTTGATTAATCACTAGTTCTAGCTTTTTTTTAGACTAGTGGAAAAGCACGTGCGACACGCACGTGTTATGAGAAATATTCATACACAATAGATGGATATTATTGAAACTATCGTTGAGCCCATTCATATATATTGTATAAAAATAAATGACCCTTTTCAACTACACAGTAGGATACAAGGTATTGTATGAGTTCATATCTTGGTTGTTTTAGTAAGCAAACAAAAATTATAGTTTTGATTGAGAGAATTGTCACCTAGTGCTCTTGCCGTTGACCCATTGTCTGCTCTTCACAACGAAATCGACTGCAGCATACATTACCGCCTTGCAGAATCAACTATAGGTTGAGTTAAAAGAATCAACAATCTCAGCTTTGTACCATTAGAATGCATTTACATTTAACACTAAGCATCATTATATCCAACCTCTAAGCTGAAATGAAAATTAGAAACGAAGCAAAAGAGTAGCATGGCTGTAAACATAAAGCACCTTACCAAACTCCACCAGCTCCTGCGTCTTCTTTACAGTTTGTTCCTTCCAACTCTGGGCTATCAGTCACAAAAAAGTAATGTTCCACTAAAAAATTCACAAATTGCAACAATGTGTATGAAATCGCACAGTAAAGTGGTAACCTCTGACCTGCTTCTATACAATCCTCTATTGAATTTGCACAAATCTGATTTGACAATTGGATTTCCATAACATTGTGTTCATTTATTACTACTGGCAGGCTTCTCTAAAATACATATAAGATGGCATCAGCTTACCTTTACATACCTATGTTCAATGGCAATTTCCAGTTCAAGTACTTCTCAAATAAAAGGGCAAGACAAATTATGTTTGGACCTATAACCTATTAGCTTAAAGATTATCTACAAGAATAATTCTAATTTAATCTTAGTAAGAATGAATAACCATGAACAAAAAAATGGCAGATGGGGAAAAAGTTGCACCAAATACACACCATCTTGGTAGTGATATTTAGTTTCAGATGATGCATCATATCTCTCTCTTGGATACTCATGATGTTTAACCCTAGCTTCCTCCTTCTGAGATGTGATTTGAGATGACGCAATCAATCTAGATGCTTCAGCCTCGAATTTCAGACGACCACGGCGACTACGTTGATATTCACGTTTTTGGCCCGAACATTGTCCTTTTGCTAGGCAATGCAGCGTACTGTCAGGCATACTGCACACAAACTTTGTCAATAATTATTTCATACATTTGGCATTCTCAATGTTTTAGCGCTATATTTTTACTGCTTCATGCAACTATCCATTCTACACAGATCAAATATTTGTCATCAAAATAAGGAAAGTAAAGCACATAGATCAATATATGAAATGAAGAATAAGTTTCTTCATGGTTCAGTATATGAATTGGCTATTAGCTTGTACCCTGTGCATCTCCTGTAACAGCAAACGCAGAGAGAAATGAGAGGAAACCCGTTGGGATTCGGGAAGCACACACCGGTGTGATGTGAGTATCCCTGTTCTTCAACGTGATGTCGTCCTCCGTTGCCCAACGTTCCAGGGTGGCAGACTGCCGGCGGCTGTGGTTGCTGGTGCTGCTCCGCTGGGTGAGATGAGCGTCGAGGTCTATCGTCATCGCCGCGCTGCATGGATTAGCACACGAATTGGTTTATGCATGGATTAGTAATTTAGTACAAGAATTGATGTTGTCCTCCCCTGCAGTATCGAGGGAATGTGTTTGCTGTCCCTTCCATCAACCAAATCCACCGGTGGCCTCTCAAGCGGCATCCCTACGCCAGATTCGCTGCTGGCGTTGCCGTATGCAGCCTCCAGCGACTGGCCCGTACGTCTCGGTGAGAAGACGCGTCGCGGCGGAGCAGGGATACGCGCCGGCAGTTGGTTGCGCTGCAGGTCGTATCGAAGCACCGTCTCTTCCGCATGGAGGCCCCAGTGCAGGCGTAGATCCTCCTCCACTTCCTTCGCCATGAGGGGATATATATGCTGCTGCTGCGCCGCCAGGCCCGCCACATCTTGGCCTCCGTCGCCGCGCCAAGGGTGGCCGACTTCCGGCGGCGGCGGTTGCTCGCTCGGAGGCTCGGTGATTGAGCGATGGGAGCGATGTGCGGAGGCGCGTTGCTGCTGCAGAGAGTCTCCTTGGACGGGCCATGGTACTGCTTAATTTCGTTGTGGCTTCAAACAACCGCAGGCGGTAAGGCGGAAACGTCGCGACGATCGCGAGGACGACGAAGATTTGGCGGCGCCGCGGCGGTGGGTACGCGCGGTTGGGTAGATGCGCCGCGCGTGAAAAAAGACGGTGGGTACCAATGCGCGTGAAGAGTGGAACGCCGGTGTTCCATATGTTCCTGATGTTTTTCTTTCATGGGTCCACATGTCATTCTCAGTTGGGTAGGGAGTTTTTGTGGTGACAATGATTTCCAATTTCATTGCTCTTTGATAGTATAGATTATGTATCTAGCTTGTCAATAGTATTTAGTTCATCCAAACATGCCCTAACAATAGGGCTAATCACTTAACATCTTTTTGCCTTTCACGGTGAAGATTTTTTTTTTTTTTTTTGACAACAAACACAATAGATTTTATTAGCAGCGAATTGCTGCAAATTAGGAAGTACATAGATGAATGCTTACGAGAGCTTTCTGATGTTTTTTTATTGCTAATGGCACACCGACCTGCGTGTCGGCCTTTTTAGCTCCCGTTTGTAATAACATTGTTTTAATATAATTAAGCTCTCCCTTTCAAAAAAAATGAATGCTTACATACATTAAGCATGATTTTCATGAAGCGCAGGCATTGCATTGGTGCAAGAATGCACAAAGATAGCAGGCAGTATATAGCAGATAGCTGAAAGGCTTTAGTAGCTAACAAATTAAAGTGAGCCTGATCATTTAGACTCCAGCTAGTCTATTTTCATCTCTGCCTAGCTTTGGTCACATTGAGCGCACGGTGACACCTTAAAGCAGAGATGCTCAAAATGAATAAAAATTAAGGCTCTTGCAATCTTGCTTTTTTTTTTTTTTTTTAGAACTCTCTAGGAGTCAGAAGAAATTAAGGTAGAGACGTGTAAATAATATAATAGAAGAGTCTTGTCTTGTTTGGGTTCCTTGTGATCGAATTAATTATTTGATTCTTCTTTGACTTCGGTCCATAATTAAATGCCCTTCTCCTTAGGAAAAAAATAAACAAGAAAACATGTTATTGTCATGGTAATTTGTATTTCTGTCCTGCAGCCATGGTTCCATCCTACATTGGGTTACCAACCATTCCTGCAGCCATGGTTCCATCCTATATTGGGTTACCCTCCTATATTCGAGGCATCATTTCAGAAACATTTCCAACCTATGTCCCAGTCATTCTTGAACCCAAAAAGTACCCTCCTCATTCATTCTACCCTCGGTACTTTCCTTTACCAGAAGTCACTGGAAGGCAATTTGTAGAGAATTGTTTATTTAATCCTCTGAGATGTCCTAATAACTTTCGTATGCTTCCTTGGACTTTTTAGGAGGTGCATGAGATACTAAATGAGCACTTTGGGCTACAACAATGGAATGACATTGATACAAAAGAAGGTTTAGCCATGCTCCTATGGTGTTTTGGGCACAAAGAATCAATGCAGCAAGTGGCTGACAAGTTTCACAGATCACCCAGAGAATACAACATAATGATTCACTATGTGCTTGATGCTATGGTGAGATTTTCAGATGTGAGTCTTAGGCTGAGGGAAAATGATTATGAAAGAGTGGCCGATCTGTTGTTTAAGTTCTCGCCTATATTTGATGGCTGCGTAGGAGCAATTGATGTGGCACTCATTCAAATGGGTATCCCAAAAAGAGATAGATCTCGATACACTAATTGGAGAAATAATATAGGCCAAAATGCTCTTTGCGTATGTACTCATGATATGAGGTTCATCTATGCTACCGCTGGCAGCCTAGGTTCACGGCATGACCTGGCGGTGCTGTCCACTGCCCTTTCTGACCCAAATGTAAAGTTCCCCACACCACCACCAGGTTTGTTTGCCAAAATTTGTGGTGCATGTACAATTTATGAAGTGCTGTTTTGTTGAGTAGAACATGATGTGATTTGAAATTGTATATTTCTGTGCAGGACGTTATCTTTTGGCGGATAGTGGTTATTGTCTTGGAGAGGGATATTTGACACCATATGAGAAAGCTTTATATCCTCATCAGAAATTCTTCAATGAGGTCCATTCGGAGTATCGAATGGTTATTGAATGGACTTATGGTTGCGCAAAGAAGAAGTGGAAAATTTTGGAGAAAATACCTCTTTTAGAGCATGTTGTGCAAAGAAAGATTGTTGTGTGTTGTCTTGCACTGCACAACTTTGTGCATGAGCGTGAGGGACACACATTCAAGTGCGTGCCCCAGGTAAAAACCGGGGTAAATAGAGAAATTGGAAAAAGGAGATCAACCAAAATGTGTTGTGTGTTGTGGGCTTGGATGGGTTGTTCAAATTTGCTTGCGCCGTGACGAGGGGTTCCTGGGGTGACAAAGATTTGTTGGACATGATTGTAGATCGTACCGGGAAGTTCTTGAAACCACCAAAAGGTTGGTTTGCCAAAATTTGTGGTGCAATGTACAATTTATGCAGTGTTGTTAATTGCTGAGTAGAACCTGATCTAATTGTTTATTGTGTATTTGTGTGCAGGAGAATATTATTTGGCCGACTCAGGGTTTAATTTGCAAGAGGGAATCATGACCGCGTATCCTCATCCTTCGAGACCTGGTGAGAGAATGTTTAACAAAATCCATCAGAAATTTCGAATGGTTGGTGAAGGGACTTTTGGTGCAGCAAAGAGTAAGTGGAAAATTTTGGAGAACTTGTCTCTTTTTCGAACCCGAGACGCATAAAGCAAAGATAATTTTGTGTTGCTTGGCACTATACAACTTTGTGCGTGAGCTTGAGAGCCCAATACCTGATCCGAGGGCCAGGCGTTATAAGCATTCCAATTGGCTGAAACTTGTCGAAGCTGGTCATAAATTCTATGAATCAATGGGTTCTAATATAGAAGAAATCCGAAATTCAATTGCTGCTGGACTTGTGGCCTTGTTTGGGAGTTCAATTGTATGTGAATCTTTTCTTGTTTGATGTGATGAATGTCTCTAAATAGTTAATATTTACTTCACGCTACTAATGTGGCTTCATGAACATGTAGGGCCCGGGGGAAGAGTTTTGGAGATGGCTGAAGGATGAGGGAGGTTGGGGAATGTAGCATTGAATTCGAGGTTTGTTCAGTGAAAATTGGGCCTCGTTTAGATGGCAAAATATTTGACAAAAGCAATCGTTCTAACTCCCCGTAGCACTTCTGTAGCACTTTCGTTTGTATTTGTTAAACATTGTCCAATCATGGACTAACTAGGCTCAAAAGATTCGTCTCGTGATTTACAACAAAACTATGTAAGTAGTTATTTTTTTTACCTATATTTACTTGCTCGAATATATGTCTTTTGGTGTATTTAATGTGATGTGATGGAGAGAGAGTCTAAAAATTTGCAAGTTTTTGGCAAAACTTTAGCCATCTAAACAAGGCTCTAGGAAGAATGCTGCAGAAGTTGGTTCCAAGAATCCTGCTGGGGCGAATCCTGCTGAGACAATCCTGCTCTGCCTGCTGGTCATGAGCACTCTTCTCTTGTATAGTTTGATACTCGAATCTAAAAACATCTTGGATCTACTTTGTACTTTGTTTCATATGTCATTGTTTATAATCAACTGTACTTGTACAAAAACAATATGTAGTGCCAGCCCTACTCGCATGGGCATACACTAATAACTGATTATAGTTTTAAGGCCCGGTTTCCTAAGTCCTAACAACTACATCATCTTATTAGGTTGAATTTCTTGAAGTGTTTGACTGTTTTTCATACTTGCCGCTAAGTTTAAGTTATGCAAAAACGATACGTGTGGTGCCATGGTGCCATCATGCGCGTTGGACACACCAAAACACCAGTGAAACATGAAAGAAGAAACAAAAGAAAGTGCAACTTCGTGGGAGGCCATTGCTCTGCAGTAATTAATTATCGTCAGTTTTGAGGATCTAGAAGCTACTAAGTCGGTAGGACTTGAACTACTCCTGAGGTGAATGCAGTCGAGATCAGATCATACACAAGAATGAAATTCAGTATTCATTACAGGCAAACAGTGGCAAGCACGGAGTCAATAAATCAACAGGTTAACACACGAGGAATCTGATTCCTAAGCTAGCGTAGGCGAGCGAGAAGCGACAGATGCAAGTAGGCATCGGAACGCTTTATTTTATTTTTTGAGTACTTAGGGTATCTCCAACAGCAAATTACCAGATCGGAGACCTATCACATAGTTTGAGTAGTCCATAGAAAAAAAATTCCGCACTCAAAATCGCGTTCTCCAACAGCCTACCAATTTGTTGCCGACGGCTGCCCTATTGGTGAGCACACCTGGGATGGAGCTGTGACGTGGAGTGGGCAAGCGAAGGCGGGAGATGTTCAGTTTGGACCGGGAGCTGACGCTGAAGACGAGGATGTGGTGGCCGCGCCCACGATCAAGCGGTTTGTGCAGTGTGTGTTTTTCAGCGTCTTGTATCGTGTGTTTACAGTTTGTATTAGCTAATGGGTACTATGTGTTAGCTAGTGTTTAAGACTCCTGGTGTGCAAGGAGTGTTGTTGTCGCGTGAGTAGCCTGTCAGGCTCATTGTATCTATCAGAACACAAGGTGAAAAAGGGCACCGTCTCCCGGGAGACCTCCGGGCGGTTCCAAAATTGTTCTTGCGTGTTCTTTCTTGTTCATGCGATTTAGCCGATCGATCCAGCCACATACAGCGAGGGTTAGTGATCCTACGTTTACACGTGGTATCGAAGTCGCTAATCCTCGTGGAGACACTCAGATCAAGAAGCCATGTCGATTGTGCCGGTGGGCGAGGGCGGGCGCGACATTAAACTGCGTCAGGTTTACCCAAGTCCAACGATCACGAATTATACCAGCTGGTATATTCGCGTTCTGGCCATCATGGAGGATCGGGAGGAGTGGAGTGTGGTGGAGCCGGAGGCGGGGATGTCGACGACGGTGCTGTCCGCGGCTGATGCGGCGGAAGCAACCGCCAAGGACAAGAAGGTGAAGGCCAATCTTCTTCAGTGCATTTCTGATGACTTGCTAATGCAAGTTGCCTCGAAGAAGTCAGGAAAGGAAGTTTGGGAAGCACTGAAGGCTAGCTTTGTGGGAGAGGAGCGCGTGAAGGAGGCGAGGCTGCAGACGTTGAAGAGTGACTTCGACTCGATCCGGATGCAGGAGGATGAGTCCCTGGATCAGCTTGTTGGCAGGCTGAGGGTGATGTCGGGTACAACGGATTGGGGGGGACCTTAAGGATGTTGATATGGTGCGCAAGTTGTTCGATGTCGTGTTCGAACGTTATCTCAACGTGGTGGCATCGATCGAGCAGTTTTGTGATATGCAGAAGCTGGCGTTTGGAGACGCAGTTAGCCGCCTGGCGTTTGACAAGCACACACAAAGGACCGGTGGCGGTGGTGCGCGCTCAGAAGGTGGATAGGTCCTCTGGGAAGCAGAAGAGAGGAGAAGGCGGTAGCCGGGGTCAAGGACGCAGCCGGAGTCATGGTGGTGGTGGCCGTGGACATGGAGGCGACGCCGGGAGAGATGGCACTGGCAAGCGTGACAAGAGTCACATCAAATGCTTCAAGTGCCACAATTATGGGCATTATGCAAATCGTTGCCCGGGAGAGAAGAAGGGAGATCGGGCGCGAAGGGAGAGGAGAAGGAGACCACGGTCTTTGTTGGCGAAAATGGATGTGCGGATATGATATAGTTACCTCGAAGCCATGTTCGAGAGTGTTCTTTGAATGAGGCTAAGATTGTGCCTGAGCTTCATTTGTCTGATGGAGGGCATCCAATCGGCAATTTGTGGTATCTTGACAATGGTGCAAGCAATCACATGACTGGTTACCTGCACAAGTTCAAGGATCTAGATTATGCTATCCAAGGGGTGAGATTTGGTGATGACTCCACTGTCGAAATTCTGTGAAAAGGTACAATTTTGTTTCAAGGCAAATTAGGTGATCAGTGGGTGCTGCCTGACGTTTATTACATACCTAGACTTAGAAGTAATCTCATTAGTCTTGGTCAGTTGATCGAGATGGGTCATAGAGTTTTACTTGATGATGATTTTCTGGAGGTGTTTGATAAACTGTCAGCTAGAATGATCATAAATGTGCCGGGAGCAGTAAATAGATTGTACAAGATTGAATTGAAAACTGTGGAACCCAAGTGCTTGATGGCTAGCATAGATGATGAGGCTTGGCTGTGGCACGGAGGCTTGGGCATGTTAACTTTAGATCAATGAAGCAATTGGTGAGTAAAGAGATGGCTCTTGGTGTGCCAAACATAGTTCACCACAATCGTGCCGTCACAGCCGCCCGAACTGTGACACGTGGTATCCGGAGACCAGTCGATTTCTCGGCCCTCACCACTGTCTTCAAGATCCAATGGCAACCCCCTAGAACGCCGCATTCATGACGGAGCTCCGCATCCCGATCAACAACTACGAGAAGAAGATGGCACACAAATACCAGGCCGAACGGCGCTAGGGGGTGCCGCCAATGACGACGCCACCGCCATGGGCGCCGACGCGGTGATGACGCTCCTCACGGGCACCGACAACGTCATCCATACCCGACCGACGCCCACGTTGACACCATCAACGACAAGCGGTGGCCACGCCAGCGACAACATTGCAACACACGCGATCATGTTGTCCGACGTGTGCGGCGCCTCGAGGTCACCACAACCACCTGCGATGATGCCGCCGTCATGGGCCGGCGGCGACAATGACGCCCCAGCGGGCGCTACAAAGGAGACAACAACGGCGCTCCCACGGGCGTCGCCAACGCCGCCCCTCCGCGATCGTCGATAACACATGCAGCGGAACGTCGACCACCGGGAGGAGGCCCCCACCATCGCGGTCGGATCGGATCGGGTCGGGAGGCCGACACCGACATCCCCCAGTTGCTCGACGAAAATACTACCCAATTAGGACAACGTCTCATGGCTACGAAAATTGCTTAGATAATTTCGGCGTTACCGGCCATCATCATCTCGACACCGGAAACACTAGGTGCGCAACGCCATCACCATTAAAACGGCGTCGCCCGACGTCAACACCGGCGTCGACAACCTCAACCATGGCGTCCTCGGCACCCCTATGGGCGCCCGTCGCGGTGACCACAACGCCACGCCAAATCAACACGCCTCAAACTCGATGGTGAGATCAATCGCTACACACCGGGCGTCCCTCGGACATTCACAATGGTGGAGAACATCAACAAGCAAGCTATGGATCTGTTCGCGGCTACAACACCGGCAAGAGCATCGTGGGCACCCCAACCCCCAGTAGCCAACTTCATGGTGACATCGGCGCCATCCCAAGCTAGCGCGGATGGCACCACCCTCAAAGATCGAGTCCGCGGTTGTCGGTCCGCCCATACTGCGTGCGCCTACCGCCCCTCCCTACCACACCGGCGGTAAGTGATTTGCTTGACTCCACCATCATACAATGGAGCAACCAACCCGCCGCCATGAATCTCGAAGATGGAGATCCTATTCAACCTGCAACAACACATCAGTTCTGATGGGTACTTTCGGTACACTTCAATTCATCTCTAAGGAACAACACACCACTAGTACCTCAGCATGACCAGGGAGGCGCCCCTGGAGGATTGGGACACCTTAACACAGTGTCTCGCATGCAACTTCAGGCTGCCCATCGACATCGACACTACAGGCGACCTGGTGCCACCTCGACAGGACAACGCTCTGTACGACTACATCTACGCTTTCGAGTTCGCCAACGGACTTCGCAACACTCTTCGGGCTGCGGTGCAACAGGAGGCACCCCACACATTGGACGCGACGATCGAGGCCGTCATGCGTCGAGGACCGATTGAGCTGGCACCCATGACCCTCGACCACATCGGCGATCTAGCTCCACCTGGACAGAACGCCTTCTTGCGCGACTACATGAACACCTGCGAGTGCTACGACACTCACAACCAGCAAGAACAACGACAAGGAGAACGTGCTAGATGCACAGGTATTCTACCTCGTCGCTACCCCGGAGGCCTTCTTCAAGCTTCGCCACGCTACATCGCCGGCCACGAGCTACACAACACCGCCCGGTACCATCAAGCTTCAGGTGGGAGTTCCTCCAGACCTAGTTTTTCGAACTGGACCGGAGATCGAACCGGCGAGACCGTCGGTTCAATGGTTCATTGGTCCAACCGTTTAGAACTGGTTGAACCGCTGGTTCGTTAGCAATGGACGTTTTTATCGAACCGCCACAAATATTTTGAACCGGTGTGTATATACATACGACTTAATTAATAATTGACATTGAATCATGAGATGGCGATAATTTTTAGCAATTGCACGCCCAAAATCACCTTCTCCATTTCTTTTGTCAAAGCACTTCTAAGGGCAACATTTTTGCCAGCATATTTCTCTATGACATCAAGAACTCCAGAAGTGGTGAAGTTGTATTATCTCTAAGTTCAATATAATATATTGGTTACATGGAGGCATGTATGATTTACAAAGTAGCGCAAAAAGGACTTAAATAGAAATTAAAAATTTCACCATGATTTTTTTTCAAATGTTAAAAAAGCAAACCATTACGAATAGCATGTTGAGATAATCTAAGTGGATATATTGTTTGTCTGATTCAGAGCTCATATGACAAAGTTGGAAATTTCAAAATTAAAAAAAAAAACAGCATTGATATCACCGCTTCCAGAACTCCAACAGCCA
This sequence comes from Hyparrhenia diplandra, assembly GCA_015847255.1. Taxonomy (NCBI): domain Eukaryota; kingdom Viridiplantae; phylum Streptophyta; class Magnoliopsida; order Poales; family Poaceae; genus Hyparrhenia; species Hyparrhenia diplandra. The sequence continues at coordinate 217,971 of JADLZK010007624.1, read as the reverse complement.
ATGGCTAACGTGTATGCAACTTCAAGTTTCAACCGTGAAACACAAAAAGCAGAGCCAACACCGGCCAGCAGGGCACGCCTGACGAGGCAACACGTCGCGCGCGAGGAGCGAGCAGCCCAGCAGGCCCCGAACATTTGATCTGATTAGTTGCTGCATGCAGGGGCTAGTCCGTGGACGCTGGCTCCTGGCCATGCGCCGATGCATGCATGGTGCTATCTTGGACGGTGGCAGAACAAAGCCTGCCGCCGCCTCTTCACGGCCACGGCCAGCAGAGCCTGAAGGTCACTGGGCTGGGCACTGGCCCCGAATCGATGCTGCGTGTAAGCGCTTTGGTGAGGGTGTTCAATCGTTGAGCCTCTTGTACACACATAGAGCTACTCTCTCGTTCAGTCTCTTCATAAACCCTAGCTCACCATTCAAGAAAAGCCTGCACTCACATGAAAATAAAGCCTGCACGCACCACACAACAGCACCGCTCTCTGTAGTTGGCAGTTGATGGGATCTCTCACCATCAGGTCCCTTAGAGCCTCTTGTACCACACAACAGCACCGCATCTTCACGGCCTCTTCAATTCATGAAGAGCTCGGTGCGTGAGCCTGGCCACTGGCCCTGGCCATGGTGCACGGATCGGTGCTGTGTTCTTGCGCTATCGTATCTCAGGTTCAAAAAAAAAAAAGCTATCGTATCTCTCGTTCACTGGCCTAAACCTAACCATTAAGCTAAAAATAGTTTACAAAGTTCATTCAATTTAAGAAAAGCCTACACTCATTGGCCGGATATATGCGGGAGAGTACGTAAGTGTTCCTGTGCAACGCATGCCTGCAATTTGAAAAGAAAAAGAGAGATGCATGCCCGGCCGGCAGCAAAAGCAGGACGATACAGGGCATACAGGGCATAGTACATGTCGTACATGCATTTGAGGGCACAGCTGAGCTCGGCACACAATTCAATAAAGAAAGCAGGTGCATTGCTCAAAGTTTCTTCGCGGTGCCACAGTAGAGAACTGTCCGAAATCCAGCTCTAGATTCCTCCATCGAAATTAACTGTACTAAGAACATGGTATATAGTGCCATTATTTGAGATAGATTAATACAAAGTATTAATAATGTATCCTATATCTAACTGTTTATGTTTTTTTTAAAGAGAGTTTGTGTTTTGACCTCTTTTCTTAAAACGTGAACTAGAAATTTGTGAAGCTATTATTTTTACCTTCATGTAAAAAGAAGGCCCAGCTAATTGGATGTCTGTTGTCTTTGCTTTGCAACCGTCCAATCAAGGGGTAACTGGGTATCGGATTGGAGAAACCCTAAACCCTAGTAGCTGCCTAGTAGGTCTTGAATTGTAGTGCATATGCATGCAATGATGTCGATGGCTCTCCGGATTAATGCAATTTCATGGCCTAGCTGAGCTCTCTGAGCATGGCTGCAGCTCTGATTAATGTCGAATTGTGAAAGCCTACTAGCTGATTAAAGATGTTGCAGCAGCGCTGGGAGGAGGGACCGGCACCAGAGATTCTGTCCATGTCCATCCGTGAGACGCTCTCATGAGCCGGCTATTCGTTGAGGCTTGAGCCGTACTCCCTCCGTCCCAAAAATAAACGACGTTTTGGGTTTTCGTCTTACAAGTTTGACTCGATTTATAGAAAATACATAGAAGATTTAAATCTCCAAATAAATTTGTTAAAAAACTAGATCAAAAGATCTTTCCAATGATACTAATTATGTAATATAAATATTAATCTATTTTAATATATAATTTCCGGTAGATGTTTTACCGGGGAAGGGCGAAAAACGTCATTTATTTTTGGGACGGAGGTAGTAGTACAAAATTTTTTGGCACCTAGGCCCTGGAGCGTGCATAGCGATTTCAGATTCCTACAGTCCATGGGACATGGCACCTTTGGAACTTTACAGCGTGCATGCATATCGGTGCATTACAGCCTTTGGCATCAATAATAGCACCCCCCTCTCCTATGGTCGTCAAACGTCAATAAAAGCTCATCTTCTGCCCTCCCATCGGCCGGAACCAAACCAAACCAGAGACGACACTACTAGCTGGCTGAAGCTGAGGCCTAAGCTTTCTCGCTCCCTCCATAAACTCTTTTCATCTCAACCACCTGCTGCAAGCTAGCTTCAATCAAAATCAAATTAACCAAACCAGCGTTTCCAAGAACACGCGAGGGCCCCTAGCAATTGCATGTTGGCTACTGGTAGGCGTTTCTGCCTTCTCGCCATCGATAGTTCAACACTGGCCAAGGCGCCGGCGAGCTGAGGTGCGCAGCTCGTTGTCATCTATCTATAGTGTTCTCTACAATACAGACCCTTTCAAGAAATACTCCTCAACATCTATTTGATGATTTACTTTTCTATGCCATATATTCAAGATCCTGACTCGAGTGCACGGTTGATCTGACCCCTGTGTTAAGGTTCTTGAACTGATCAAGCTAAAGTAAAAGTGAGATGACCATGAGCAGAAAAAAAGAAACCTCCGGACGACGACCAACAACCATGGCCACACCGGCCAAATAAGGTATGGTGTTGTTTCTTACTCTTATATTTCTCTAACATAAAAGAACTATATATTATTCGTACTTGGTACTTAGCAGTTTTAATTAGGAATTTTGCATTTTGCATGCAAGCTTAATTTAATATAGCTATTGGAGCAATCCGGCTGCAATATACAGTGTGCTAGATATGAAACATCATGCCGTTATTTTTTCGGTAGATATATGAGTATGGATCTTTTATTCCTACCTTTTGTGAGACTTTAACCAATTTAGAAAAAAAATCAAGGGTAGTATCGGCTGGTTTGGAATCATTTGCTTCTTTCTTTGTCTTAAAAAGAATTACAAGCCTACATTACATCATAATTAACCGTAATAAGAACGACATGGGATATAGCGTGACAATTTAAGATACATTAATAGAAATTATTCATAGCGTATCCTTTGTCTAACTATATTTATGTTTTTGTATCACAGAATCAAGTTCGGAATGAATGGTATAGGAAAATAAGGTAAGAAAATACATATAATAGGTAATTTTGATGAAAATTGACTTGATTAAATTTAAAATATTTTTCATAATCTTTTTGATGAAACATGTTTTGCATAATGACAAGAACGCGAACAATATGCCACCGTGCTGAGATACCCCCTTATCGATGGCTAGGAATGGAGGTCGTTACAAACGATAGACGGACGAGATGCTGGACACTTGCCCGTTCCGAATCGATTAAAAACTTCGAACACCGTAACTACATAAGATTAGTTTGAGGCAATGATGCATCCTCCCCGCTTAGACGGCACTCTCCTCGGCAGGTCATTAATATGTCTGATTCCATCTACCAACAACAAGTACAGACACAACAACTACATTGGACCATCAAGACCAATGTTAGGTGAACTTTCAAAACAAGCTTGCCGCTTTTAAGTGCAACAACTGGGATTCAAACCTAAGTAGGTCGTTTCAACATACTCAGTCATTTCATACCTAGCACTTCTACACCCAGCCCATGCCGCACCACCTTCCCAACTCGTTAATGGCTCCTCTGGATCAAAGCTCTGGAGAACTTCATCCCTCAGGGCGTCGAACACAGGAAGCATCAACATATACACGAGAGCTTGTAGGCTATCCAGCAGAGGAAAACGCAGCAGCGCCAAGGGAGATACTTACGACAAGCTTATCCTACAAAAAATGGTGCATGTCAGTGGAAAGTTCATGCTCACGCATGGCTGGCGTGAGTTTCGCATTATTGAACGCATTTCTCCTACGGATGTTGCGTTATTTGTGTGGACTGGAGGCAACACGTTTGTTATGCGTCTCTACGCTGCAAGCGGTGTGGAGAGACCGCTTGATCATCGTCCTGCTCTTGGTTATGATATGCCAGAAGCTCCCGTCGAAATGTAGCTGGGCAGCTCAGAATCTTACTGGTCCTGTTTTTGGTTAGTCTTTAAATATTGTAGTTAGATGATTGTCTTTATGTTTTTGTCAGGAGTACAGCTGGATTCTTTTTGTTGACAAGCCAACGCACAAAAAGCTTAATAGTATGCTTTGCATTTTGTTTGATTGCAGTACCAGGTAACTTGTTGGGAATGTTGTACGAGCTTTCATCTCGTACCCACGTCAGCCCAGATTTGATGCAGACTATGGCCAATGTATGGCATAATCTTGATGCCAGCTTCCCGCTTTATGCTTGCACGGTGACGGCCAGCTATGTTGGTGGTAGAGCTCAGTTTGTAAGTGTACTTATTTCTAGCATTTCGTATCTTGATTTAACATTCATGTCTGATTCAAAGAGACGTAAGACAATCAGGGTGCTAGCTGTTTTGTTTTACTATAACTTCAGTTATTATAGGTTTAATGACATTTGAGTGGAGGCCTAGCTTTTAAGATATAAAGTTTGCTAAATACATTTTTGATGCAATGTTATTGACCTCGTGTACATATATAGTATAATTTTCTTTTAGCAAATATAAGGGGTCCAACCGTCTATATACTTGTTTTATGCTCGCAGTTCTTTGCTCGCAGCTTCTCAAGCTATCTTCGCAACTGGACATTCACCAGGCTTTTCGTCGGTGACAGCAACAATGCTTTCCCAACTGTGATACGCCGTTATTTCGGTGACAGCAACAATGCTTTCCCAACTGTGATACGCCGTTATGACAGCAATCCGCGCGTTGCCCGAATCGTACATGGGTGGAATGCCTTTGCAGCTGTTGCTGGAATGGAGGTGGGAGACATCTACGTCGTGTTGAATTGGGAGGAGCCTGATGGTGCTAGTTATGACGACATGCGGTTCTATCGAGTTTGATATGTTTTGCTTCGTATTTTGATACTTGGCGCATCAATATTTAACTATATGGTATTGTAAGTATTTTATGGCCATCTAGGCACTACACTTGCTTTTTGCTCTTGGTACTTGGAGTTGAAGGAACTAGTTTATTATTTTGATATTTTCAGCCCTGTTTATTTCATCCAAGATATGCTTGGATATACTTTAAGAACTACCCGTATTGTAAGTAGTAATTCTACAGTCATAGTGGACTGATGGTATTGTAAGTATTTTAAATTGTAAGGCACTAGTTATCAAATGTTATTCGGTAGAAGTGTCCCTCAGTTTCTCTTTGCCAAAAAGTTTTCCTTTTGCCTCGTGGTTAGCGGCGGCCATAGCCAGTGCAAATGACAGGCGCTTCAATGCATAGACAATTATTTTTATTGTCCATATCAGTCTGTGTTTAGGCTTTCAAAGCTTGGCTTGACTCATTTATCCAAAGAGTATTAAAAAACTTCAAGCGTGTGCCATTATCGGGCCTCTTAGGCATGCCACATCAGCAAATGAGAAACTTCGTGATGATTTGATGGAGCATTTGTGGGCACGTCATGGTGCATCGTAGTATCCTACTTCATGATGATTTAGATTTATTTGATAATATGGTTGTATTTGAACATTGTAGTACCCTGCTGTTTTTCAGAAACTTTATGAATCCTACTATTTGAACATTGTAGTACCCTACATTTGAATTATGAGCATTATTTTTTATTGCAATACTTTTGGATAAAGTGTAGAGGAGAAATGAAGATCATAGAGGGGCAACATGTATTTGTGAAAAAATAAAATAGATAGTCAGTTTTTAGGTAGTACTGCTTGAGTTGAGAGCAAAATTTAGATAGTCCGGAGTTGGGTAGCTACTTAAATTTAGTTTTTAGGTAGTCTGTTTTAGGTAGTACTGTTTAACATGCACACACCACCGCACGCACCTCAGGCCAGCCATCCGGATTAGATGGTTTCTTGCCGATCGCCGGTACACGCTCATCATTCACCTCCGCTGCACCACCAAGGTATCACAGGTGGCAAAGGTGGCCATCAATTGTAGCTTCAAATCACATGGATCCCACACGTGTATGAGATGCATACTAAGACATCTGTACTAGTTGTTGCCATTTCAGTTAGTTCAAAAAAAAAGTTACTGATCTGTCGCAATGGAGCATCAGGACTGCAGAGGGGTGGGGGTGTTGTGGTTTCACACGGAGATCTAACTGATCTGTCACAGAGTGAAAGCAAGCCTTAGTTTTCAGTTAGATCAATGGATCACATCTATTTTTTAGTGTCTGGCTTGCTTTCCCTTTTATATTTTCTTTGTGTCATTTTTTTTTTTTTCCCTGAGCTTTTAGGCAGATCATTCCCCTCCCTATTTTCTTTGGTTTGGCATGAACCCTCCTCTGTTCTCTGTTCTTTACTTGTTTTAATCTAACAAAATCCTCTGTAGTGGCTTTGGCACCTCCAGTTTTCTCAAAAAAAAAAACATTGATGCTATATAAAGTATAGGTTTTTACTTAATTCAATTCCCCACGTACATTTGAGATTATTTTCACCATCTTAACTGATGACAAAGAGCCTGTTTTTTACATTGTAGCAATCGCATTCCAGACTTCAAAACCATCCAAGATGGCACATGTATTTCACATTCAAAAAGTTACTGAGCTGTCATGTCAGATAATTTATAAATAGGTCATTTGACACAACAGACATCGACACTAATCCTATCTCAAAATTCTCTATCTATTTTCCACCATCTGTATGATATCCAATATCCTTCCACTGATATAGCAGCAAGATTTGTAATATTCCAAGCCTGGAATCATCAGATATTTGTCATCTTCTGGAACAGGAAACCCTCAGTTCAAGAATGCAAGATCTCTAAATATGAAACCTGGGTCAATTTCCGGGCTGTGGAATGGGCCACGTCACCCATTAACCCGCAAGCCGTTGGATCAAGCCAACTAGAGATATGGATCGTTCGATTACGGGTCGGTTCGGGTCTTGCCCATTAAGACCTACGCACGGGCAGTCTCGAACCACCGAGAACCCGCCGTCCCTTCCGCATGCTCCGCCGTGCTCTGTCTCTGCCCTCCCTCCTCCCTTCACCTACCCTATCTCCCGCACTCCATCCATAGCGGCGGCGTGAGGAGCAGCTTGAGGCGGCGGCACGAGGCACGTCGCGAGGAGCAATGCGGGCGGCAAAGACAGCAGCGCGCAAAGGCCCTGGTGGCGTCTACACTCAGCAGGATCTCGCGGAAGATGACGCGAACGCAAGGCGGCGACGCGAGGAACGACGGCGGTCGACAGAGTAACGGCGCGGGTGGCGGCAGCGCACACACAGGGTGTCAGGGCCGGATCAACCTCCCCTACTACTCAAATGCGTCCATGAACTTCAAAATAGACCTCCCCAATCCCACCCATGACGCCGCCGCTGGCGCCGTTACCGGAAGATCCGGCGATACCCGGTCCTGGGCACTACCGACTACCGAGACATGCAGCGGGCGCCCCTGCGCCATTCCCCAGCGCACGCGCGAACGCGCAGCCGTGCAAAGCACCGGCAGGAATAGTGCTCTGCTTCCCAGTTCCCATAAGCTTGATTATTACGTCACCTGATGGCATGGCTACGGAAGACGGCCGTTTTACCTTCAGGAAAATAAATCCAGTAATACACTAGAAATACGCGCCAGCAACAAACTTTGGCCGTCCATTACAGATCTGTGGTTTGGAATTTGGAATTAATCATCATCCCTACTCATGGACATGGTTTGGAAATACTAAACAGACGTCCCAGTTCTATAGCAAACTAGTATAATGCACGTGCTAACGCTACGACTTTATTTTCAAGACGTGCATGTTAGCAAAAAAAAAAAAGAAAATATATATTAGTATTATATTTTCAGAGCAAACGCAGCTAGTTCCAATTACTACAAAGAATAAACAACCACCTTAGTTGATAAGAAATTTAGGAGAATTCAACATTAAGCTAGAAGAATCAGTTGTGTGATCTGCCAGATTGACAGCCAATTTTCTCGCAAAAAGAAACTATATTTATGCTAAAACAAAAATAAAAACAACCTGAATAGAAGGTATGAAAAAGAAATCATTGGGCATTGCTCTTCCAACACTTCTTAGGGTATTATATTTTCCAGCGTATGGGAACAGTGAAAAGAAGAACTGGGCTAATTTTACCTTGGTTGACTTGAACAAGATTTGCGCAAGGTAATTTAGGAAGGTGAGTGAGGCCATTGGAGCCCATGAGCATGGCTGTCTGGGTTCACCATCTGCTTCATGAACCCCTGGACAAACGTGAAGCACCACCTGAGCTATGAGTTAAAACGACTTGAGAATATCTAGACATGTGGATCACAGGATCAGTAAGGTTGACTTATCTCAATTAAATTTCTCTTCAACAAACAGACAATAAGATCGTTATGTCTCTTGGAACTAAATCATAAATCTTAACCTGAGTTCCACAGTGTCCATAACTAACATGCAGTATATTTTTTTTCTGAATTTTATTCATGAGGCACCAGGCCAATCAAGTACAGTAGTAACTACACAACCATTGAAGGCATACGTCGCTGGTTAGATGTTCTACACAGTTCTGAAAGAGACCTGACAATGTAGTGATAATTTTTTATTACAAAGGAAACAAGGTACCTCAGTGAGCTTTTTTAATTGGCATTGCAATGAGATCATCCCTAAGCTTGATGTCATCGTCGTAACCAATTTCCTCAATACAGTCTTGTGCTTCAATCTAACACTATAAGCAACACAGGGAAAATAATAAATGATGCAATCTTGTATCAGATAGTATATAGAGGTTAAAGGAACAACCTTGTACTTCAGGAAACTGAACATAAACCTGTTCTATTCAATGGTAAAGGAAAAGCCACTCAGTGCATATTCCTTACCGTTTGAAACCTGTATTACTCCACTTGACAACATTTCCTGCAACCGATTACGATCCAAATTTGTGCAATCAAAGCTGTATGAAGTGATGCAATTCTCTGAAACATCTTTGCAATCAAAGCCGTGCACAATGCCAGACTCTATTTTATTACAAGCAACAAATCTATAATAATTCATAAGGGGAAGGACCAGATGGAAGTGCAGTGCCACTTTTTATCCAAGAAGTAACCTCACATAGTATTAAAATCAAGTAACTAAAAGGCAGTGCCCTTTATTATCCAAGAAGTAACCTCACATGCATAGTATTAAAATCAGAAATTCAACATCCCTAGCAAATGTACTGAGTGTTTTTAGGAAGCAAAGCTGCACTCTAAGAAGGCTATACATATTTTTTTTTTTTTTTCAGAAAATGACTTTACATCAAGAGGGTCAGCTTTGTCCCTCAAGCTCAACCATTCATGCTGTAATGCCAGCCATGGCCTCATCAATTGCAATTCTGGAATAGCATAAGAAAAGGGCGACTGCGTTAATATTTAATATACTTATTCTAGTTTTACCAAACATATAAATTGATGATCACCTGTCACATCTTGTCAAATTTATCGATACAGACTACTCAATCATCATCCCAAACCATGGCTCATCCTTCCAAATAAAACTGCTGCAACACACATTAGTGTCGCTAAAGTGACTGAACCAGAGATAATACAATGCAATAGGAACTTACAATTAAAAGGTATCAATAAAAATACGCGTATGCACGGACTGCACTGAAGCAGGGACTGCACCACATTGTAAGGGATCAGGGCAGGCGGCGTGGAAGAGGAATCGGGGATGGAGGTGCGAACCTGGAGGAGATTGGTCCTCGCGTCGTGGCCTGCAGACACACGGATTGCGTGCGGGGTCCTATCCTGGCGGCGTGCGACCGTAGCGCCGTCCAGGCCTGGTGGCCGTGGGCCACCCAGCCCTGGTTCTGGCGTCATCGTCCTCCTGCTTGCAGCTTGCCCGCATATGGAGTGGTTGTGTGGATGTGTGCCAGAGGAGAGGAGTCGGCACTGCGAGATCCAGGCCGCCGCCGCTTCGTTCGTACTCCCTCCGTCCCTTAGTGACGTTTTTGACTTTTTGATATCAACTTTGATTATTCGTTTTATTCAAAAAATTTCTGTAAATAATAAATTAAATAAATAATTATTAAAGTATCTGTAATGATAAAATAAGTCATAATAAAATAAATAATATTTATGTAAAAATTGAATAAGGCGAGTAATTAAACAAGATGGCACGGAAAACCGGGGTGACACTTTTAAAGAGACGGAGGGAGCAGGGGTATGAGCGCGTGTGGTGCGCGCCGTACGGTATCGTGGTGTCGTGCTCGTGATTAGCGGCGGCACGCGGCTAGTTTCCCTTTGCGTTCGGGGGCTGTGTCCCGGCGGGGGGTGTGTCCAATACTTTTGATTCTGACCGTTGAATCGTGTCCAGGAGTAATGAGAGAGAAGGTTGAGAAGTCATCCGGATTGTTCATTTTGAATGTATTTGAACGTGGAGAAATTGGTGCATTAGTAGGGTAGATATTCAAATTGTTGGAGCCTCTAGCCAAAAGAAAATGTTTGCACACGAACATATTAGAATACCTTTTATTTTTTTATTAAAACAAATATATATAAGATAAGCTGAACCTTACATGTATTACTACTATCATCATAATTTTCTTAGTAAAGCCATACACATGTCCTATTGTGTCCACACAACTGATGAGGTCGATATTCTGTCATATACCAAAGTCACATTTTACAAATGAAAAATGAAATAGAGTATGCACATTACATTAGTTTGTGGCGCAAACAATACCACTTTATTGCTTACATGCTAATTCTAAATGAAATGTCGTATGTTATCCTTAAAACTAAAGATGGGCTTCCAGAAATATCTTCCATCATCTATGTTAAACTTCTCTTGGAGCACTCTGGTATAGTGGTATGGGCCATACTTTGGGTAAATGATAGTTTCTAATTAACATAAAAAATATCCATAATGTATTGTATAAAGAACAATTTAGTTACCACTATATGTATTCATCTAATTAAAAAAAGGTCAACAATGGCCATGTGCGGCAAGGCCGCGCAGTTTTTTTCTAGTATAATCGAATGTGAAGAGATTGTGAATCATACGAGCCGAAGAGCTTGTGAAGCCAAGCCGATTGTGGTATGGGGAAATGCTGCGGCTTCTCCAACGTCCGATCGTCGCTTGACCACGCGTCGCGCGCTGGGATACGTATGTAGCGGATGGAGGATGGAGTCTGCGTACGCGATGCAGCGAATCTGCTCCCTCAAAGAGTAGCTCTTTGTGTAGAAGAGGCCAGTCCCCAGTGTAGCTCACCATTTTAGAAAAGCCTGCACTCATGAGCTACACAACAGCACCGCTCTGCAGTTGGCAGTTGATGGGATCTGACGGTGACCCCTTTTCACGGCCTCTTCTAGTCTTCCTGAAGAGCTCGGTGCGCGAGCCTGGCCACTGGCCCCGGCCATGGTGCACGGATCCATGCTGTGTACTTGCGATTTGTGGGGAGCTTATTAAGCCTCTTCACACGCCGCCGCCGCCGCCGTTCACACGCGCCGCCGGTGCCCTAGCATGCCTCCACGCCGCCGCCGCGCCGTCACAGCCACCGGAGTCGACCATCCATACTGTGATAGATCGCCTCCATGTTGTTCACCTAGATGTGTATAGTAAAGTACAAGTCACTGAATTCTTGTAGAACTGACATGAAGGAACTGAACTTACCTATCTCTTGTGTGCAGCCATCCCATCCTGAACTCCTACAATTTCACGGTATACTCGGTCCTACCCTCTAAGCTCATCAAAGTAGGACTAAGAGTTTGGACTCTACAAGTCTCGTTCATTTTCAAGTGAACTTTATGTGAAATCTCACAACAAACACGGGCCGCTCCTTTCTTCGTCGGGCAAATCCTTTGCTCGGCCCTCTCGGCGTCAAGCTTGCCCCAGCTGGGGGCGGCCCCAGCGCCTGCGCCGCCTTCGATGGTGGTCAGCACCGGCGTGAGCACACCGGCTCACCCACGGACCGCTCGGCGCCGAGCCGTGCGTGGGTGCGGGGCCTCCTACCGGTGGACCCAATGCTTGATGAGCTCGTGGCCTTCCTCGTCACGTGCCCAACTTCCTCTAAGCCACCTTCACCGCTATGAGTCATCGAGCTCAACTGTGGATGCTCTGGCGCCCGGGCGGAGTCGGTTGCTCGCGAAGGCCACGCCGCAGCCTCGACTATCGTCACCTTCCTCGACGAGGCGCCCGACGGGGTTGATCCCGTGGCGCATTGCACCCCACGGCGGTCATTCCAACCGCCGAGGCGCTGGGCCCACGATGGGGCCGGCGGCACCGTTCTCGGCGGCGGGCGCATCACCCTTTTGGATGCCACCATGGAGGACGTCGCCCTACACCGCTGCCTGCGCTCTTCCGACACTCGCCCCTACGCGGCACCGCGGCAACCGCTTAGCTAGGGAGGAGGCGCGGCGCGCCGTCGCCCAACCGCCGCCTACTCGAGGATGCTTGCGGTTGATGACGGCGCGCCGCCCTTGCCGCTGAGCTTCGCTGCCATGTTGGCCCCACCTCAGCCAAGCACGGCACCGCCCGCCACCGTCTTTGCTGTGGGAAGGACGGCCGCCAACCAAGGCCGATGTGGGGCTTCATCGAGTCCCCTCTGCCTACCTCTTGAGGGGGCCGTTGATCAAGACCCCACCGCGCGGGCGGCGTGCTCGCACCATCGGTGAAGATGGGTCCCTAGGCGCGGTGACCGGCTTGCGGCCAAGTCTGCCTTCCGCGACCCTTAACCCGAGCGCGGCGGAGCACGTTGCGTCCTTATCGACAAATGGGAGGGCCGCCCGGCCCGGGGCGCCATCGACCATCCGGATCCCTACATCGCCGTCATGTTCAACAACCACTTTGTGGTCTCCAAAGCGCGGGGTCATCCTGGAGATCTTCCCCATGCGCGGTTCTCGATTGACGAGGGCGGTTGAGCGCCTTTAGTGCGTTCCTGAGCGGTTTTCCCTTTCTCTATCGCACAATTGTGTTTCTTCTTAGTTTACACCTTTCGCTCCACCGTTCCGGCCGGTGCCTTGTCGGTGTTTTACTTGTGCCACCTCCTCAGCAGCTCGCCGCGGGACTTGGCACAAGTCGTGTATGAACTTTCTAACTCCTCTCAATGAAGTACGAGCTTCGCTTTCGGAAAAAAATCTCACAACAAGCGAAGTCTATGCTCAATTCAATTCTTAACACCCTCTAATCCCGCTTTGCTGCTTTTTCTGAGATGAGTTATTGTCCACACAAGAAACGGCCCAAGGCCCATGTAACTGATCTCTGTCCTCGAAGCTTTTGGTGATGGCTCGTCAGCACGGCAGTGGGCGAAGCAGCAGCGACCGAGCTGCCAAATAAACACAGTACAAAGTTTGGTCTCTTGTCTGAGTGAGCTCCCTTTTATGCTAGGGTAGGAAATGGATATGTCAGTTATAATGACACTGTGGTTTTGTTGAGATAGTGAACGGGTTCAAATGAGGATAGACCAGGGGGCTATAGATAGGTGTAAGGTGTTCATTCAATTGAGGATAGACCAGGGAAATGGATATGTAAGTTTTCGTACTATAGATAGGTGTAGGTGTTATGTTTTAATCCATTTGTCTCAAAATATATGTTCCTTTCGGTTTTCGAGAAACAACTTTCACAAAAGATATATTAAAAAGTATTAATATTTATAGTATATAATTAGTATCATTGGAAAAGTCTTTAAATCTATTTTTTAAGATACAAGTGTTGCACGTCTTTTCTTCTACAAATCGAGTTAAACCGGCACAACAACAGTGATACTCCCTCCATCCCAAAATAGTTGTCGTTTTGGGTGTGCGTCCACAACTTTGACTCGATTTGTAGAAAATACGCACAAGATTTAAATCTCTAAATAAATTTGTTAAAAACTAGATCAAAAGATCTTTCCAATGATACTAATTATGTAATATAAATATTAATTCTATTTTAATATATAATTGCCGGCAGATGTTTCTCGGGAAAACGAAAAACGACAACTATTTTAGGATGGAGGGAGTAGTTATTTAGGGAAGGACAGGCTACGTCAAATCATATTATTTGCAAACCGTCAAGACAGAGAGACATCATGGGTGTGCAAACTTTTCATGCGACGCGTGAAGTAGCTCGAGGTTTGAGCCGGCTCAGAACTACTCTCCCGTCCCACTGAGTTTGTCACCCCTGATTCCGTGCCATCTTATTCGATGCTTCGTCTTATTCAAATTTTTTTTGCACAAATATAATTTATTTTGTTATGACTTATTTTATCAATAAAGATACTTGAATATTGATTAATTTATTTTATGATTTGCATAAATATTTTGAATAAGACGGATGGTCAAACATGAAGTTCAAAAATCAAAAATGACGAACTCAATGGGACAGAGGGAGTACTCACGGGTGTACAGAACTCCCTGCACCTGTGTGGTAGACTGGTACCCCTCACTCCGATGCAGGGACTAGTCGTCTTGCATGCGCCAAGATGCATGCATGGTGCTATCTTGGACGGTGGCAGAACAAAGCCTGCCGGCGCCGGCCCCTTCACGGCCAGCAGCTGCACGGATCGTTGCGCGAGCCGAGCCTGGCCACTGGGGACTGGCCCTGGATCGAGGGTGTTCATTCATTGAGCCTCTTCTACACGGAGAGCTACTCAGGGGCCGGCATGGACATGAAAATAAAGCCTGCACTACTCCCTCCGTCTCTTTTTTTAGATGTCGTTTTTGGGAGTGCGTCTTAGGCCAAACTTTCTCAACTTTGGCTAGGTTTGTAGAAAATACGTGCAACATTTATATCTCCAGATAAATTTATTAAAAAACTAGACGTAAAGATCTTTTCAATGATACTAATTACTTAGCATAAATATTTATATATTTTAATATATAATTGCCGGCAGTTTTAAAACGTTGACTTCCGGGAAGCGAGAATGACATCTATTTAGGACGGAGGGGTATGAGCTACACAACAGCACCGCTCTCTGCAGTTGGCAGTTGATGGGATCTGACGGTGGCCCCTTTTCACGGCCTCTTCCTGAAGAGCTCGGTGCGCGAGCCTGGCCACTGGCCCCGGCCTGCACGGATCCATGCTGTGTACTTGCCATTTGTGGGGAGCTCATTGAGCCTCTTCTACACAAAGAGCTATGGTATCTCTCGTTCACTGTCTCTTTGGCACTGGCCTAAACCTCACCATGAAGCTAAACCTAGTTTTACAAAGCTCATTCAATTTAAGAAAAGCATGATGAGGTGGTGCCTAAGACAAGCTGCATGTGGGAGAGTACGTAGCTGTTCCTGTGCAACGCATGCCTATAGTTGGCCATTTGGCCCGTGACCCGCGGCCCGGTCTGAGGCCCGGCAAAATGGCCCCGTACCTGGTCCGCCCGGTCCGTTATGCTCGAAGCTACGGGCGGCCCGGCCCGGTGGCGGGCGGGCCATGGGCCGCTGCCTCGCCCGTGGCAACGGTGCCCGCCCCCCGGCCCGGCCCGGCCCGCGCAGCCCCGTTCGCCCGGCCCGGCCTGCTAAGGCCGTATAAACGCGACGCACATTCTCCTCCACTCGTCCCTATCCGCATTCTCCTCCACTAGTATCCGCGCATTGACCAAAGCGATTCTCCCTCCACTCGCGCATGCACTCCACCACGGGCGCATCCGCTCTCCCTCTTCTCTCCACGCATCTAGGACTGCATGCACGCGGGCGGGACGCGGCAAAAGGCGGCGAGCTGGCGCACGCGGCCGCGGCGGCGGCGCGGAGGGAACGCCGCAGCGAGATTCGGGGGCGGCGCGCGCGGCAGCGGCGGGAGCGCGGCATCCGCGAGTCCCGTGCCGCCCTCGCCATCACCGCGTCGGGCGCGCAGCTAGAGCGGCGGCGCTGAGCATCTTAGCGCGCAGCTAAGCGGCGCCGGCACGCCGGGCAGCGGCGACGCCAGCCAGCAGCGGCGGACGGCGGCGGCGCGTCGCGGCAGCGGCGGGGCGCGGCCCGCGAGTCCCGTGCCGCCCGCCATCACCGGTCTGGCGGCGCCCATCGCGGCGGCGGCCGCCGGCGGCGGCGGCGGCCGCCACGGCCCGCGCCCTTCGCGGGCGGCCAGCCAAAGCAGCGGCAGCGCAAGGGCGGCAGCGCAAAAAGCCGGCGCCCGCGGCGGCCGCGGGCGCCAGCCGGCCGGCGCGGGCGCGTGGTGGTCCGCCATTGGGCTCTGTTTCTCAAAAAAAAAAAGCCATCGGGCTGTGGTCCGCCGGACGAAATGTGGCCCGACGTGGCCCGTGGGCCGGTAAAATGGCCCACGGACCGGGCCATGGGCCGAGGCGCGGCCCGAGCCCGTAGGTGGCACGGCCCGTGCGGCCCGTAGCCGTAGCGGGCCGCCCGTCCGGCCCGAGCGGGCCACATGCGGCACCGGGCCGCCCGTTGGACATCTATACGCATGCCTGCAATCTGAAAAGGAAAAGAGAGTGCAGAAGAGTCCGAAATCCATCAAAATTAACTGTACTAAGAACATGATATATAGTGCCATTATTTGAGATAGATTAATACAAATTATTAATAATGTATCCTATATCTAACTGTTTATGTTTTTTTTTTTAAAGAGAGATTTGTGTTTTGACCTCTTTTCTTACAACGTACTACGTGAACTAGAAATTTATGAAGCTATTATTTTTACCTTCATGTAAAAAGAAGGCCCAGCTAATTGGACACCTGCCTAGCAGGTCTTGAATTGTAGTGCATATGCAATGATGTCGATGGCTGCTCTCCGGATTAATGCCATTTCATGGCCTACACCCTCCGTCTCTAAATAGATGTCATTCTCGCTTCCCGAGAAGTCAACGTTTTCAAACTCACTGACAATTATATATTAAAATATATAAATATTTATGCTAAGTAATTAGTATCATCGAAAAGATCTTTAAGTTTAGTTTTTAATAAATTTATTTGAAAATATAAATGTTGCACGTATTTTCTACAAACCTAGTCAAAGTTGAGAAAATTTGGACCGACGCACCCCATAGCGACATCTAAAAAAGGGACGGAGGGAGTAGCTCTGAGCATGGCTGCAGCTCTGATTAAAGATGTCCAATTGTGAAAGCCTTGCTGATTAAAGATGTTGCGGCAGCGCTGGGGAGGAGGGACCGGCACCAGAGATTCCTTTGCATCCGTGAGACGCTCTGATGAGCCGGCTATTCGTCGAGCCGTGTACAAAATTTTTTGGCACGTTGCTGCACACTTTGGAACGTCCTGCACGGGACGGCATCAATAATAGCACCCTCTCTCCCTCTGCGTGGTGACAAGTTGATCACAGCAATAATAGCACCCCCTATGGTCGTGACAAACGTCAATAAAAGCTCATCTTCTGCCCTCCCACCAAAACCAAACCAGCCTTTCCAAGAACAAGGGCCCCTAGCAATTGCATGTACCACTTGCTGCAAGCTAGCTTCAATCAAAATCATATCAACCAAACCAGCCTTTCCAAGAACAAGGGCCCCTAGCAATTGCATGTTGGCTACTGGCAGGCGTTTCTGCCTTCTCGCCATCGATAGTTCATCACTGGCCAAGGCACGGCGAGCTGAGGTGCGCAGCTCGTTGTCATCTATCTATAGTGTTCTCTACAGTACATTCCCTTTTAAGAAATACTCCTCAACATCTAATTGATGGTTTACTTTTCTTTGCCATATAGTCAAGATCCTGACTGGAGTGCACGGTTGATTTGGCATCCCGTGTTAAGGTTCTTGAACTGATCAAGCTAAAGTAAAAGGAAGATGACCATGAGCAGAAAAAGGAAACCTCATAGGGTATGGTGTTGTTTCTTCTCTGACATAAAAGAACTATATATTATTCGCACTGTACATAGCAGTTCTCTTAATTAGGAATTTTGCATGCAAGCTTAATTTAATGTAGGTATTGTAGGAATCCGGCTGCAAACTACAGTGTTGCTGGATATGAAATATCATGCCGTTATTTTTTTCTTGGTTGATATATGAGTACAGATCTTTTATTCCAATCTTTTGTGAGACTTCAAGCAATTTAGAAAAAAAAAAAAAGGTAGTATCGGCTGGTTTGTAATCACTTGCTTCTTTCTTTGTCTTAAAAGAGCTATTAACACCGTAGGAATATAGTGTGACAATTTAAGATAAAGTAATACGAATTATTCATAGTGTATCCTTTATCTAACTATATTTATGTTTTTTTTTTATCACAGAATCAAGTTCAGAATGGATGGTATAGGAAAATAAGGTAAGAAAATACATGTAATATCCTAGTGTTAAACTTGCAATGCGTGAGCGGTGCTTCTCCAGCTCTCCTAAATTTAGGAGATAGATGGCACTAACTTCATTTACATTATTCTTCTAAGTGATAGAATCCTTGTAAAGGAAACTATTTGTATTCACAAGATAGCACAAATATGCTTCTATGTGTTGGAATGCTTAAAATTGCCCTTTTGAATGCCCTAGGTTGACCTATCGTCTTGACCAGAAAGCTAAAGGCCTTCCCATGGGTTTCTGCCCCTAACAAAAAAGAATGCACAAAGATAGCAGGTGGCATATAGCAGATTGGTGGAAGGCTTAGTAGCTAACAAATTAAATAGCATGATCATTTAGACTCCGGCTAGTCTATTTTCATCTCTGCCTAGCTTTGGTCACATTGAGCGCACGGTGACACCTTAAAGCAGAGATGCTCAAAGTGAATAAAAATTAAGGCTCTTGCAATCTTGTTTTTTTAAAGCAGAGATGCTCAAAGTGAATAAAAATTAAGGCTCTTGCAATCTTGTTTCTTTAAGGCTCTTGCAATCTTGCTTTTTTTACTTAGAACTCTCTAGGAGTCAAACGAAATTAAGGTAGAGACGTGTAAATAATATAATAGAAGAGTCTTGTCTTGTTGTCTTGTTTGGGTTCCTTGTGAATTAATTATTTGATTCTTCTTTGACTTCAGATCTCCCAGAGAATGCAGCATAATGATTCACTACGTGCTTGATGCTATGGTGAGATTTTCAGATGTGAGTCTTAGGCTGAGGGAAAATGATTATGAAAGAGTGGTCGATCAGTTGTTTAAGTTCTCACCTATATTTGATGGCTGCGTAGGAGCAATTGATGTGGCACTCATTCTAATGAGTGTCCCAAAAAGAGATAGATCTCGATACACTATTTGGAGAAATCATATAGGCTAGAACGTTCTATGTTGCCGCTGGCAGCCTGGGTTCACGGCATGACCTGGCGGTGCTGTCCACTGCCCATTTTGACCCAAATGCAAAGTTCCCCACACCACCACCAGGTTTGTTTGCCAAAATTTGTGGTGCATGTACAATTTATGAAGTGTTGTTTTGTTGAGTAGAACCTGATGTGATTTGAAATTGTATATTTCTGTGCAGGACGTTATCTTTTGGCGGATAGTGGTCATTGTTTTAGAGAGGGATATTTGACACCATATGAGAAAGCTTTGTATCCTCATCAGAATTTCTTCAATGAGGTCCATTCGGAGTGTCGAATGGTTATTGAATGGACTTATGGTTGCGTAAAGAGGTGGGAAATTTTAGAGAAAATACCTCTTTTTGAGCATGTTGTGCAAAGAAAGATTGTTGTGTGTTGTCTTGCACTGCACAACTTTGTGCATGAGCGTGAGGGACGTGAGGGAAAAAAAAACACCGAGTGCCAGTGCCAGGTGGATTACTAAATGTGGCAATTTACAGAAACTTAACTTACATAATCTTGACGTCAATACAATTTTAAGGGGTAGTTCTTCTATGGAAAATGTCTGAGACTTTATTGCTGCTGCACTTCAAGTCCTTAAATAGGAGTATGTGAAACTTTTCTTGTTTGTTGTGATTCTATATTCATTGATTAATATTTGCTTAGCTGCCTATGTTGGTACTAATTAATGCGGCTTTGTGAACATGTAGGTGAAATACTTTGGGATGCTATATGTTGAGAGAGTTTGGAGAAATTAGCAGTGAATTCAAGGTGCGCCACATATGGCTGGCAGGCGCGGCTGTGGCGTTCAAGTCCTTAAGAATATTATTCATAAGAGCAAGCACAATGTGTTGAAAAAGCAGTCCATAGTAGTAAAATATTCCCTTTCAGCTAGCTGATACATTGTGAAGGCAGGTCATAGAGTGATCCATAGCGCTATGGCCTGGGCCATAAGAATAAAAAATTATTTTCTTCTCCCACCTCGTTCGCCTCCAGCCGCGATGACGCCGTGCAATAGCACAGCCGGGAAGGGTGCGGGGGGGGGGGGGGAGGGGTCGCCGCGGGGGAGGGACGCCGGGCGCCGCCGCCGGTACACGCGTTGCTGCCGGCCGGATGGGGAAGGTCGCCGCCGGGGGACGACGCCCAGGACGCCGCCGCCGAGGATTGGGAGCACCGCCGGGGTAGGGTGTCTTGTCGGCCGCATGGGGTAGGTCGCCACCGGGGATTGGGAGCGCCGCCACCGGAGATTGGGAGCACCGCCTCCGGGGATTGGGCCGCCGGATCGGGTTAGAAACGAAAAACCGCCGGGCGCCCGCCGCGGGATTGGGACACCGCCCGGCCGAGTGGGGAAGGACGCCACCGCCGGGGATTGGGGAAGGAGCGGTGAGCCGCGTGGGGTGCCGCCGGAGGTTGAGGAAGGGATTGTGCCAGGAAGGCGCTTTGGGCGGCGGACGCCATGCGGCATGCGCCGGGAAGTGACGACAGTTTTTTTTTATTTTTTCCCCGTCAAGCGGGTCCCGTCTTATGGATTCACATTGTGGTAAAGTCCATAGGTTCAACCAATCGACATCGGACCCATGCTTATGGACTAGTTGGTCCATATACATTGTGGTTGCTCTAACGCCGGTGGCCGGAGGTAGCACTGCCTTTTGCTCCGGTGAGCACTACCTGCATGCGAGTTATTAGTAGGAAATGAGTGCGAGTAATTTGTATGGACCATGCATGTCACTTTATTAAATGGACTGTTGAAGATCTCTAGTTTGGTTTTGGATAATTAGTGACACCTAAGGACTAATCTCTCGATGCTAACTGTTTGATTAGATTGGAGATTGGTCGTGTTTCGGAGTTGGTGCATTGTGATCATGGAGGATGGATCGAGGTGATCCAAAAGATGATCAAGCATGCAACTCGGTGGAGTTTCGGAGATCATTTGTCTCCAAGGCAAAGGTATAACCATAGGGCTTTTGATTTCACACTCAAGACACCATAGAGGGTGTGAGTGATTATAGGATCGATAAGTCGTACTATAAAGAGGAGAAAACTATCATACATATCGATCCTCACGTGCCTTTAGGTTCAAAATTCATATGCATGCATTCTAACCTAAAGAGCTAACTCTGCGCTTGATGAAAATGTTTTCAAAATGCTAACACATCGTGTCGGGGTGTTCTTCGACGTGTTGGCAACAAGAAACAAGTGACGGAAGTCGGTTTGGAGCAAAGGCGAAGAAACGGCAACACAACGACGGAATTTCGCAGCTCGGAGGGCGACTGGACTCGGCGACCGGAAGCACGTAGGGAGTGACCGGACGCACCGTGTGTGCATCCGGCGAGAGCATGTTTTTCGAGTTTTGCCGAGGGCCGACCGGACGCATCAACCGGATGCTTCCGGTGCTGACCGGAAGCACCGACCGGACGCGTGACCGGACTCGGTCAGCAGGAGGGTCATCGGTTCAGTTGGGGGTTGTCGGGTGTGACCGGACCCACCGACCGGACTCACTGTTGAGCCCGGTCAGTGCGTCCGGTCAGACTGCAGAAACTGTGGGTTTCTCCCGAACGACCACATTTCGTGGTATGGCCTATTTATACCCCCTTGGCTGCCTCTTGCTCCCTCTCTTGGTCATTTGAATCACTCCTAACATCCTAGAGCAAGAAAGCAAGCCTCCTCCTCTCTCATTCTTGATTTGAGCTTCATTCTTGAGAGAAGAGTTGATCCAAGTGCATTTGCATCGAGTTCTTGCATCTAGAGGCACTTGGGGATCGTTGTGAGACGGTGGGTTTCCTTTTGCTCTTGGAGACACCGCTCCTAGCCGGCTTGGTGATTTGGTGGAGTTGTTGGCAAGAAGAGGAGATTGTTTCTTGGCCACCTCCGGGCGAAATTGTGAGAGGATCACGCACTCCTCGTCGGGAAGACAAAGTGCAAGGAATACATTGCTCGTGTCTTGGGTACCACACTTGTGAGTGGTGTGTTGAGCCTAGCAAGGGCACCGCCTAGCTCAAACATCATCCTTGTGTTGGTCGGCACAACCGGAGACTAGCTTGTCGGTGTACAAGTGAACTCTGGGTGAACAAATCGACTTGTTCATTGTCTCGATGATTGGCTCTTCATCTTGTGTTGATTGATTGTCTATCTTCTTCCCGGTGATTGGTACATTGCCTCTACGAGTTGGTATATCGCTCTCACACTTGTATTTACCTTCCTAGTTTACCTTGTGTAGAGAGTTAGCACTTGCTTGTGTAGTTGTTCTTGCTAGCCTAAGGTTCTTATTAGGATTGCTCACTAGTTAGAAGTAGTGACATAGCTTTGAGTGACATAGAGATCATAAAGTTTATTTTGAATTATCACTAGAGGCTTGCAAGATCACTAGAGCTAGTGCAAACCGCTTTACGTCGTGTTTTATACTAATCGGTTTGTTTAGTTGAGTTTGTAGAAAAATTTTATAGGCTATTCACCCCCCTCTAGACATCTTGGACCTTACAAGTGGTATCAGAGCCGTGGTCACCATATTTGAAGGATTAACAAACTTGGTGTGAAGTTATGGCTCATGTTGTGTTCAACCATGTTGGGGGGAAGCCTCCGTTCTTTGATGGGGTCAAGAATTTTAACTATTGGAAGAGAACCATGAGGATGTACTTGGGATCAATCAATGACCAAGTATGGGATGTGACCGAGAAGGATTTTGTGATCCTTGATCCTACCAACCTCACTCCTACCGACAAGTCCAACAAGCAATGCAACACCATGGCATTGAACACATTGTACAATGGCATGGATGTCAAGGTATTTGAGGGGATCAAAGACCTAGAGAAGGCAAGTGAGGTTTGGGAGAAGTTGTGTGAGACCTATGAGGGCACAAAGGTGGTGAAAAGTGCCAAATTATATGTTCTCAAGAGTGAATTTGAGAATTTCAAGATGAAGAAAGGTGAGAGCATACCAGAGACGTTCCATAGGCTCCAAGTGATTGTCAATGATCTCAAATCATTGGGAGTGAAGACATTGGATAGAGACTTTAGGCACAAATTCTTGATGTGCTTGCCCAAAAGATTTACAATGTTGAGGAAAATCCTATTTAGAGGTGCATTGGACACCATGACACCTAGTGACTTGCTTGGTGAAGTGCTAACTGATGAGCAAGTAGATGAAATGGAAGATGAAGAAGAGAAGGAAGAGGACAAGAGCAAGAAGGTTGTGGCATTCAAGGCCACCACCACCTCATCCAAGGCTAAGGGCAAGTCCAAGGCTCAAGAAGAAGATGATGAGGAAGTTAATCTTGATGAGATTGATCAAGAGTTTGCTATGTTTGTGAGGAAAATTTAGCAAGGTCTTGAAGAGCAAGAGGATGGGACAAGGCTCTAGAAAAAGAAATGATTCATCCAAGAGCAATGAAGAGCCAAGAAAGTGCTTTGAGTGTGATAGTCCTTATCATATTCTTGCCGATTGCCCAATCAAGAAGGAAAAAGAAAAGATGAAGACATACAAGAGTGGCAAGACAAACAAGAAGAGCAATACCATGACATTCAAGAAAACAAATGATGGTGCTTTTGTTTGTTCTTGGGATAGTGATGGCTCCTTCGATGAAGAGGAATACAAGGCCAAGGCAATGAGTGCAATTGGTCAAGACAAGAAGCCATCTCTCTTCGGCTCATCACCATCATGCTTCATGGCTAAGGCCACTAAGGTATCATTGCATGAGCATGAAGAACTAAGTGATAATGAAGTAAAATATGATGATAGTGATGATGATGATGAATATGAACACACTAGAGATGATCTTCTTGAGATGCTTAAGCAAACTCATATCATGCTTAAGACTAAGGACAAGTAATGTAGAGCTTTACAAAAGAGTGTAAAAACTCTTGAGCAAAACTTTAGTGAGCTAGAGGCTACCCATGAGGGTCTAAAGGAAGACCATGGGGAATTAGAGCTAGCTCATACAAGGCTTCAAAAGGCCCATGCCTTGCTCTTTGAGAGGAATGATAGAGCTTGCTCAAGCATCAAGAAGGATGTTGGTTCAACATGTGACATCATAGATGAACCATTCTTGGTTGATGTTGAAGAACCATCTATTCCTTCCACATCCACATCAACCCACTCAATCTCTACTAGTAGTGACGAAGTGATTTTAGATTCATCATTAAAAGTTGAGAATGAGACTCTCAAAAGAGAGGTGGATGAGCTCACCCACACCTTGGGTAAGGCATATGGTGGGGATGCCTGCTTGCTAAAGTGCTTGGGTAGCCAAAAGTTTTCCCTTAACAAGGAAGGCTTAGGCTATATCCCCAACAAAGGCAAGAAGGCCTTTTCTACTCCAAGGCCTAGCTTTGTGAAGAGCAATGAGTCCTATTGCAATAGATGCAAGCAAGTGGGGCATCAAGAGCTAAAATGTGCTAAAATGAACATGAACAAGAAATCAAGCAAAGTGCACTCCATACATTTTGATTCTTGTCATTTACTTACCAAGGGTGAGAAGGGTGTCAAGGCAAAATTTGTTGGTACACCCATTGTTGGCCCAAAGAAGAAGGCAATTTGGGTGCCAAAGGCTTTGGTTGCTAACCTCCAAGGACCCAAAGGCAAATGGGTACCTAAATCTTATTGATTTGCTTGTAGGTGAATTACAAGACTGGAGGAGGCATTGGATACTTGATAGTGGGTGCACTCAACACATGACCGGTGATGCAAGAAAGTTCACCTCAATTGATTCAACTCAAGAGAATGGCAAGCTAAGCCTATTACATTTGGTGATAACAAAAGTGGCAAGATACAAGGTCTATGCAAGATTGCAATAACAAATGACATGAGCATCTCAAATGTGGCACTAGTTGATATCTTGAAGTACAATTTGCTTTCGGTGGCACAAATTTGTGATCTTGGTTACAAGTGCATCTTTGGTGAAGATGGAGTTCAAGTGATCAATGCAAAAGACTCAAGTATGGTCTTCAAAGGGTTTAGATTTGAAAATCTCTATCTTGTGGACTTTGATGCTAGTGAGACACAAATTAGTACATGCTTGATCTCACAATCTAGCATGGGTTGGCTATGGTATAGAAGGCTTGGTCATGTTGGCATGAAGCAACTCAACAAGTTATTAAAGCATGATCTAGTGAGAGGCTTGAAAGATGTTCACTTTGAGAAGGACAAGCTATGTAGTGCATGTCAAGCCGGCAAGCAAGTAGGAAACACACATCCAAAGAAGAGCTTCATGAGTACTTGCAAGCCATTTGACTTGATCCACATTGATTTGTTTGGACCAACCACATACACAAGCATTGGTGGCAACCAGTATGGATTTGTGATTGTGGATGACTATACAAGATTCACTTGGGTGTTCTTTCTCCAATGACAAGAGTGACACATATTCAAACATCAAGACATTTCTCAAGAGGGTGCACAATGAGTTTGACATCATAGTGAAGAAAGTGAGAAGTGACTATGGAAGTAAGTTCAAGAACACAAGGGTTGATGATCTATGTGATGATTATGGAATCATTCATCAACTTTCGGCCAAGTACACACCACAATCCAATGGCCTAGTTGAAAGGAAGAATAGGACTCTCATTGAAATGGCAAGGTCTATGCTTAGTGAGTACAATGTGAGTCAATCATTTTGGGCCGAAGCAATCAACACCGCATGGCACTACATCAATAGATTGTATTACCATCCCATGATGAACAAGACACCTTATGAGCTATTGAATGGAAGAAAGCCAACCATTGCATACTTTAGAGTGTTTGGTTACAAATGCTACATATTGAAGAAGGGTGCAAGACTTGGCAAGTTTGACAAGAGGTGTGATGAAGGGTTCCTACTTGGTTATTCCACCACAAGCAAAACATATAGAGTATGGAACAACTCAAGAGGCACATTGGAAGAAGTCTATGATGTTGAATTTGATGAAACCAATGGGTCCCAAGATGAAGATGAGAACCTCAATGATGTTAGTGGAACTCAATTGATAGATGCCATGAAGGGTATGGACATTGGTGATATAAGGCCAACTCAAGTTGATGATGACAAGAGTGAAGTGCAAACAACTCAAACTAGTGATGCTCAAGTGCAAGATCAACAACAAGCTAGTACACCATCTCAAGCAACAACTAGTGGTCAACCAAGCTCAAGCAATCAAGCTCCAATACTCTAAAGCTCAAGCATAGCTAGAGATCACCCAATTGATCAAATTGTTGGTGACATTGCAAGTGGAGTACAAACAAGAGGAAGGCTAGCGGCATTTTATGAACACTTTGCTTTTGTGTCACAAGAAGAGCCCAAAAAAGTTGATGATGCCTTGAAGGATGAAGAATGGGTCATTGCAATGCAAGAGGAGCTCAATAACTTTGATAGAAACAAGGTTTGGGAGTTGGTAGAAAGACCAAAGGACTACAATGTCATTGGAACCAAATGAGTTTTCAAGAACAAGCAAGATGAAGATGGCATTGTTGTGAGAAACAAAGCAAGACTAGTTGCACAAGGTTACACTCAAGTAGAGGGTCTTGACTTTGGTGAGACTTATGCTCCGGTTGCAAGATTAGAGGCAATTAGAATTCTATTGTCCTATGCATGTGCACACAACATCAAGCTATATCAAATGGATGTCAAAAGTGTTTTTCTCAATGGATTCATCAATGAGCTAGTGTATGTTGAGCAGCCACCCGGTTTTGAAGATTACCATCATCCTAACCATGTGTACAAGTTGAACAAGGCATTGTATGGGTTGAAGCAAGCACCTAGAGCATGGTATGAGAGGTTGAGAGACTTCTTACTCAAGAAGGGCTTCAAGATGGGCAAAGTTGACACTACTCTTTTCATCAAAAAGATTGGAAAGGATTTGTTTGTCATGCAAATATATGTTGATGATATTATCTTTGGATCAACAAATCAAGAGTATTGTGAAGAGTTTGCCAAGATGATGGCAAAAGAATTTGAGATGTCTATGGTTGGAGAGCTCACATACTTCCTTGGTCTTCAAATCAAGCAAATGAAGAATTACACCTTCATTAGTCAAGGGAAGTACATTAGAGACATGATCAAGAAGTTTGTCATGCAAGATGCAAAGGGCATTAACACACCAATGGGTACCAATGGATCATTGGATAATGATGAAGGTGGCAATATGGTTGATCAAAGGTACTATAGGTCATTGATTGGAAGCTTACTCTATGTGACCGCTTCTAGGCCCGATGTGATGTTTAGTGTTGGTAAGTGTGCAAGGTTTCAATCCTCACCTATAGAGAGTCATCTCACCGCATCAAAAAGAATATTGAGGTACTTGAAGCACACACAAAATATTGGGCTATGGTATCCCAAGGGGTCAAACTTTGAGCTTATTGGATATTCAGACTCCGACTATGGAGGATGTAAGGTTGATAGAAGAAGCACAAGTGGCACTTGTCAATTCCTTGGGAGATCTCTAGTATCTTGGTCCTCAAAGAAGCAAACCGGTGTGACACTTTCAACCGCCGAGGCTGAATACATAAGTGCCGGTAGTTGTTGTGCACAATTGCTATGGATGAGATCAACATTGAAGGAGTATGATTTTGATTTCCATCATGTGCCTTTGTAATGTGACAATGAGAGTGCTTGCAAGATGACTCAAAACCCGGTTCAACATACAAGAACCAAGCACATTGACATAAGGCATCACTTCATTAGAGATCATCAACAAAAGGGTGACATTGCTATTCAACCTATTGGCACCGAAGATCAACTAGCCGACATCTTTACAAAGCCACTAGATGAGAAGAGGTTTTGCAAGCTAAGAAATGAGTTGAATATCCTTGACTTCTCCAACATGAGTTGAATGCACCCCACATCTATGACATGCCCCTCCATCAAGCAAAGCAAAGGTGAAATTGTTTGATATGGCATTCATAATATCTAAGGACTTGTTAGAACATATAGACATATAACTTGTGCCTTAGGAAGCATTCATGGAAAATCAATGGATTTCAATGTATGTATGCCATCACTATTGTTATTTATGCTTGTTTCATCTAGTGATGACATATGACATGTTTATGGGCTTGCAATCTCAAGTGTTGAATTTGGCTATCTTTTCACACATATACTTCAACATAGGCAAGATAACCCTTGTCATGAGGTGTGAAGAAGTTTGTCTTTGGTTCAAACTGAAATATATGTTTGACAAGTGATCCAAATTTGACCAAATTTGAGCACTATTCTCTCTTCCATAACACAACATGGTCATACCTTTTGTGGAAATTGTCGACAAAGGGAGAGAGATTAGTGCATGAAAGGTTTTGGAAAAAATTAAAAATTCCACATGTTTTTGGCAAATCTTTCAAGTGGTTCACACAGGTAGGGGGAGCAAGCTCATAGACAATTTGTTGCATTTGATTATGCACTAACATATGACTTGCTCATTGCACATGTATTTAAATCCCTTATATACATGCTTGTGTGATGTATGCTAGTTTAGTGATTCATAAGTTGCTTTTCAAGTGGTTGAATAACTAGCATGCATAGGAGCTAGCTAGATTTTCTAAATTCCGCTCTTAATTCAAGTACCTTGCTCATAATGTGATCTCACGTGGTACTTTGAGTTTTGATGAAAATCTAGGTACCTTGATGCTTGTATGGTGAAAATGGCTCAACTCCGATTGGTATCACGCTTCAAAGGTCCATTTCTTTCACTCTAAGCATCATTTTGGTAACATAGCTCACCCTCAATTTCAATATTTATACATGTATGCAATGCTTCGTTCCAAACTCATGGCATACATGTAGGGGAGCTCATGCTAACAAAACCGAACTATGATGATTGTCCAATCCTTTGATTGTAAGCAAAATGCTTGGACAACCATGATATGTTCAAAAACATTAATCATAAAACCTTTTATGTGGGTTGTCACCAATTACCAAAAAGGGGGAGATTGAAGATCTCTTGTTTGGTTTTGGCTAATTAGTGACACCTAAGGAGTAATCTCTCGATGCTAAGTGTTTGACTAGATTGGAGATTGGTCGTGCCGGAGTTGGTGCATGGTGATCATGGAGGATGGATCAAGGTGATCCAAAAGATGATCAAGCATGCAACTCGGTGGAGTTTCGGAGATCAATTGACCCCAAGGCAAAGGTATAACCATAGAGCTTTTGATTTCACACTCAAGACACCATAAAGGGTGTGAGTGATTATAGGATCGATAAATCGTACTATAAAGAGGGGAAAACTATCGTACATATCGATCCTCACGTGCCTTTAGGTTCAAAATTCATATGCATGCATTCTAACCTAAAGAGCTAACTCTGCGCTTGATGAAAATGTTTTCAAAATGCTATCACATCGTGTCAGGGTGTTCTTCGACGTGTTGGCAACAAGAAACAAGTGACGGAAGTCGGTTTGGAGCAAAGGCGAAGAAATGGCAACATAACAACGGAATTTCGCAGCTCAGATGGCGACCGGACTCGGCGACCAGAAGCACGAAGAAGTGACCGAACGCACCGGTGTGTGTGTCCTAGGTTTTCGGCCGAGGGCCGACCGGATGCTTCCGGTGCTGACCGGAAGCACCGGCCGGACGCCACCGACGGACTCGATCGCCAGGGGGTCAGCCGGTTCGCTTGGGGGGTTGTCGGTTGTGGACCGACCCACCGACCGACTCACCGGTGAGTCCGGTCGGTCGTCCTGGTCAGCCGCAAAAACCGTGGGGTTTCTCCCCAACGACCACATTTCATGGTGTGGCCTATTTATACCCCCTTGGCTACCTCTTGCTCCCTCTCTTGGTCATTTGAATCACTCCTAACATCCTAAAGCAAGCAAGCAAGCCTCCTCCTCTCTCATTCTTGATTTGAGCTTCATTCTTGAGAGAAGAGTTGATCGAAGTGCATTTGCATCGAGTTCTTGCATCTAGAGGCACTTGGAGATCGTTGTGAGACGGTGGGTTTCCTTTTGCTCTTGGAGACACCGCTCCTAGCCGGCTTGGTGATTTGGTGGAGTTGTTGGCAAGAAGAGATTGTTTCTTGGCCACCTCCGGGCAAAATTGTGAGAGGATCACGCACTCCTCGTCGGGAAGACAAAGTGCAAGGAATACATTGCTCGTGTCTTGGGTACCATACTTGTGAGTGGTGTGTTGAGGCTAGCAAGGGCACCTCCTAGCTCAAACATCATCTTTGTGTTGGTCGGCACAACCGGAGACTAGCTTGTCGGTGTACAAGTGAACTCCGGGAGAACAAATCGATTTGTTCATTGTCTCAGTGATTGGCTCTTCATCTTGTGTTGATTGATTGTCTATCTTCTTCCCGGTGATTGGTACATTGCCTCTACGAGTTGGTATATCGCTCTCACACTTGTATTTACCTTCCTAGTTTACCTTGTGTAGAGAGCTAGCACTTGCTTGTGTAGTTGTTCTTGCTAGCCTAAGGTTCTTATTAGGATTGCTCACTATTTATAAGTAGTGACATAGCTTTGAGTGACATAGAGATCATAAAGTTTATTTTGAATTATCACTAGAGGCTTGCAAGATCACTAGAGCTAGTGCAAACCGGACTTTAGGACACGTGTTTTATACTAATCGGTTTGTTTAGTTGAGTTTGTAACGCACACAAACCCTACCCCTATGAGCACCTCCAGAAGGGCTGGGGCTGCCAGATCTGGAGATTCTCGGCGAGTCACCGTAGGCGGCTCGTCGCCCGGAACGTCGTTACCACTTAAAGCATAACGCCCGAAAAATCCCGGGAAAATTCCCAAGAAAAGGTAAATTCAATAAATTATTACTATACTAATATTTTTAATATAAATAATTACTTCATAGATCGTGAGCAGTAAATTTGCGTGAGCTCAGGATATATTTTATTATTGTCAGTATCATCTGGTTAAGTAAATTATAAATTGTTCCTTCTTGGCATGAGAGCGGTAAATAATTCTGTCATGTCAGGTAAATAATTCTCGTATGCTATTCGGCGAGGCGTCCAGTCGATGGCGTCGGAAAAATAATTATGTCATTTTAGTAATAATATTTATTATTAATACTATTTTTGGTGAGTAAATAATTACTAGTATCATGTGAGCGGTAAATTCATGTTCGATAACACCAATGTTTTTTAGCCACCGGCCGGAACTAATTTTTATTACTAATAGTACCATTTTGATCTGTAAATAATTCCTTCTTGGCATTTGATCAGTAAATTTTTGTTAAGCAAATAATTCCTTGCAGCCCTACGAACGGTAATTTTCGGCTAATACTAGAGTATTTTTCATTACTGCTCGTATCGTTTTGTTAAGCAAATAATTCCCTCGGGTCCATTGAACGATAAATAATTACCGGTAGTGTCATTTTGCTAAGAAAATAATTAATTTCATCTTGACCAGTGAGCGGTAATTCGCTGGTAGTATCATTTTGTAGTAACAAACCGTAATAATTTGTAGTATCATCTTGACCCGTGAGTAGTAATTATTTGTTCACGGAGACTAATCATCGCACAATGGGGCTTTTGCATATGTTACAACAATAATTAGATGAACATTTTTAGGAAAAATAATCAACATTAGACATCACGTGAAATTACAAATGTTTCCTGGGCTCTATACATTGTGCGGATGGAACGATCTCTTGCTCGCTGGTAGAGTTGTGCCCACTGCCCAGTTTACCAACCTGCATACCATTCACTTCATGAGTGACTCGGGACCATGTGCTCCATAAACTGAGGTGAAACGTAAATTGCAGAATTATTATCATACAAGCTGATCAGAATATTTTGAATCTTGAGAAAACAATTGAAACAAAAACAAAGACACATGAATTCAACTGGCGTGCAGATTCAGTCCGGGAAGGGAGGGGCACTGACATGAAGACAGAACGTAGCTATCAGGAGCGATGCATACCACTACTAGAAAAGGCCATTGGGGGCGCCTGGTATTTTGATTAGGGGCAGCCCATACTTTGAGTCTCCTCTATAGTATGTGAAAATCCTTTGCCGGAGACAAGCCGCCCCTACGATGGCACATTAGGGCGGCTCGTGTACCAGTCCACCCCTACCGTTATCGGGGCGGTTCAATCACCGCCACCACCTCTATTGTGTCCACAATAGGGCGGCTCTATTTTTAGACCCCTACAATTGTGTTGCGAATTAAAATGATGCACTAAAAATTAAAATTTCGGAAACGACCTCATGTGGAAAAACTTCCTAAATAACAATTATAGATCTTGAAAAGTTATAAATCTTTGTCGCTGACCACTTTTCTATTTGCATTTATTTGATGCCTCGAAAAAGTGGGTTTGAATGGGTAAATTTTAAAATTTGAATTTTCAAACGACCTCGGATGGAAAAACTTCCTAAATAACAATTGTAGATCTCGAAAAGTTATGAAACTTTGTAGTTGACCACTTTTTGAATTGAAGTCATTTAGCTTTGTGGGCATCTGACATGTTAGACAACCCTTTCAAAGGCTTTATATGATTTTCATTGGACGTAGAAATCATAACCCATAGTGAAAGTGTACACCTCTACGCAGAGTTAAAAACTGTTATAATAGCCGTGTTCACGGTCATGAACGGCCTTGGAGACATCTATGAAATAGAGGAACTTTTGTTTATCAATTGTTTATACTTTATTTGTTATTTATACTTGTTTATCTCATATGATCATGGGTTGATGGGAATTCTTGATGCTAATGCTTAAAACTTTGATCAACTAAAAGCAAAATGCAGTTTTACTAGTATCTATCCTTTTTGAGCCTGATATACACCCATGTTATATTTGTTGAGTACGACATGTA
Source organism: Hyparrhenia diplandra (assembly GCA_015847255.1). NCBI lineage: Eukaryota > Viridiplantae > Streptophyta > Magnoliopsida > Poales > Poaceae > Hyparrhenia > Hyparrhenia diplandra. The sequence goes on along the minus strand of JADLZK010007624.1, from coordinate 185,268 downwards.
CTTACGCTTGCTTTACATTCAATATTTGGAAAATCCCGCATGGGTAACAGACTATGGAGAAGATGATGTGTTTCAAGGGGATCTCTAGGCTTGATGTCAACCAAAGACTACTACAAAATTGATTTTACATGGTGTTTCCAATTTTATTTTCCGTGGCGGGGCATTTAAGAAACCGCCACGGAAAATAGGTGGCTTTAACACTGTGGCGTAACCCCCCAAATAACACACTTTTTAGAGCACTTGTCTTCCTCTAGACACTAAGTACTCCAAAATGAGTCATCCCAAATAGTTCCATCGAGCACACCCCAAGGGAGAACTCGAAACAATCCACGTTTACATCCGTAATCCAATAATGAGTACCAGCTTACAATACTTAATTTATTCCATACAATACCAAGTCTTAGAAATTATTTATTACAATACCAAAGTTCGTCTGCGGAAATAAACAAATGGAAATGAAATAAACATCTAACGACGACGAAGATACAAGGATCCATCTGTGCCCACCGGAAGAATCCTCCACACAAGACTAGCTCCTTATGCTCCACCTCGCAACAAGGGTAAATAAACCCTGAGTACTCAATTGTACTCGCAAGACTTACCCGAAGGGAATATATATATTTCCCGACTCTCAAGGAATATGATAGGCTTTATGGCTGTAGTTTATTTGTTTGCGTAAAAGCATTACTAAAAGTAAATCCTTACTTTTCATTTATTAGCCATCTTTTAAGTTCATCATCTAGCCATTCTAGATAAGCACCGCTCTACTTTCAAGCAAGAGTTGAGCAATCGAACCATCTTAATTCCATCTTCCATGTTCCATATCTTACTACGATGCCGGATACCGGTCAAGTCGTACCGACCGGCGGCGATGAGTGAATCAATGTCCCCGGTTGGTACCCGAAAAACACGCCCGCTTGCGCTACAAAAATACGGCGCCGGCAAAGACCAACCCCTTCGGTTCTGCCGAGGCTCGTGTCCCCCGCCCCAAACTTGGACTCAGAGCCACCACTACGCCGAGTCCCGGACTCGGTATGGTCCTTGGACCTCCAACCTTTCCCCGCCTCCATTCATTCGGCGCGGAAAGAGCCGAAACCTCGACATGAAAAAGAACAGGTCTTCCCGCTCCCATAAGCAAGTATGTGCACGGGATAATAAGATGCGTGACTTCGACCACCATTCCATTGCAACGGCGGTCCTTAATTGACTCGCAGACAGGAAAACGGTGCAACAAGCTAAGCCCGTGGGCCGCGGACATAACTTGTTACACCCACGGAACCCATACCACTTCCACCGGTCACCATTTCCTTTCCACCATCTCATCATCACGTAGTAATATTCACCTACTTTGTGAGTAACAGCAGGTTACTCACGCTACCGAAATAACCTAAGCATGGCAACTACCGATCCTGTACTAGTAAGACTCATAGGACAATATATATATGCATGTGGATTTCATATAACTCTGTAACATAAATGCAAACATATATATCATATTATTCAAAAATAAGGGTTATGCACCGGGGCTTGCCTTGGTCAGGCGCAAACTCAACAAAGTCAGTCACGGGCGGCGGAAACTCCTGCGACACAGTATCTCCTCCTCGTACTCCTCGATGACTTCTTCGTACTCCTGGTCGCCCACGGTCACGACTTCCGCCAACTCGTTCACTACATGTATGCGATGATGATGCAATGATTTAATATACGGCAACAACAACTCTTAAAATAGGATCACATGCAATAAGCAGCTAAGCTAGCTCTAATGACTAAGATAGTAAACTACCAGCAAGAGCGGTGTAAGCACGTACGTGTTCTATTCTTACTCCTATTAATATTAAATGGATATTTAGCTACTACATCAAACAGCTCAGTTTAAGCTACAAACGTTACAGCAAGCAAACTATATATGGAACACGTATTACGTACATACAAAAGCTAAGAAGCTAACAGCATGTTTGTACTCTAACCGAATCCACGCACAAGCATATATGTATATATGAGCAGCTCGCGGTCGTTACTCACGACGGCCGCGGCATCTTGGCAAACTACAACAGCTAATGAAAGGCTAATGAACTGAGTGGTGCAGCAGCTTACAGAGGTTCGTATGAAAGCGGTGGCCGAGCTGGAGACAGCTCAACCGTGACGGCCACGCGCGCGGCGCTCGGCGCTCGGCAACAGGTACGCTGGCGTCAGCTAGTCTCCGACGGCAACGAACCACAGAGGCTTGGCGTGGTTGGCTGCTCAGGCAACTGCCATGGCTACGCTAGGTGCAAGGGAATGGAGGATGAGGCTTTGAAGTCTAGGCCTTTATGGAGAGTCGGTCATTGCCCGAGGATGACGGACGAACAGAAGACTCCAAACTAACTTGGCCTGGTGCAATTCAAAGCGAGATAGACTGGCGAAGCGGAGGACGCAACGAGCAGCTCGATGTGATCTCTCCTGAGGAAATTTATGGTTTGGATGCTAGCAAGTTGGCAGACGTGGTCGACCATGTGTGGCTGCAGCACCATGAATGGCTAACGACGGCCAGCAGCGCCGAGCATGGCCTCGTGGCGTATTAGCAGTGGCAGTAGGGAAACATCCCATCGATATTACGAGGGCAGGCCAGCAGCGTGCAACACTGCAGACGGCTAGAGAAACGTGAGGAAGCAGAGGTTAGGTCTCGCTCGTCCTTGCTTTGGCGGCAAGCCGATGGCTGCTAGCATCATTAAGGTGAAATGACGACTAAGGCTGTCTCCAACAGAATACCATACCTATTCTACCATTTGCATCATGCACAGTACAAAAAAATCGGCATGCACATCTTACCCTCTCAACGAGGGGACTCAAACCGGGCTCGGCGTGTCACGGTGCGCTCCAGCTCCCACCCTCCACCCCTCGACCGCCGCCGCTGCGGCGCGGAGGAGGGCTGCACAGCCGCACGACCGGGGGGTCCAATGCAGCCCTCGTCGGGCCACCGGCCGGCGCGCCGGCCACTCCCCGGTGTCGCGGAGCTCGCATGCCTCGAGGCGGTGTCGGGCGGGGCGCGGACCCGGCGCGCCCGCGCCCGGCCCCGCGGGCTCGGCGGGCTGCGGCGACCCGCGGTGCCCGGAGGGCTGGGACAGCGGCGCGCGATGCGAGGGCCTGTCCGCCTGCGGCGGCGACACGCCCGGGGCTCGGCCTCCACGCTGGCGCCGTGAGCGCCGCCCGACAAGGTCTCAACGAGGACTCAAATCCGAGCGCACCATGGACTGCCGTCCGCGGCGTCCGCCAAGCCCGCCTTGGACCCGCGGCGCCCGTCGTGGGGAGGTCCCGGCCCGGCTACCGCGGACCGCGCCCGGCCGCCCGGCCCGTCGTGGTGAGTGGCGCCGCCCTCGGCGAGGAACGCCATGGCCCGGGAGCCGTACCGCCCCGACCCGCCGCCGACCGCCGGGCAGCGTCGTGGTGGTGTCGCGTCGCGCCCTTGAGGAGGCGCCGTGGCGCGTCCATCGCGCCCTCGCGGCGCCAGCTTCTCCGAGAGGCGGCCTCCCTCCGTCACGGCGCGCCGCTCGGCCGTGGCGGCGTCAGCGCGGCCGTGGCCCGCGGTGATCGGTGCGGCCCGGTGGTCTGAGCTCGCCTCGCCCGTCGTCGTCCGCCTGCGTCGTCACCATGCGTCCTCGTCGCCGGCCGAAGATGTTGGAGCAGCGCCCGCACCGGCGGCGTGAACTCGCCCGCCCACTCCGCAAGCGCGCCCGCGGCGCCCGCCCGCGGCAGAGCGCGCCCGCCTGCTCGCCCCCCTGTCGCCTCGTCACGGGCCCACCATGCCCGGCCCGGCGGCGGTGATTTGGGCGTTGAGGAGAGAGAAGCCGCATATGTGCCTTCCCTCTCTCCTCCGACGCAAATTGCGGCGCTCGTTTGGCTCCTCTGTTGGAGGGCGTTTTCATCTGCAAAAACACTGTACGCTAGTTATTTTGGGATTTTACGTCGTCTGTTGGAGACAGCCTAAGGCAGCGGGGCGAAGTGCGTCCCGACGAGCAACGTGCCACAGTGCTAAGAGCAGAGGCATTTAAAGTGAAGTGACCACGCTGGGCAGGGTGCAACAGCAAGCTGAGGCGAGCATACATGCATGGTTTAGCTATAATCGATCCCAACGTGCAGTGCAGGGGCAGCAATGGCAGCACGTAGAGAAGGCCAAGCAGTGCATGGTGCATGGTAGAAGGCTGTGCAGCTATACGACGACGGCCATAAATGGCCAGAGACAAGTATGATCTGCCATGCATGCATGCACGACATTGAAGGCAAGGCAAGGCTAACAACGATCAAACACTAAACCTCTAGCTAGCAATTAAACTCAAGGTCACGTATATGTCTATATATAGTATGCGTGTGTACATACATATAGAAACTACACATAGAAGCTGCTTATTCTCTTCGTTTAAACATTTGAGTTACTCATTCGTAGAACAAGAAACACTTTATATAATTTATCACATGCATTACACATAAACATGATGCTTATGACGGATTTTAGTAAGTTGATTACGCGGTAACACCGAGGGTGTTACAGGCACCCCCTCCGGCCAGGGGAAAAACACGGTTAATCGATTAACCGTGGTGGACATTGTAAAATAACCGCCACGGTTAATCCCTATTAAACGTGGCGGGCATTGTAAAAAGTCCGCCACGGTAAATGGATTAACCGTGGCGGTTTTTCTAATTAGCCCGCCATGGAAAATCAGGTCCAGCCCATCGGCCCAAAAGCCCATTCCATAGTCACAGATATATATACGTGTACTTCACTCTCTAGGGTTTCACTTCACTTCTCCACCTCCCTCCTGTCGCTCCCCTCCCGTCCCACGACTTAAAAAAAAAAACAAAGTCCACATCCCTCCGTCTTCCCCTTCCCTCCCCCTCCCCTCCCCGGCCGACCCTCCCTCCCGTCGCCCCTTCTCCCTCTCCGTTCAGATCCGGCGGCATGGGCGTGGATGGCCCAGTCCGGCGGCGCTCCTCAAGCTCGGGCGCTCCTCCTCCGTCCGGGTCGGCGTCGGCCCAGCGCCGAGGTGGCGTGAAGCGTGGAGGTGGCGTCGGCCAGCGCCGCGCGGAGGAGGCGGCGGCGCAGAGGTGGGGTCGGCGGCGGCGTGGCCCCGGCGCGGTGGCGACCGACCCGGTGTGGCGACCTCGACGTGCGGCGAAGCTCCCTCCTCTTCCCCGCGATCCGGCGGCGTGCGGCCTCGGCAAGTGGACGCTGGACGACGGGCTCCTCTTCCCGAATCCGGCGGCGGCGCTCCTCCTCTTCCCGAGATCCGGCCAAGTGAAGATGGATCCGGTGGCTGGGAGGCCCGATCCGTGGGCAAGGCTGCCGGCGGCGTTCCTCCTCTTCCCGAGATCGCGGCGGGCGACGGGAAACCCTAAGCGGGGCCGGGCGGTGACACAACCCTGCAACAAGGTAGATCGGGACGAAACCCTTTCTCACAAGACAAAATATGCAAGAATATAAAGAGCACAAGTGACACAAGGATTTGACCGTGGTTCACCGTCGCCACACAAGCTGGGCTACGTCCACGTTGTTGAGGTTGCCACACAAGGCTTAGCTTGCCCACCCGGCTTGCTTTTTCCCTCGTTCACAAGTCTAGGGAGTTAACCCTAGAGATGTGGGGGGTAATGTATTGGATTTGTGTGAGGTTACAAACCTCCCAAGGCTGCCACACGAGAAGGGGGCAAGCTCAAGGGCGACGCCTAGCCGTCTAGGAGCAAGCTCTAAGAGTAAAGAACCCTAGGGTTCCGGCCAAACGTGAACCAAATGCTCTTTTGAGTGGGGGAAGTAGTAGATCCGGTCTCCAATCGAAGTTTGCTGCCTTTTCCCTCAAGAATCCCTGATGGGAAGTGAGAGATTGAGTGGGGAGCTCAAGAAACTTCAATGGAGGTGAGAGAGAGAGAGCAAAATGTGAGAGCTGGCTGTTCTGTCGCGAGGAAGAAGGAGTGAGCCAGGTGACCGTTGTGGGAGGGGTAGAATAGGTATTTATACCCCACAGTCCCAACGGTCGGGTTTAAGTGTGGCACTGCCGCGTGGGCACGGCACTGCCGCAATGCCCAAAGATGGCCTTGATCCACTTCTTCACCTTGGATCGAGACCCACTGTGCCTCCTGGGCCTGGAGCTAGAGGGCTGCTCCAAGTCCTCTCTACCAGCTGAGGTGCCTCCTGCAGTGGATCTGCCACTAGTCTTCCCTCCCTCCAAGCCATGGGTCTTCTCAATGTTATAGGCTGTATGGAAACAGTCCTTGGGATAGATGTTCCCGATGACCCTCTCAATCATGAACATGAGGTAGGGAGCATAGGGCAGGTTTCTCCTAGCATCATCCATGGCATTGGCTAGCTGCCTCCAAATGAACTTTCCCACATTGAAAGTCTCATCATTCCCGAAGTGGGCAAGAAGGTTCCTAGCATAGCCATTTACGTCTGAGGCTGCCCCATTCTTGGGATCTATAGTGCACCTGCAGAGGTTGTTCATCACATAGAAGAAATCCTTCAAGCCCTTCCTCTTGCCATTAGCTGCACTGGGCTTTGCCCAACAATCTCTGATCACCTTGATCTCAACAGGATCAATCTCATGAATGTCTGTGAATTGCCGGTGATCAGCCCCAAACCCAAGAATCTGACAAAATGTGACAAAGTCAACTCTGTAATGCCTCTTGTCAGTCATCCAGTGAATGGTGTCTCGACATGTCCCCCCGATGGTAGGTGGCATGGAACGGATCGAGAATCTCCTCGTTCAAATCATGCTTGAATGCCATGATGTCTGTCGGCTCAAACTGTCACAAGCCTCAATGACCTCATTGAAGGCATCCTCTTCCTTCTCACCATCCTCTCAAAGTCTATGTAGTGCATGGTGGTGATCTTGCTCTTGGATGAGTGAAAGAGGACAGTGAAGTAGAAGTTTGAATGAAAGGCTGCCCAAAACCTCTCATCAATGCCCTCTGTCTACTCATCTGCATAGACATTGTAGGCTCTTGCATCTGCCACTTCCCTCTGCTTCCTGAGGTAGCTAACAACTGGGACGGGTGGATCATTTGCAGGGGCTGCCATCTCAAAGACACCCTCCACTGGCACCAAGTAGCTACTGTCATAAACGAGATAGGTGCTCGGGAGTGCCTTGATCTCCAGTGGGCACAATGGTGTACCCATATCTTTGCTTCTTTGCTGCTCCTCGAAGCTTCGAGCCTTGCTCCACTACTGCTGCCACCTGCCCTGTTCAGGTTCTTTCTGCCTCTTCCTCTTCTATCAATCACCTTGACCCTCATCTTCCTCTTGCCATGGGGATCACCTCCGGGATCCATCTATGCAAAAGATAGGATTTTGGTAAGAAACTGCATAAGATAGAGTGTATAGTGGCCAAACATATGTAAGAGAAAGGTTAAGAAGATGAAACTTGACGTTGAGCAAGCTGTCCAGGGGGTAAAAGCACAGGCTGCGTGGCAACTTACCGTAGCGAAAGCAACCACGCCCCCGGCGCATGCACGCACCGTGTCATGCACGCGGCATTGCCGCTCCCCTTGCTCAAAACATCAAATGTCTTACGCCAAAATCTTTCTCACACATCCATTCGACACAATCTATGTTTCTATCACAATTTCATAAGCCAAATCATAATTTAGGTGCAAATTGCCCATGGATTGACATTGAGTATGAACTAAAGCGAAAATTTCTTTGATATATGGATTCAATCAATTTCCCATCTTAATTAAGTAGGTGATTTGAGGGATATTTGCTGTTTGAATCAGCTAAGAACTGTTAAGTTCTATTTGGGGACGACAATGCCGTGCCCTCCCCTAAATCACCTAAATAATTAAAACACGAAATCCATTGATTCCATCCTACCAAATCACTTTCCTATAGTTCATACATCACTAAACAACACAAATCCATAGTCAATTTCTACACAAAGGTATAGATCGGGCAAGTTCTTCATGGCTAGGGTTAGGTTTACCTTCGTTGATTGAGGGGAGAAGAGGAGAAACTCGAAGGAGAGGGAGGGGGGGGGGGGCGAGCAAGATGGCCGGGCGGCGCGCCTTGCCGGGGCGGCGATCCGGCGGCGGTGCACACGGCGATGGGAGGACGACGACGCTCGGCCTCACGCCGCGCGAGAGAAGGAGAGAGGGGCGCGTGTGGGCGTCGGGTCGGTGAGGAGAAAGATAAACCCGGTTGGGCCAAGGGTAGAAAAGGAAAGAAGAAAATTGGCCCAAAAACGGTTCGGACGAGCGAGTCACGGAAACCCTAGGCGCGGCACTACCGCGCAAGGATCTTGCATCGCTGCGTGCCTACGCTGCATCTCCAGCTCGACCTTGCGTCTGTAAATATATTGCCACTTTTTGACTTATTTCTCCTCAAACTTGATCACAGAGACACCAAAATTCATTGCTAGAGACAAATCATCGGTACAAAGCTATGGCATTGAATTTCATATTAGAATTTGAAATCCTTTTGAAACACAATATGAAAGTTTTCACAAACTTTTCCTATGTCGAACTAGTGTCTCAATCAAACTGCATGTGTGCTGGAATTCAAACCAAGTTTACGAGAATCGAGAATGTTTAGCTCACTACGCAAAGCACAAAACCTTGACTCATCGAGAGGCTTGGTGAAGATATCGGCTAGTTGCTTTTCGGTGCTCACATGGCGAATTGCGATATCTCCTTTGAGTTCGTGGTCTCTCAAGAAGTGATGACGGATGTCTATGTGTTTTGTTCTAGAGTGTGCTACCGGGTTGTTTGCGAGTTTGATGGCACTCTCGTTGTCACAAAGAAGAGGTATCTTTGTGAAATGACATCCGTAATCTTTTAAGGTCTGCTTCATCCAAAGTAGTTGAGCACAAAGATGCACCGCAAACATACTCGGCCTCGGCGGTGGAAAGGGCTACACAATTTTGCTTCTTAGAGCTCCAAGACACTAAGGACCGTCCAAGGAATTGACATGTCCCCTGAAGTGCTTTTTTCTATCTACCTTGCAACTGGCATAGTCGAATCTGAATAGCCAAGTAGATTGAACTTGGAACCCTTGGGATACCACAAGCCAAGGTTAGGGAGTGAGTACTAAATATCTCAAGATTCTCTTAACACCACATTGTGACATTCCTTTGGATTGGCTTGAAAACGAGCACACATACACACACTAAGCATTATGTCTGGCCTAGATGCACAAAGGTAAAGCAAAGATCCAATCATGGAGCGATATACCTTCATTTCCACCTACTGGACCCTCCTCATCAAGATCAAGATGTCCATTGCTTGGCATTGGAGTTTTGATTGGCTTTGCCTTAGCCATATCAAACTTCTTTAGCATGTCATGGGTGTACTTTGTTTGGCAAATGAATGTCCCTTCCTCCATTTGCTTGACTTGAAACCCGAGGAAGTACTTTAGCTCGCCCATCATGGACATCTCAAATCTCTTGGTCATTGTCCTACTAAATTGCTCAACATACATATTGTTAGTGCTACCAAATATTATGTCATCGACATATATTTGGCATACAAAGATATCATTGCTAACTTTATGAGTGAAGAGTGTAGGATCAGCTTTGCCTATTTCAAAGCCTTGTTTGAGCAAGAAATCCTTAAGGCATTCATACCATGCTCTAGGTGCTTGCTTAAGCCCATAGAGCGCCTTATGGAGCTTGTAGACGTGGTTGGGAAACTTGGGATCTTCAAACCCGGGTGGCTGCTCAACATACACCTCCTCTTGTAGAGGACCATTGAGGAATGCACTCTTGACATCCATTTGATATAGCTTGAAGTCATGATGGGCAGCAAAGGCTAGAAGAATACGAATTGCTTCTAGTCTTGCCACCGGTGCATATGTCTCATCAAAGTCCAAGCCCTCTACTTGAGTGAAACCTTGAGCAACCAATCTTGCCTTGTTTCTTGTCACCAACCCATCTTCATCTTGCTTGTTGCGGAAGACCCACTTGGTACCGATGATGTTGGTCTTGGGTCTTTCCACCAATTCCCATACTTCGTTTCTTTTGAAGTTGTTGAGCTCTTCTTGCATGGCCAACACCCAATTCGGATCCTTGAGAGCATCGTCTACTTTCTGCGGTTCCAAAAATGAAACAAACGAGAAATGTTGGCAGAAAGCAGCTAGATGAGATTGAGTAGTAACTCCCTTTCGAAGACTCCCAAGGATGTTGTCAACGGGGTGATCCCGTTGAATTGTTTGTCGTAGTCGTGGGTGTTCAACGCCTTCTGCATTTTCCTCTTGATCTTCATCATATTCATCATCAGCTTCAAGAATTGGAGCAAGATCAAGTGGTTGAACTGGTGATGCAGGTGGATCAGTTGTTGCCGAGGTAGGTGGCGCGGCATTTGCCGCTGCTTTGTCGCCCCCCGCTGCGGTCGGGCACTTCAAAGCCAGGCGTGTCGCACTTGGTCATCGGTATGTCGGCGGAATCTTGTGCAAAGAACAACCGGTGGATCCTCCTCTCCATTTCCTTGATCTTCTTGAGGTCTTATGTCACCTATAGCCAATTGCTTGATTGCCTCACAAGGTGGATCCTCCTTTCCTACAATACTTTGATCAACTTGCTCTATTTGAGAGCCATTAGATTCATCAAATGTCACATCTATAGTGATTTCAACCCTACCTAGGTGGTTTGGTTGAAAACACGATAGGCATGCTCATTTGACCAGAACCAAGAAGAAAACCTTCATCAACTTTAGGTGCAAATTTAGAGGTTCGGGGCCTTTGTTCGAAATAAAACACTTGCACCCAAACACCCTAAAGTATGACACCTTAGGCTTGTTACCTGTTAAGAGCTCATATGAAGTCTTCTTGAGTTTCTTGTGTAAGTAGAGGCTGTTGATGGCATGACAAGCGGTGTTGATGGCTTCACACCAAAAGATGTCTGAAGTCTTGTACTCATCAAGCATTGTCCTTGCCATCTCTATGAGTGTAATACGGTTCTTCCTCTCTACTACACCATTTTGTTGAGGGGTATATGCAAAATGAAAACTCATGCTTGATGCCCTCTTCATCAAGAAACTCTTCAACTTGGGTGTTCTTGAATTTGGTGCCATTGTCACTTCTCACTTTCTTGACAAGTAGCCCAAATTCTCTTTGTGCCCTCTTGATGAAGGTTTTCACCTTCTCTTGTACCCGACACTTATCAAAAACAAAGAAAACCCAAGTGAAGCGGGGGTAGTCATCAACAATAACGAGTCCATATTTGTTACCCCCCGATGCTAAGGTAGGCCACCGGTCCAAAGAGATCCATGTGTATCAACTCCAATGGTTGAGTAGTGGTCATCACACTCTTTGGTGGGTGAGGTGCACCTACTTGCTTTCCGGCTTGGCACGGTCCACATATCCCGTCTTTGTCAAAATCAACATTGGTTAGTCCAATGATATGGTTGTCTTTCTACAGTTTGGCCAAGTTCCTCATGCCAACATGTGCTAGACGGCGATGCCATAACCAGCCCATGCTAGATTTTGCCATTAGACAAGTCACAAGCTTAGCCTCACTTTTGTTGAAATCAACATTGGTTATTCTGCTTTTACCATTAGTCTGTTACTAATAGACGTGTTTGTGGCGTGATCCTCGCGCAAACACGTGTGATTAACGACCCATTAAAAGTGGGGCGTGACAGAGTGGTATCGAGCCGAGCTTGTCCATAGGATGAAATTTGGGTTAACAGAATTTTAACTCCACAATAGGATAACTACTTTTAAACTTGTTGCTACGAGTACACCTTACTACGATAGTTCGTATGTTGCGGAACCGATGACAACATCGAAACTCTAGCAAAAATGGATTAGTAAGGATGATCTCAATCGGATTGCCTGAACCAAAGGAGAATTTCCACAACATCTCTCAGAGATGCTAAAGTACCTAGAATACTTTGGCCTTCCTCGATGTCAAAATCGATAGTTTCATGAAGACCAAGTATCGAAGTACTTAATGAACTTGTACGCTTCCCAAAGCTCCCAACGGAAGGATCGTCAAGTGCTATCCAAATGGATCCACCGGGAATGCCAAGAACGTCCGAGTACCTAAATGGGCGCTAATGTAATGTGCAAGTTTAACAATTGATGGAAACTCCACCGGGCATATGAGTCCAGGCAGCAAATAAGTAGCAAAATCCTTTTGCAAGCTTGTTGAGCAAGCAATGTCTTAGCATTAGTTGCTAAGCGTTCGCTCGCAGTAATAGATGCCTAGGCTTCAAGGCCTTTAGTAGGTGAAAAGTCGGCGCCAATAATCATCATGGCGGTCACACCGTGATGCGACCTTGTATCATCTATGTAACTAACCTTGTGATGAGAACTATTGACGCGCTTGATTGTTTAGTATAATGTATTGTTCCTTATTCAATCCTCTACGGAAACTTCTCATTTATTACTACTTTACGGTAATGAATAGAAGAAAATTCCAATAGGATCTGTGAGAACGTCTTGAAAATTTCCTCAAGTCACGAGTAATAAGACAAGTTTCCCTATAAACTTAGTTCACCGTGACTAACTTTTCATGCGATTCACATCAGGTAAGTTTGTATTGTTTTCCAACACCCGTGTTACTAGGATACCCCAAAAGTCTATCCCGGTCTAAAATGCTTGCTTTCCCTAATCCTTAGTTAGGCGAGAACCTTATCGTACCTTATGCTTTTCCCTCCCAATCCCTTTACGGACCAAATAGATTAGGAACTAACTGCGAGGAACGTGGCGACAACCGATGGACTCCACGGCAGGCCGTTGAACCACACCGGTGTTCTCCCCCTACGGCCGTCACACGCGCCCGTCTTCGGTGTCAGCGTATCGGCGACCGTGCAACATTGCCGACATGCCGTCACCTCGATGTCGAAAAGTCCAATCTTGTTGTACCGCTTGACCCCAACCAAGACCCAAGAAGATGTACAAGATGAAACACGGGGAGGCAACCCGGTGCCATTAAGTCCAAGATGAAGGCTGAAGATAAGAAGGTTCTGAGGCCCATGAAGATCGGTCAAAGCGGGATAAGGGCATAATTACCTCGAAATGCGAACTAATGCTAAAGGTTAGCATAACGACACCCCTGAGCGACGACAAATGAGAGCCATCGGCCCCACATCATGGGGGAAATCACACCTGGTCAAAGTCACCGGCCACACACTCTCAATGCCGGACCACATCGCCCAAGGTCAATGCGAGCGGGGGGACCCCCTCCCGTTCCTTCTCCTACACACGAGCCACCACACCCGACCATCCGAGCTTAGCCGTTAACCTTCCACACCCCCAACCACTATAAAAAGGGCATCTCCACCACCGTTAATCCCAACCCACTCCAACCATTTCATTGCTACCCTCCAGACGTTTCCCCTCACCACCAAACCCTTACCCTCCACCCACAAGACCTTCCACCGAGCCCCACCAAGATGGCCGGCAAGCTGGGTTCACAACAAGTGCATCAACACCCCCGGTTCCCCAACTCCTCTACACCACAATGCAACACCTTGGCATTTCCGGCGCCCAGTATGAAGGCCGCGAGTACCACGGAGTATGGCACCCTGCGCTGCGGGTCACCATCTACATCGCCAAAAGCGGGACTACGACGCCGCCCGGCGCATGGGGCGTGGCCGAGGGTGGTTTCCGCTTCCCCGACACCTACCAAGCGTCGCCCGTCAAACCCTTGGCGCCTGCCACACCCTCTGAGAGGCCATCAGCCGCACCCCATGAAGTACTTCCGCCCGAAAAAGAATGACCCGCTGGATCCACTTTCGCGCCAGGGGCCGCCGCGAAGATCGAGAGGTTGGCCCACGTCGCCGGGAACGAGGGCGGCCTACACTCCTCCTCGACGAGCACTACGACAAGCGGGCCGCAATGCTTTGGGACTAGATTAGCCCATGACTGAACAAGCGAGAGACTCATCCGATCTCTCGGCGAGGGACTCGCCAGCGCGCCAGGGAGCAGAATCGCCATGGGCTACGCTGGCGTCGAGAAGCAGCGCCGAGAATGTTTGAAAGGTCACCGGGGCGCCACGCCCAAGAGGCGGCGAAAGCCTACCGCGTCACGGGGCGAGCCAGCGAGCCTTACGCCATGATGAGGCCGGAGCCCACTATCCAAGAAGGGATCCCCATCCACCCTCCCGAGAGGCAAAAAGGATGCTTTTGCCGCCCCGTGCCACCAACACCGCCGGTAACCCCAACCACCCTAGCGTCGGCGGATCCTTCCTCTCGCTTCGGCCTCCCGGCAACAAGAGAAGGCGACCCCCACTCCGTGACCCGTCGGCCGGACCTCTGGCATCGCCGCCCGGGTCATCAACGTCGGCGAGGTCGATAACCCGCTCCTAGGGAGATATATGTACCCTTTCCAAAAAATGAAAAAAAAAGAGAGATTAAAAGAGTGCTCAAGGGAAAGGCGCCAACAGAGAAATCTACGGGCATTTGAAAAGAGAAGCCACGCGACAAGCGGATAGAAGTAAAACTCTTCTAAGTGGGGTAGATCAAAAAGAAGAAGAGAAACATAAAAATGGGCTAACGCCAGCGGATAGCGATCGCGGCCCGAAAACTTAGGGTTACCCGACGAGAAGTGGTCACCCAAGTTTCACGATGATTATTGCCGAAGAATCGGGGCAACAATCCCGGCCACCGGGGCCACAAACAAATGAAAGACAACTCAAAAGACCCCATGAGAACAAAGAAATTTTCCCTAACCTTAGAGGAATGAATTCTCTAAGTGGGGTAGTTGATATAGAAGATTTGAAGAGTCGAGACCGCGAAGACCAAGACGCAAGACCAAGAAGAATGGGGTAAATGGCGGTAGTAATCATCGGCTAAAGGCATACCCTCCACACTATCGTGCCTCCCTAGGAATAGAGTAGCGCGATAATGGTAGGGGCTCTGTAAAGACAGCATTGTAAGCAATGGAAAGTTTTCCCCTCTCTCTCTATCTCTATCCTATTAGGCCTCAAATTAGGACCTTCACTCTGTAGACTAGGAATCTAGGGGCCGAGATTCATCTAAGTGGGGAGGATTTGTAACACCCGTGTTTTTGCATCATTTTAAAATTCACAAAAAATTTGAACTTTTTCTAATTACAACTAAAACTTGATTTATTTTCCCCGCTAAACCCAAACCACCTTTTCAAAAACCACGCATTCAAACTCCCACCATCTAGAATATTAGGTTCCCTTTGCTTGTTGTTTGTTGAGCTTTATGGTCGCAATGGATGCAAGGTAAGTTCTAGATTTTATGGAAGTATATATTGCATGAGAATGATTTACAATTTCTCGGGAATCAAATACGAAAACCGTGTGTACCAAATATATATATGAATATTTTTATCAGCACAATAAATCATTATTCTCGACTATAAGGGTCATATAGGAATAAATGTGCTCGTATAAATATTTATAACATATATATTACACATGAAATCACAAACTCAGGAAAATGTGTGTACAAACATATATACATATTTTATTCAAAAGTACCCATGGGCAAATATTTCCAAGACACAAATTTAGGGGATGAAAGCCCATGTACTTGAGTGAATACAAATATGTATAGAACATATATAAACACACACATGAAATAATGAGAGAAAGAATAAAGGAGAAGAGAGAAAGGAAAGGAAAAAATAGAGAAGGGATAGGAACCGGCGTGGGCTCATTCTTCCCGCCCAGGAAGACTTTCCTCCCTCTCCCCCCCTTCCCTTTCAGCGCGGTAGAGTGGGCGGCCCGGCCGCCGGGCAGGAGAGCCAAGCCCAAAGAAATACAGCCAAAGACGGAGGCGAGCCTAACCCTTCTCCCTCTCTCCTCCCACCGACACGACCCGGGACGCCGTTCATCCCTTCCTCCGTCCAGAATGGCGACGACGCCGCACTCGGGGCCGCCCTCCCACCTCACCGTGTCGCAGACAACTCGGCCCGCCCCCCCGGGCCGCCGACAACACCGCCAACAAACGGAGCGTATGACCACCACAAATCGCACCCACGGCCAGCTCGGCACGCCGCACAGAGAGCTGGCCAACGCGCCTAAGACAGGGGGATCGATCGTCGTGGCCACGCCCTCGCCCGTGACAAGGACTACCACGGCGGACGGCTCGCCGGAGTTGCGACAGGGCGTGCTTGCCTCTCTGGAACCCTTGGAACCCATGCGCCTGAGGGGTGCGTGGTCAAAAACACAGCCCGGCGCCCGGCCCTAGCGCCGCCATGGCGGCCGCCCGGCTGTGGGCGAGCGTGACCCGACGGACCACTGGCGATGATGGGACAAAGGCCGGCGGGAAGCGAGGCGCCGGCAGCGCCCATTTGGAGGGACCACCGAGCGCTAAGTACGTCCGGAAAATATCGCCGCTAGGAGAAAAGATCACGCCGAGCGAGCCCGGCCCGCGCCCTATAAATACCCTCATCCGCCACCACCTCGCCCCTACCATTCCGAGCTCCGCCACGGCGTGAACGCCGCGGTGCTCCCCTCAATCCCCTCCTCTCCCTCTCTTTCGCCCACAATCCCGATTGCCCCAATCACGGGCATCACCGCCGCCGCCTAGGTCAAGCCGCTTTCGAGTCAAGTCCGTCGCGAGGCTCAATTGGTGAGTCCAAAGAGCTGCTCACCCCCTCTCCTTCGATTCCCCACTCTCCCCTCGTTTCTTATTAAGCGGGGGCTACCCCGGGCACCGCGCCGTGGAAGCCGCCACCCTCGCCGCCACCATGACAGGGGCGCCGCCCGCCACCACCTACCGATCCATTCGGGTGACGAGAGGGTTCCAACGAGACCACCAGCGCCGAGATTTGGGGCAGGGACGAGCGTTCCGGCGGGATTCGCGAGCCCTCGCTGACGGGCTCGTCGGCGGGGTCTAAACGACGTCGTCGTCCTGTTTTGCCTACGGCGTCAAAGCGTCGACCAATGAGGCGCAGAACCGTCGTCCTTCCGTTCCCCACCGTCCGCGGCCGTGAAGGTCAACTCCGTTACCACGGCGTAAGCCCACGCGGCGTCCCACCGTGGCGTCCATCGGACCCCACGTGGCACCCACGTGTGGATGATGACTTTCTGTGTACGCTAGGCAAAATGCTATGACTACCCGAATGTTGTACCACAATTGTATTATAAGTATGCCTTCCGTGTCGGAAAAATTCCCGGAAAAATTTGTAAATTCATTATTCAATTTATAGAATTTTATCATGTAATTATTTCCAATACTAGTGGAAAAAGCACGTGCGACACGCGTGTTATGAGAAATATTCATACACAATAGATGGATATTATTGAAACTATCGTTGAGCCCATTCATATATATTGTATAAAAAAAAATGACCCTTTTCAACTACACAGTAGGATACCAGGTATTGTATGAGTTCATATCTTGGTTGTTTTAGTAAGCAAACAAAAAATTATAGTTTTGATTGAGAGAATTGTCACCTAGTGCTCTTGCCGTTGACCCATTGTCTGCTCTTCACAACGAAATCGACTGCAGCATACATTACCGCCTTGCAGAATCAACTATAGGTTGAGTTAAAAGAATCAACAATCTCAGCTTTGTACCATTAGAATGCATTTACATTTAACACTAAGCATCATTATATCCAACCTCTAAGCTGAAATGAAAAATTAGAAACGAAGCAAAAGAGTAGCATGGCTAAACATAAAGCACCTTACCAAACTCCACCAGCTCCTGCGTCTTCTTTACAGTTTGTTCCTTCCAACTCTGGGCTATCAGTCACAAAAAAGTAATGTTCCACTAAAAATTCACAAATTGCAACAATGTGTATGAAATCGCAAAGTAAAGTGGTAACCTCTGACCTGCTTCTATACAATCCTCTATTGAATTTGCACAAATCTGATTTGACAATTGGATTTCCATAACATTGTGTTCATTTATTACTACTGGCAGGCTTCTCTAAAATACATATAAGATGGCATCAGCTTACCTTTACATACCTATGTTCAATGGCAATTTCCAGTTCAAGTACTTCTCAAATAAAGGGCAAGACAAATTATGTTTGGACCTATAACCTATTAGCTTAAAGATTATCTACAAGAATAATTCTAATTTAATCTTAGTAAGAATGAATAACCATGAACAAAAAAATGGCAGATGGGGAAAAAGTTGCAACAAATACACACCATCTTGGTAGTGATATTTAGTTTCAGATGATGCATCATATCTCTCTTGGATACTCATGATGTTTAACCCTAGCTTCCTCCTTCTGAGATGTGATTTGAGATGACGCAATCAATCTAGATGCTTCAGCCTCGAATTTCAGACGACCACGGCGACTACGTTGATATTCACGTTTTTTGGCCCGAACATTGTCCTTTTGCTAGGCAATGCAGCGTACTGTCAGGCATACTGCACACAAACTTTGTCAATAATTATTTCATACATTTGGCATTCTCAATGTTTTAGCGCTATATTTTTACTGCTTCATGCAACTATCCATTCTACACAGATCAAATATTTGTCATCAAAATAAGGAAAAGTAAAGCACATAGATCAATATATGAAATGAAGAATAAGTTTCTTCATGGTTCAGTATATGAATTGGCTATTAGCTTGTACCCTGTGCATCTCCTGTAACAGCAAACGCAGAGAGAGAATGAGAGAAACCCGTTGGGATTCGGGAAGCACACACCGGTGTGATGTGAGTATCCCTGTTCTTCAACGTGATGTCGTCCTCCGTTGCCCAACGTTCCAGGGTGGCAGACTGCCGGCGGCTGTGGTTGCTGGTGCTGCTCCGCTGGGTGAGATGAGCGTCGAGGTCTATCGTCATCGCCGCGCTGCATGGATTAGCACACGAATTGGTTTATGCATGGATTAGTAATTTAGTACAAGAATTGATGTTGTCCTCCCCTGCAGTATCGAGGGAATGTGTTTGCTGTCCCTTCCATCAACCAAATCCACCGGTGGCCTCTCCAAGCGGCATCCCTACGCCAGATTCGCTGCTGGCGTTGCCGTATGCAGCCTCCAGCGACTGGCCCGTACGTCTCGGTGAGAAGACGCGTCGCGGCGGAGCAGGGGATACGCGCCGGCAGTTGGTTGCGCTGCAGGTCGTATCGAAGCACCGTCTCTTCCGCATGGAGGCCCCAGTGCAGGCGTAGATCCTCCTCCACTTCCTTCGCCATGAGGGGATATATATGCTGCTGCTGCGCCGCCAGGCCCGCCACATCTTGGCCTCCGTCGCCGCGCCAAGGGTGGCTGACTTCCGGCGGCGGCGGTTGCTCGCTCGGAGGCTCGGTGATTGAGCGATGGGAGCGATGTGCGGAGGCGCGTTGCTGCTGCAGAGAGTCTCCTTGGACGGGCCATGGTACTGCTTAATTTCGTTGTGGCTTCAAACAACCGCAGGCGGTAAGGCGGAAACGTCGCGACGATCGCGAGGACGACGAAGATTTGGCGGCGCCGCGGCGGTGGGTACGCGCAGTTGGGTAGATGCGCCGCGCGTGAAAAAAGACGGTGGGTACCAATGCGCGTGAAGAGTGGAACGCCGGTGTTCCATATGTTCCTGATGTTTTTCTTTCATGGGTCCACATGTCATTCTCAGTTGGGTAGGGAGTTTTTGTGGTGACAATGATTTCCAATTTCATTGCTCTTTTATAGTATAGATTATTACATGATGAAATTATATTATAATATTACCCTAATGATTTAATTAGGGATTAATATTATAAAATCCATATCTCACGCATACTAACTCCGTTTTAAGCGTGAAACGACTTCCATAATTCATCTAAAATCTAGCTCTATGCATCTAACCCATTGCCACCATAATGTTCTATGTTTGTTTTTATATGTTCTAGTTCAAGCTAGGGTTTATCGCCCGGACATAAGGTAGTTTCCGACGACCGTTTAGGAGTTCCGTCCAAATACGCTAGAAGACGTTCGACGCCGTGCCGATTTGTAAGAACCTCCCAGGCAAATCCTTACCCCCTTAACCTGACCAAATTTCTATAATAATTGAGAAGATGTTAAGATGAGTATAACCATGGCAAGCCGTGCGGGAGTACTCATGGGCTATGTGCATGGGCCTTAAGCTAGGCTTTGTCATTAATATAACCTAGTTTAAGAATTTGGCTTAATCAACAAAAGCGAGTTTGGGGCGACCCATGTGGGATGGATCGTCTCGGCGGGTTTCGCCTAGTGAGGGTTTCCTGTCTGGGAGGGCTCGCTCCCTAAGGACCGGGTCATGGACCTTCTACCTAGTTTGATTATACGTACAGCCACACGCCGAGATGGGGCGGCTTGATTCCACACCCCGTTGGGTTAAGGTATAATTTCGATCCAAGGTGGCCGGCGTAGGCAACGATCTATCGGGAGCTGACTCGGATGCTATGTGATCTTCCGGGTCGGGTTGGCGTGGTTGCTATGTGATCCTCCACGTAAAACAATTGGCGCTTGATATTGTATACAAACTTATGATTTGGGCGGATGCTATGTGATCTTCAGCGATGCTATGTGCTAATGGGATGCTAAGTGATCTTCCCATTTCCAACCCCCGAAAGTCGTGGTAGGACTATCCGAAACCTAGGGTAGCACCCAAGCGGGTACGGAATCTTGTTAGGCTGTCGAACCATGGGCCATGGGGAAGACAACGCCTTTCGTGTGGGGAAAGTGTACACCCTCTGCAGAGTAATTGAATCTATTCGAATAACCACGTCCTTGGAATGGACAAGTGCTAGGTTTGAACATCTATGATTAGATATACACTTATGATGACTAACCTGTGGTGTCATGACAGCAGTGATGACATGAGATAATCGGGAACTAGCAAGAGCAGTTTTAGAGACTCGCTGGGGCCCAAACCCATAATAATTACAACCCACGGTTGGGACTTCTTTGAGTACGTTTGTACTCACCCCTCTATTTTTACAGAGATATCGGCACATGTGAAGGTAAGATCGACGACAAGGTAGAGACCAGCGTATCGTAGGAGTTTGAGAGGTGTTTGCTTAGGAGAAGGACGTTGAAGCCCGTGATTTCATCCGTGCACAAATGCACTTTGTGGAGTGCGGGCGTGTCATAGTTAACCCACCGCTTCTCGGTTGGCCAACTCGATATTGCAACCCGGCTTGGTGACCCTTAATCGCCCTTTGTAAGCCCCTTTCCATCCTATATTTCTATAGCTCGGTTTACTATTACTTACATTTACCATTAGGCATTACTAATAGGCGTGTTTGTGGCGTGATCCTCGGCGCAAACACGTGTGATTAACGACCCATTAAAAGTGGGGCGTGACACCACCTCACTTCTTTCAGCTACAAGAGCATCCTTGTTATCAACATAGAGCTTTTCAAGTCTATCAAGTTGACTATCTCTAGTTGCTAACTCCGCTTGGGTACTCTCTAAGTCCGCCATTAGTTGAGCAAGAAAGCCTCTAGTTTTGGGGTCTAAGTTCTTGGTGAGTCTAACATATTCTTCATCATCACTAGATTCATCTTCATCACTAGAGCTTTCACTAAGATCACTAGATTCATCACTAAGAGAGGGAGAAGGCTTGGATGTCGATTTTACCTTCCCATGCTTGGCCATAAGACAAACATGAGTGGAGTCATTTTCTTCTTCATCCTCATCATCGGTCATGTTGTTGAAGAGCTTGGGTGTAGAGGTCTCTTGCATAGCAAATGTTGCAACATGAACTTCCTCTTCACTTGTCTCTTTAGTTGAGTCCCACTCATGGCCGATGTGAGCTTCACCCATATTCCTTCCCATTCTCTTGTAGTCTTGCTTCTTGTCTTTACCATTGTCCTTCTTGTACTTGTTGTTCTTGTTTTCATAAGGACAATCGGCAATAAAGTGTTCGGTCTTTACGGTTGAAGCATGTTCTCTTTTTTCTTGTTTGGGAATCTTCGTTTGCACTATTTTGTAGCCATTTGCCTTCATCCCTTCCCATACTTCTTCATGAATAGAGCCATATCATCGATCTTCTTGTAATCAGCCCCATCATCTTCATCATCGCTTGAGGAAGAGGTTGCATCAATGTTGTCTTGCATCTTCTTCATTTCGTTGTCTTGAATTGAAGATGCTTGCTTGCTACTCTTGACCTTGTTGGAGGAGCTTCGCTTGCTTGTCTTAGTTGCCTTGAGAGCTACATCCTTGATCTTGATGCCTTCAAGCTTTGCTTGTAACTCATCAAGCTTTCTTCTCTCATTTGCTTCCTCTCTTTTGCATGTCATAGGTGAGCGACCTTCCAAGCACATCATTTGGAGTGAATTGCTCAAACTTCTTCTTGTCCCTGATCAAGGTGACCACTATGTCATTTCTAGGTGTATATGCCTCAAGCATAATCTTGACAACGGTGTGGTCATCTAGATCCTCATCTCCAAACCCTCTAATCTTGCCAACTAGCACCATCAACCTACAAACATTTCTTGGGCCCCTTCTCCCTCAAGGATCACAAACCTGGTTGAGCTTGGCCTTCAACAAGTCAATCTTGGCTTTTCTCACTTTGTCTACACCCTCATGTGCAAGTACTAGAGTGTCCCAAATCTTCTTTGCTTCATTGACATTCATCACCCTATTGTACTCATTGCCTTCTAGAGCACTAAGGAGGATGCTTGTGGCTTGACCATTGATGTGGGCGGCTGCTAGCTCTTCATTTATCGGCTCATTGGGGTTCACCGGTGGCTGAAATCCACTTTGCACACAACCTCCCAAAGACCGGGGTGAAGGGCCCTAAGATAGGCTCTCATCAAGTGCTTCCACTTGGCATAGTTGGTCCCATCGAAGCGGGGCAACTTTCCCATGAGCACATTGATGAAAAGACTTCTTATCGCGGTTAGTCAAATAAGAAGAATAGTTAAAGGATATAGCAAAGAAATTTGTTGTTGTTGACGCTGCTCTCATCCTTCTTATTTCCCTTCTTCTTGTTCTTGTTGTAGGAGATATCATCATCTCCATCTTGAACTACTTGATAGCTCACTTGACTCTGCTTCTTCTTTTTGCCTTTTCTTTTCTCTTGCTGCCCTTCTAGCGCTCTTGCCTCACGAATCATCTTTCTTTGTTCTTTTCTTTGAAGCTTCTCGGCAAGCTTGACGCTAGCTTGCTCTTCTAGCCTTTTTCTTTTCTCGTTCTTGCCTTCTTGCGTTTCGTCTTTCTTGTCTTGCGGATTTTCTCTCGGGATCGGTGCCATCACCCTTGATGGTGCTCATTTGTGGCTGTACCGAGAGAAAGCTTCGGGGCCAACCTCCACCTCCTCCACGAGGGGCGGTGGACTTGCCTCCTTTCTTCGATCCCTCCGGGCGCATCCATACCTCACGCGGTGAAGCGTATACGAGGTATCCTAGCTCCGATAACACTTGTAGGATCGATGGAAGCCTAGAGGGGGTGAATAGGCGACCCCACAAATTCGACACAATTAAAACTTAGGCCTTACTATCGATCACAGAGGTGCGGCACGCCTGGGGGCACGCACGCAGCTGCCGCGATAGCAGACGAGAGTGAGAGAAACGAGGCGGGCGATTATCGAAAGCTGCCGGGCGCGGCAATCGCGGCCCCCCCGAAAGCAAAGACCGCCGAGTCACGATAGAGGTTACTCTGAGGTGAATCTGAGAGCTAAGTTAGTGATGCTTGTGATTCACACTTGTTCCTGCACACAAATACTTCACAGAAATATAGCCAAAGGTGACAGAAACCCTGCAACAAGGTAGATCGGGACGAAACCCTTTCTCACAAGACAAAATATGCAAGAATATAAAGAGCACAAGTGACACAAGGATTTGACCCGTGGTTCACCGTCGCCACCGCAATTTGGGCTACGTCCACGTTGTTGAGGTTGCCACACAAGGCTTAGCTTGCCCACCCAGCTTGCTTTTCCCTCGTTCACAAGTCTAGGGAGTTAACCCTAGAGATGTGGGGGTAATGTATTGGATTTGTGTGAGGTTACAAACCTCCCAAGGCTGCCACACGAAGGGGGCAAGCTCAAGCGACGCCTAGCCGTCTAGGAGCAAGCTCTAAGAGTAAAGAACCCTAGGTTTCTACCAAACGCGTGAACCAAATGCTCTTTTGAGTGGGGGAAGTAGTAGATCCGGTCTCCAATCGAAGTTTGCTGCCTTTTCCCTCAAGAATCCCTGGTGGGAAGTGAGAGATTGAGTGGGGAGCTCAAGAAACTTCAATGGAGGTGAGAGAGAGAGCAAAAGGTGAGAGCCGGCTGTTACATGCAAGCAAGGAAGAAGGAGTGAGCCGGTGACCGCTGTGGGAGGGGTAGAATAGGTATTTATACCCCACCAAATCCCAACGGTCGGGTTTAAGTGTGGCACCGCCAAGATCGACACGCCGCACTGCCCGCGTGGAGCACGGCACCTTCTGCCGCCATGCGCGCGCGGCTTGCCGCTTAACTGTCGGCGAAGGTGTGAAACTTGATGAAAAGTTTGGGTCGACGCTTGGAGTTGTGTTTTGTGTCCGATTTGATGTTTTAGAGCACTTGGTCCACAGATACCCGAGAATCCTAGGATCCCTCTTGATAGTACGGCATTTCCTAAACTCAAGATTCAAAATATGAAATAATTTAAACGCCTTGATCCTAAAACACCACCATCTAGCTTATTGGGTGCCTTTGGACCTGTACATCAACTCCACATTTTACTCCCCGCATGTCATCTTCGTAAATCTCATTAGTCCCCTAATTCGGTGGTCATCAACGTCAAAACCCACTTAGAGCTTGATTGCACTTACACTACCCCCTCCTTATCGGGCCACCCAAGAGCGAAGCAACAAGTACGACCCCTCGTGCGCATCTTCTTATGCCCGAATAACCACACCAACCATCGCCAAGGAGGAGCGATAAAGCGGACAAAGCCGGCCCCTAACATTCCTACGAGCCGTGGCTCACGACCCAGCGGAGCCTACTATATGAACAGTACGTTCAACTTCCGGCGACATTCCGACAAAGAGTAAGTCCTTAATCGACCGGATGGAAAGACCACAATATCCATCTAATCTAAGCATGTTTTATATTATCGGGTTCTCAAGCGGCGGCTTGTTAGTCACCCATGTGACTAACCACAAACATCCTCTCAAGTGACCGGAATCACTGTCTACTGCAATCACCATACTGAGCATTTATAACCTAGACACTGCTACTAGGATAGGGTAACAACTTCAACAAGGATATATGTGCATCAACGGTTTCAACCACTTTCCTAAACTTAATGCATCAACATATAAAAAGGACGCAAATCAATTTAGTTAGAAAGCATAGGAAAGGGCAAAGATGCACCTGGGCTTGCCTTCGAAGAGGGTTAGAAGGTGCCTTGGGCACTTCAAAGAGCTTTGACGACGTGTCCTCGCTTCTTCGGGACTTCCTCTTTGCTGTACTTCTAGATGTGTACCTCTCCTTCCTGCTGCTCCTTGATTTCCACGTGCTCTCGTTCCTTCGATCCAATTTATGAATGTGTATGCAAAGATGAATATTAAGGAATGCATGATTGATGAGGAACGGATGAATGCATTATGATGTATAATATTAGTAAGTGGATATCTCTTCTGCAGAAAACACAATTATAACTATACAAGAAACCCTAATAATCTACATCAAGCAAAACACCCTAATTCACTAATCACTGGAAAATAGCAGCTAGACATGCTGTCAAGAAAACAAGTCATACGGGGAGTTCTATAACTCCAAATGCAAAATAACAAATACTGCGTTGGAAAGCTAACGAAATTATCTACAAATCATTCCATATCACCCTGACCTGAATCTGACATTAGCAGCCTCGAAATCAAAGAAAAAGAGAGGCTCTGTTTTCAACTTAATCATTACATACAACCACCATAACTTGCAAACTACTCATGCAAACCTTACCAAACTTGACCAGCGAGGTGAACCAAGTAATTATCTATCAAATAAATCTACTAGACAAGCCAAAAGATAAATTAAAGCACATAAAATGATATGCCCTATCAAACACTACACATGCACACTATAATTATATAAATGCTAGGAATAAAAAATCTGCTAAACCCTTAAGCTTATCCATCTAATCATACCAACAGGTCCTATTTATGCTAGGAACAACTAATAAAATTATTAGCACACATTACTCTAATATAAACATGTATTTCTAGGCTATTTTCTATGCAAGATAAATATGGTAAATACATAACTACTCGAAAAAACTCTACAAAAATTACGTGAGCATCCTACTTGACATATCACAGCTACCACTATAAAAATTTCATGGCAAGATCATGCATATACTGGCCTACACAAAAATGACATGCTAGCACTTAACTAGGCATGAAAATACTTTGTACTACGAAAAGTATGAAACTGCCTTAACCATGAACATGAAAAGCTACATAACAAGAACAAATGCATCTATAAAAATTATCATGGCAAAACCCTAGTAATTATTTTTCTATGAATTTCCTAAGATAGCATGGTAAATAGCACATAAATCAAAAATGGCATTTCCACCACGTAACCTAGGGTCAAACATATTTTTCCTATGCTATACATCACAAACATGAACATTTCACACAGGGGACCCCTATTTTATCATGCACCAGAAATAAGATATGCATTTATCTATTTTCATGGCATTTACTAGCATAAATATAAATAAATATAAAAACTACCGAAAAACCACATCTCATATTTTCTATCATAGATCGAGCATAACAAGCACAACAAAATTGGTCTCACTTCATTTGGAGCTAAAATGAGCAAGATATGAATTAAACAAGACATGCATTCAAATCGGAAAATAAAACAATAAAGGATATTGCTTCGACGGGTGGGGCCCGCGCGTCGCTGACTTCGGAAGCGGGGAGCGCTGGGGTCGACGGGATCTCGCTTGGCGGGGAGGTTTCCCCGAACCATGGGCACCGTTGGATTCGTCTCGAGGAGATCTATCGATTGGTGGGCTTGGTGCATGCTTTGGTGGATGCTAGCGGCGGACGACGGCGTACGGCGGCGATGGGCGGCGCGGTCGTCGACGGCGAGGCCGTTTCCGGTGAGGACGCGGCCAACCGACGCGAGCACGAGCTTCAGCATGGCAAGGTGATGCTAATCCCTAGCTGGTCGAATGGAAACGCGAAGGGATGACGCTCGATGGCGACACGCTCACCGGCGGCGGCATGCATGCGGCGGTGCATGGCGTTCCGGCGATGTGGGGCCCGGATCGGCTCGACGGGCGGCTGCTAGAGCACCATCAGGTTGAGGCAGACCTGGGGCGCACGTTAGGACGGCCGGAGATGGCTCCGACGAGCGTGGCCGCGGTGAGCCCGCGCGCGCGGCGGCGCTCCGGCGAGGCGGCGGCGGTGAAACGGCCGATGTGGCCCCTCTTTTCGCCGGTTTGAGCTGCGGGCTGGTTGCAGAGGTAGGGGATGAGCTTGGGGACCTTCGTGCACGCTGAATCGAAGAGTGACGCGCGGTGGTGATGGATTTCGGCGGCGGCGGTCGTGGCGGCCGGAATTTCCGGCGAGCGGAAATCCGCGCGATGCGCGCGTTTCACCGCACGGTTTGCTCAGCTAGTCGGACGTCGAGGTAGAGGGATGGAGGCGGTGCTGTGGGCGAGTTGGTGCGGGCTAGGACGCGGTGGTGGCGACGTTTGGCCGCGGCAGCGCCGGTGACGGCCATGGCGGCGGAGCTGGGTCGCTGCTGCTGCTTGCTTGGGCGAGAAGGGAAGAGGAGTGGAGTGCGGGAGAAGGCAGCGTGCGTGCTCCACTTCACGACACGGGCGCGGCAGGAAACAGCAGAGGCCGCGCGACACGCGGCGCGCGCGGTCGGTGGTGGCCGGCCACGGCAAAACAGAGACGCCCAGGCTTTCAAGCGTCACTAAAGACCAATTTCAAACCCTAATTCGATATAAACTGTCCTATGCATTGATATTCGTGCAAAACTAGCCAAAAGCTCATATTGAATGAAATGTTCGTTATAAAATTCTGAACAATCCATCTATAGAAAGTTTTGGCTAGTTTGGCCTAGATTAGAAACTACGGGCGGTCGGTGCAACTACTCAGAAGGTCAAACAAAACCCTAATTCGCATTCAAAACAAACTATCTTCGACTTTTCAACACGATCCACCCACTTTCATGAAACGATCCTATAACACCTTTTGTTCTACACTAAATTACCTACACTTTCCATGAAGGGTGCACACACATGCATAAACCCTAGCTAGGACTTTTAATCAAAAACAAGACAAAGCACTATCATGGTCAAACTAGGTCAAACGAGTCAAACTATCATTATAAAACATAATTAGGGAACACGACTAACATCGACCTTGCTCTAACATCCTTCCCAAACATAACTAAGAATAAATAAATATTAAACATCTAATTATGCAAGCATTTCATACATGAAATGATAAGACAAGGCATGATAACCAAATTCCATGCAATTTAAACATGCAAACAATGTATCATTTCATGTGCATGAATGCATATGATTAACTGATGATTATGCTCATGAAATGCTGATGCTAATGACATGCTTAACACCGGGGTGTTACAGAATACTGCTTTGATCCTTTATGCTTTGGATCAAGTAACCATGTGGGTTGTGTATCCTCTCAATAAGCTTTTCATAGAGTCCAAGATCATCAAAACGGAGTTCGGATCAAAGAGTCATCGCCGCTTGATCGGACGCCGGTCGCGGATCGACGCGGGCGGGCGCCGTGGATTGATGCGGCGGGTGAGCGCCGCACGCCAGCGATTGGCGCGCGGCCCGCCATTCAAACGGGCGCGGCTTCGGCGCTCGGGAGGGTCGAGCTGCGGGCGACGTGGCGTGTGACGCGAGCGCCAGCGCGGGTGCTTGGGATGGCGGAGTGCACGGGTAAAGGATGCGCCGCCGGATGCGCGGTGAATGCGCCAGCGCCGCACTGTAAGCCAAGCAAGAGCACTTGTGCATCGCCATGGCCGACGGGCGCGCAAGCGCCTCTCGACAACGGCGCGGGCGCTCCCATCGGCTAGTTCACATGTGCTAAAATGAATCGCCAAAGCGCGCCCGGCTTGGCGTCCGGCCTTGTTAAAAATGACCGTTTTTCACCAACAATCGCTAGTTTTCGAGGGAGACTTATAAATAGCCTCTTGCTCGGGCTTGGCCGGTTGGTTAGCAATACACTGGAGCCTTGGTGGCTAGTATAGTGGTGCTTAGAGAGCCCTCTACTCACTCGAACTTGACAGTGTTCATCCGATTGAGTGAGTGAGCGATTCTAGTGCGATTGCTTTGACAGATTGCATCGTGTGGCACTAGGTGATCATGTTGCAAGCCGGTGTGCTTGTTTCTCTTGGAGGTTGCCACCTCCTAGACGACTTGGTGGCAAGAGACTCCGTTGAAGCATGCAAGGGAGATTGTGCGATGCTCCGAAGGAGGATTTGTGAGAGGTTCGAGCTCACCTCGCGGGGATCGTGAAGAGCAATACTACGAGAGCATCTTGTTGAGTTACTCCTCACTTGGTTGGTGTCAAGTAGCCTAAAGGCAATTGTCTGGGAGTGAGCTCCACCTTGAACCACCCGTGAGAAGGTAACACTACAAGAGTGTGTCATTGAGTTACCTCTCATTTGCTTTGGGTGCAAGTAGCCTAAAGGCACTTGGCTAGGAGTGAGCTCCACCTTGCCCCCACACGTGAGAAGGTCGACACAACAAGGAGTAGGGGGAAGTTGGCAAGCTTCCCGAGACCTTGGTAAAAATCACCGGTGTCATCTTGTGTCCACACTTCGCGGTGGTTTGCATTCTCTTGATCACAAGCCTTGTATTTACGTTCATACATATATATCTTGAGCTTGTGTGTAGTGTTGTTGTAACTATCTAGCTTGTGTAGCTTGTTTAGTTACTTTGCTTAGTTTGTGTAGCTAAGTAATTTGAGCCTTTGGATTAGGCGTGTGTCGCCTTGTCCTTAGTGCATCTAGAGAGCTTAGGTTGGCTTTGTGCTCTTGCTCATTAGAATTGTGTAGGAGCTCACCATTGATTGAAGTACTAGTGCATAGGTTTGTGTGACCTTGTAATAGAATGGTTAGGAGCTCAAGCTAGGCTTGTCACCTCATTTATCTTGTGTAGAATCTTTTGTGAGGTGATTTAGAGTCATAATTAGAGGGGTCAAGTCTTGGCTAGACCGACAAGTTCAATTCCGCATTATATTGGGTTAGCCATCGTAATTAGTTTTAGAAAGGACTATTCACCCCCCTCTAGTCTGTGATAGATACATATGGAATATGTGTAGAAGATAGAGTCCTTGTTCCTATGTGGACAACTTTACCAAAACTCGGAGTCCTACTAGAAGTAGGTACTTCCCCATATATATATAGATACTTAGACCCTCATTGTAATTACCATTTGATTATTGCAATAAAGAAAAGTCTCCACATATTTGTCTCTGTGTAGTTACTTTTCTACTCAACTCCCGTACTCGCCGATATCGTAGTTTTACAATAATAATGACACTGTGACTCGACTCCCGTACTCGTCACGTAGTTTTACTATAATAATGACACTGTGGTTTTCTTATTCAGGGTACTTTTAATGAAAATGGAGACAATGAACGGGTTCAAGTTAGATAGACCTATGTTTTATAAAAAATCAGTTAATTGTTTTTGTACTATAGATAAGTGTAGGTATTATGTTTTACTCCATTTGTCACAAAATGTCTATTGCTTTCGCTAACAACTTTCACAAAATATATATTAAAAATATTAATATTTATAGTACATAATTAGTATCATTGGAAAAGTCTTTAAATCTAGTTTTTAAATACAAGTGTTGCACATCTTTTTCTTCTACGAATCGAATTAAACCTATGATAGGCACAACAACAGTGATAATTATTTAAGGATGGAGAGGCTACGTCAAATCACATTATTTGCAAACTGTCAAGATAGAGAGAGATCATGATGTGCAAACTTTTCATACGATGCATGACGTAGCAGCTCGAGGTTTGAGCCACCTCGAAAGTCTGTTCCAAAAAACTTGCAACTATGTGTTGTCGTGCTTGACATAAAGTAGCCCACGCTTGACCAAATTTCTAGGGAATACTATTTATATTTGTAGCTCTAAATTAATTTATTATGAAAATATATTTCAAAAAAATAATCTAATGATATTTATTTGGTATTATAATTATTTATAGTTTTTTTATCTATAATTGGTCAAACTTAGTGGACTTAAACAAGGTATTGTGCTAGAATTGTATGTTTTCTAGAAGGGATAATTGCTTATTTGGCCCTGGAAAAAACTTCATTTTGCTTATCTAGCCTCTTTTTTTTTTTCGAACTTGTCTATTTGCCTTGAAATGAAACTTTTTGCTTTTTGGCCTTCCGTCCATTTCATCACTCACTCCGTTAGGTTTACCACTCCATGACACGCGAAAATGTCGTGGTTCCATAGTTGACGAGGTCGTGGTTCCATAGTTGTGTGCCATCTGCCTGAGGCGAGGTCATGCTTCCATAGTTGACGAGGAGGACGCCGCACATGCCAACGAAGAGGGTGCAGCGCCAGAGATGATAAGAGAAGGCAGGGGAGGGGCCGCCCGATCGAGCCCAGCGTCGTCTTCACGGAGGAGGGTTAGTGGCAGGCGTCGGGTTGGGTCCGGGGCGCCTACGGGAGTGAGGAAGGGAAGACAAGGGTATTTCGACATTTCACGTGTTATGGAGTGGTAAACCTAACGGAGTGAGATGGTAAAATGGACGGAAGGCCAAATAAGCAAAGAAATTTTCGTTTTGAGGCCAAATAGACAAGTTCGAAAAAAAAAGAGCCAAATAAGAAAGATTAAAATTTTCTAGGACCAAATAAGCAATTATCCCTTTCGGAACGGACGGAGTACTCACGGGTGTACAGAATTCCCTGCACCGGTGTGGTACCCCTCCCTGGCTATAGCGGCTTCGTCATGCATGCACACCCCTTTGGTGTGTTTAATGCTGAAAATTGACACTTTAGCGAACTGAAACGTAACACTTTTTTTTTTGTTTGTGATAAATATTATTTTATCATTGGGTAAATAGGCTTAGTAGATGTGATGATTTTTTTTTTTTAAAAAAAGATGTTCAGAAACTAATCATTGATATTTTTTTTGATCTGACTAGTCGCTGCATGCAGGAACTAGTCCGTGGACGCTAGCTCCTGTCCATGCGCCCATGCGCCGAGATGCATGCATATGGTGTGCTATCTTGGACGGTGGCAGAACAAAGCCTGCCGCCGCCCCTTCACTGCCAGGGCCAGCAGAGCCTGGTCACTGGGCTGGGCACAGGCCTGGATCGATGCTGTCTGCGCTTTGGTGAGGGTGTTCATTCATTGAGCCTCTTCTACGAGCTTCTCTCTCGTTCAATCTCTTTGACACAGACATAAACCCTAGCTCACCATTCAAGAAAACCCTGCACTCATGGGCCGGCATGGACATGAAAATAAAACCTGCACGCACCACACAACAGCTCTCCGCAGTTGGCAGTTGATGGATCTGACGGTCACAGTGGCCCCTTGGACGGGGGCGTGTTAAATGCCGACCATGCGGCCCACGTAACGGCCCAGCAAAGCCCGCCCCGACGCCCCGTCCTTCTTCCTCGCGACCGTCGCCCCCCGCCGCCACCGCATCCGCGCTCGCCCCCGGCACCGTAGGGCTCGCCGGAGCTCCGGCGAGCCCTACGGCGCTGGCGGCGCAGTCCCTTCCCTCCCCCTTCCTTCTTCTTCTTCTCCTCCCCGAATCGCGCTGCCGCCGCCATGGGACGACCTTGAACTCCCCGCCGCCGGCCCATACCCATCAGGATGGGTCTCTCCCTGGCCCCGGCTCGGCGGCACCCCCCGCCGCCGAGCTTACCGCCGGCCGAGCCGCCTGCCGCCGCCGTGTCGACGGCCGCGGCCAGGCCGGCCGGGCTCTTCTATGGCCGGGGAGGCATGGAGGGGGAGGGGGAGGTCGACGGCGACGAGCGATGGCGACGAGCTCCAATCCTAAAGCGACGGCGACGAGCTGCAACCCTAAACCGAGGCGACGAGCTGCCGACGGCGGCGATGTCGCGAGGAAGAAGACGACGACGCTGGGCTTGCTGGGCTATTGGGCCGGATCGTGTTGGGCCGAGCTGGTCGGCGCGACGTTTCGCGCCGACTGGTCGGCAGTTAACATTAGCCCTTGGACGGTGGCAAATTGAAGCAAAGATGCCCGCCTCTTCACGGCCTCTTCATGAAGAGCTCGGTGCGCGAGCCTGGCACTGGCCCTGGCCGGCCATGGTGCACGGATCGGTGCTGTGGGGAGCTCATTGAGCCTCTTCTACGCACAGAGCTATTGTATCTCTCGATCACTGTCTTTTTGACACTGCCCTAAACCTCACCACGAAGCTAAAAAAAGCTTTACAAAGTTCATTCAATTTAAGAAAAGCCTGCACTCATTGTCCGGCATCGACATGAAAATGCATGATGAAAAGAGAGTACGTAGGTGTTCCTGTGCAACGCATGCCTGCAATCTGAAAAGAAAAAGAGAGTGCAGTGGATGCCCGGCAACCTAAGCAGGACGATATAGTGCGTAGTACATGTTGTACATGCATTTGGGCACAGAGCTGAGCTCGGCACACAATTCAATAAAAGAAAGCATGTGCATTGCTCAAAGTTTCTTCTCAGTGCCACAGTAGAGAACCGTCCAAAATCCAGCTCTAGATTCCTCCATCAAAATTAACTGTACAAAAACATGGTATAAAGTGCCATTATTTGAGATAGATTAATACAAATTATTAATAATGTATCCTGTATCTAACTGCTTATGTTATTTTCAAGAGAGATTTGTGTTTTGACCTCTTTTCTTAGAACGTACTACGTGAACTAAAATTTGTGAAGCTATTATTTTTATCTTCATTCATGTAAAAAGAAGGCCCAGCTAATTGGACGCCTGCCTAGTATGTCTTGAATTGTCGATGGCTGCTCTCCGGATTAATGCGATTTCATGGCCTAGCTCTGAGCATGGCTGAAGCTCTGATTAAAGATGTCGAACTGTGAAAGCCTATATCTGATTAAAGATGTTGCAGCAGCGCTAGGAGGAGGGACCGGCACCAGAGATTCCTGTGCATCCGTGAGACGCTGAGACGCTTTGATGAGCCGGCTATTCGTTGAGCTGTGTACAAAATTTTTGGCACCTTGCTGCACATTTGGAACTTTGCACCCCCTCTCCCTCTGCGTGGTGACTAGTTGATCACAGCCATTGGCATCAATAAGAGCACCCCCTCTCTTGGATCATTTCTCCGATGGTCATCAGACGTCAATAAAAGCTCATCTTCTGCCCCCACCATAACCAAACCAGAGACGACGCGCTACTAGTCGCTGCATGCAGGAACTAGTCCGTGGACGCTAGCTCCTGGCCATGCGCCCATGCGCCGAGATGCATGCATGGTGCTATCTTGGACGGTGGCAGAACAAAGCCTGCCGCCGCCCCTTCACTGCCAGGGCCAGCAGAGCCTGGTCACTGGGCTGGGCACAGGCCTGGATCGATGCTGTGTGCGCTTTGGTGAGGGTGTTCATTCATTGAGCCTCTTCTACACACAGGGTGTGTTTGGTAGCCTGTGGGTTTGTGGCCTGGCTATAGATCCTGGCATGGGTGGAACTGGCCTGGCCCAAGGAGGCAAGCAGCCTTTGTTTGGTTGGCTGGGTAGCTATACTTGGCCCTGGTTTGAGATTGTTTGGTTAGCTTCACAATGGGCTGGCCTGGCTTTGTGAAGCCCAGGCATGTTGTTTGGTTGCACCTGGCCCAGGAGTTCGGATCACCACTTCCGTACTTGGGTGACCTTACCGCGTCGGCCGGTCTAGGTGTTAATAAAAGGAGCCGGCCGCACCGCTTCAGCTTCTCATTCTCACCTCGCCACTCTCACCTCGCCGCACCGCTTTCGTCTCCCCCTCTCTTCTCGAAGTTCGCCGACACCGGGCGGGCGCAGCTAGCCCCCCCGCTTCCTCGCTCGGCGATGAGCGACCACCCAGCGTGGCCGCGCCATGGGCCCTGCTCATCCGTCGTCAGCGCCGGCGGGCGGTGCTCCCGGTGCCCCCCGCGGTCGCCCTCCCGGCGCCCGCCCCACCCGTCGCGCGCCGTCGTCGATGGAGCTCGGGCCCGTCCGCGCCACAACGACCCGAGTCCCAAAGATCAACGCCCGAGAGCGGCGGCGCTCCCTCAACAGCCCCTCCCGAGGTATGGATTCCAATCCCCTTCGCAGCTCATCCTCTCGCTCCCTAGGGGTTTGGACCGGTGTACGAAAAGGGGGTTTTTCCCTTCTGTTGTCCCGATTTCTTTCGATTTAGCACGGCTTTCATGTTCTTTTACACTGATTAGTCGCAGTCCATCCAATGCTGTAGCTAGGGTTTCGTTCGGTGTATGAAAAGGGGTTTTATTTCCATTCTCCTGCTTCCGATTTCTATCGATTTAGCACGCATCATATCGATTCATGTTCTTTTACACCGATTAGTCGCAGGCTTGGTCCGATTCGGGCATCCCGATGGGGAACCCACCCAATCTTGGTCCGGACTCAGCCATGTGGAGGTCGGCAAGTGCGACTGTGGGAGACGTGCAGTGATGAAGAAATGCACTGGTGGTCCGGACTCTAGTAGGTGTTTCCTCGGTTGTGGTGTTAAGGTATTCTTGCATTGATCATCGGAACTTTGTTCTTGCCAATTGTTTGTTATTGCTGCTGGTTAATGCTGTTCATGTGCATTCTGTTGTTCAGGATGAAGGGCGACAGTGCCAGTTCAATGTATTTTTTTAGTTCAGTTGTGTATGATGCAACAAGCAAGGACAAGCTTCACTTGAGTCTTGTATGGATGGAAGGGCTTATTGTCCAGGATCCTGAACCTATTCTTGAGAGCTCCAAACCCCCTCTCAATGGTGACCCTCAAGGAAGAATGCCTAAGATTGAACAGTTCTCTGGGGTTCTGGGGACTCCTAACACCATACTCCCTCAAATGGTATCTAGTCCCCCTGTATGGAGGCAAGAACCCCTACTTTTACCGCATATCCAAAGATCCACTAAGTAGAACTTACCTATAACCAAGAAATAAGGCATGGTTAGAAGACTGAGGGACCCTAGGACCTAGTGGGCAATAACAGTGAGGTATCGTACACCAAAATACCTGCTTGAACACTAAGGCCATCATCCCTTTCCAAGGCATCAGCTAGGATTCGAGCATCATGGGCTGACCCTTGCCAACCAGCAAGGACATAGGTAAATCTGAGGTCAAAATCAATAGCAGCCAACACATTCTGAGTGGTAGTGTTCTTCCTGCCCATGAAAGCAGGCCTCATCCTCTCAGGGACTTTGGCTAGAACATGAGTGCCATCAATTGCCCCAACACAGTCCTATGTAATACAGGAAGAAGGTAAGATAGAATGGGTATTAACTACAAATGAAATAGGGGAAGTAAGGAGCAGGCCCACCTTGAAAAAGGGATTCCACCTTGTGCTGCTCTGAATCTTAGAGGGAACTGAATTCCCATCAGGTGGAACAATGAGTTCATTCCTCAGTTCACCAACAGCAAAGAGCACTTCCTGAAAGTATCTACTGATAGTTTCAGTGGACCTCCCGAAAGTGTGCTTGATCACCCTAAACCTGGTGTTATGGCCAACCACCAAAAGAAACAAGGCAACCTGCTCTTCAATTTGACTATTGATGCTATCCCTCAGAAGCCCCCTACTACGAAAGAGATCACACAGCTGGAAGAAAGGAGCTCTCCTCATCCTCGCAGAACTCCACACAATGTACCGGTGTCGGTCTTTGTTGTGAATGAAAGCTAGATTGGCAGCTCTCTCTTGATCTCTCACAGACATTGGGCCATAAGTAATGCCTCTCCTAGAAGATCTCATCCTTCTTCTGAACCTAAGAAAGGCCCAAGCAGAAAGAACAACAACCATTGCTGCACCCCTCACGATCAAACGGCGACGCCTAAGAGCGGGATCCATGAAGCTAAACAACAAAAAGAGTAATAAAAATCGCTTTGCTCATGGCCAACCACAATCGAGGCTACTGAACGGCTACGACACCAAAATGGTGCTCCTCCCGCCCAAAGTAAGCGTAAGCATAGATCACTACTACAAAGACGTTGTTTTGTCCCTGATGCGTTTTACACTACAAAGAAGCTTCTCATTTTGAACTGGGATTAAAGTTCCTATTAGTCCCGTTGGAACTACCAACCGGGAGTAAAGCTCTTGGAGGAACTATGTCCGAGGTAGCTTTCATCTCGAGGAAACCTTTAGTCCCAGTTCTAGCCAACAACCCGGACTAAAATAAGACATTTAGTCCCGCCCAATTCTCAAGCTTTTAATCCCGGTTTGACAAGAAGACGGGATGTAAGGTTTTGGGTTGGGTCCAAACCCAGGGCCCAAATCGTACTTTAGTCCCGGTTGGAATATCCAACCGGGACTAAATCTTTTTTTTTTTTGAGGCAACATCACTTTTGCACAAAAGTACCCCGAGATTTTATTATATTATGACCAACATCGTTAGCGTAATATAGAATTACGTTTTCAGAACTTCAATTGTTAGTTTTGGTTTTCTCTTATTCAAAATATGTTTTCGTTTATTAACACATTTGCGTATTCCATGATATTCCATTGTGGTTTTGACCTCAAACTTTTTCCCACGCTTTCATATGCCCCCGTGGTGCGTGAAACCGCCAAGTTTGAGAATTTTTGAATTGGTTTGGTATTTTTTCCGTTTTAGTCGAATTTCTCGCGAAGTTCTCCCAAAGTAATTATAAGTTGAACGAGTTGTCACGCGACTGCGTTTTCCCGGTCAACACGAGGGGAAGACGAAGGAGATGACGTAGCGTAGTAGGGGTTTAACGGCGACGCCGGCACGACGCGGGCGGCGCTGGGCGTGGCGGCGGCGGCGCTTGAGGCTAGGTACGGTAGGGTTAAACCCTAAATTATTTCTTTCTTGATTGTCTCACGATAGTTGCCCCCATATTTATATGAGGGGTTTACACTGCAATCGGGCCAGGCCCATTAGTCTTTTTCTAATTCTCTTTAATTTAACTTAATAAATTTACTAATAAAGCTAGATAATAATTAAATATTCAAATTACTACACTTATGCCGGGTGACTCACGGAAGTATGACATGATTCCACCCCAAAAAGATCTAAAACGGTGCAAAAACTTTATGAGAAGGTCTTTTGTGCCCTATGAGACATAGTTTTGGAGAGGTGGGTGCAAAATCCTGTTGTTCCATACGAAAACTCGCCATGGTTTGTCGCGACGCTTGTAGAGAAAAAATGCAAGAATTCAAATAATCATGAAAAAATAATATTCTATCAAAAACAAATAGCTTTAATGATTTTGAATAAATACAACATTTTTGCATTAACAAAATAGTGATTATCGAAGTTATATTATGTTCTATATTTTTATGAAAAAGAAAAATTAGGTTACATACTTTTATGTGTGCAAAAAAGAAAAAGTAAATATAACTTGTTTTTTAAAAAGTTGTGCCAAGTATACACTTGTTTTTTTAAAAAATAAAGTTGTGCCAAATATAAAATTTATTGGGCAATTAACAAGGCTTTAGCATTTTTGAAAAAAAAAGAGACATAAAAAGAAAACGTAGCTTGAAAGTGGCGGGGAAGTGAAAATCTATCCAACTTTTTTTTTGGGAGCCGGGCCAGCCCACATACGGCCCCCCCCTAGAACCTCGCTACCGGGCCAATTTGTGCAACCAAACACCACCATTCTAGGCTGGCCTGGCTTGGGCTGGCCCAATACAACCAACCAAACACACCCATAGTACTAGAGAGCTACTCTCTCGTTCAATCTCTTTGACACAGACATAAACCCTGGCTCACCATTCAAGAAAAAGCATGCACTCATGGGCCGGCATGGACAAGAAAATAAAGCCTGCACGCACCACACAATAGCACCGCCGCTCTCTGCAGTTGGCAGTTGATGGGATGACGCACTACTACAAAAAAACGAATTAAGAGAGCGGCTTGGCCTGAACATTAGGGCGGTTCCAAATTTGAGCCGCCAATGTATGTATGAAAATCCGGGTAGAAGCAAAACCCCCTCTACGTTGGCACATTAGGGGCGGCTCGTAACAAACCGCCCCTACTGTTGGCACATTAGGGGCGGTTATATTTCAGCCACCCCTAATGTCTCCTCAAATCAGGGGCGGTTATATTTCAGCCACCCCTAATGTAATCTCAAATCAGGGGGTTATATATAGAGCCACCCCTAATGTGTTTTTGGTCAAACTTGGTCAAACGAAGCACTAAATGACCTCAAATCGAAAAACTTTGAATACAAAAAGGTTGTATATATAGAGTGTAGATCTTGAGGAGCTACACAAAGTTGGTGTTCGTGACTTTTGAAAAAGAGGAGATCTAGGGCTCCAAAAGGCGTCTTTAGTTTGAATTGGAAAAGTCAAACTTGGTCAAACAAGGTGAAACGAAGCACTAAATGACCTTAAATCGAAAAAACTTTGAATACAAACGTGTTAGAGCTCATCGAGATCAACATTAGTTAGATAGGTCATTTTGGCTTTTAAGAAAGTGTTAGTAAACACTAGAAGAAGTCGCTTCGGTAATTAAAATAATCGAGAAAATTACCAAACAATTCCGTAAAAATTCTTAAACTTGGCGGTGCCTTTGCACATGCCATGTAGATGCCCCGTAAAAAGTTTGAGGCCGATAGCACACCGCAAAAGCACACAGCCACACAACCATGAGAAACATAAGTGTAAGGATAGGGTTCTAGGTGAAAGGTTCCGTATACCACTATGAAGCACGTTTGTTCGCCTATGTCCAAACTTCCTCAATTTTTTTTGTGGTCATTTACACCCAAAAATATGGCCCCACGCAAAATCCTAGGTGTTTTTAGTCATTTTTGAAATTACCGTATTTTTCTACGTGTCAGCTTGCACCAAATATGGTGAATTACACTTTAAAAACACAATAATTTCGCACCACCAGCCTCCACAAGTTTTGCCTCCTAGGGCATAAGAGACCTTGCGGCAAAGTTTGGCACCGCTTTCGTGTCTTTTGGGGTGGTCATAGTTCAACGTATAATTACCGGAGAAGTCGCTACGCGGTAATTAAAATAATCGAGAGAAAATTACCAAACAATTTCGAGAAAATTCTCAAACTTGGCGGTGCCTTCACACATACCATGTAGATGCCTCGAGAAAAGTTTGAGGCCGATAGCACACCGCAAAGCGCCGCGGGGCACACAACCATGAGAAACCTAAGTGTGAGGATAGTGTTTGGTGAAAGGTTCGTATACCACTATGAAGCACGCCTCGCTCCGCCTATGTCCAAACTTCCTCAAATTTTTTTGTGGTCATTTACACCCAAAATATGGCCCTAAAATCCTAGGTTTTTTTAGTCATTTTTGAAATTACCGTATTTTTTTCTACGCGTCGCTTTTGCGACCAAATATGGTGAATTACACTTTGAAAACACAATAATTTCGCACCTACCTCCACAAGTTTTGCCTCCTAGGGCACAAGAGACCTTGGCGGCAAAGTTTGGCACCGTTTCAGTCTTTTTGGGGGTGGTCATAGTTCAACGTATAATTACCGGAGAAGTCACGCGGTAATTAAAATAATCATAGAAAATTACCAAACAATTTCAGAAAATTCTCAAACTTGGCGGTGCCTTCACACATACCATGTAGATGCCTCGAAAAAAAGTTTGAGGCCGATAGCACACCGCAAAGCGCCTGAAAGCCACACAACCATGAGAAACCTAAGTGTGAGGATAGGGTTCGGTGAAAGGTTCTCATACCACCACTATGAAGCACGTCTGCTCCGCCTATGTCCAAACCATCTTTTTAGTTTTTATTTATCAAATAATATATTTATAATATAAAACTTTAAAACAATATTGTAATTTTTTGAAATAAAAAAAGTGAAAACTAATTATAGGGCTTAGATATTTAAAAAAAGTTATAAAGTTTATGTTTTTAGTGGTAGATCTTTAAGAGTTATAAAGTTTATGTTTTCAAAATAATTTTCATTAGGTACCATTTAATCTCTCAAAAACATTTATCAAACAATATAGAGATTTTTTTAAAAAAATGAAAACCCACTCTAGGGGCGGCTTAGGAACGAGCAGCCCTAATAAAATAAAAAGCCTTCGTATATATTCAATTCCCCGTTTCAGGTGCCCGATTAGGCTAAGTGCGGGGCGCTCGAACTCAACTCGGCGCGTCGCCGGCCGCCCCCAAATTCGTACCAGCGCCGCCCGCCGACGCGCCCCATCCTCGCCCCCATCGGCGCCGCGCCGCCGCCGACCTCCCATCCCTCTCCCCTCTCCACGACCCCCCATCCCTCTCCCCTCGACTCTCCGCGCTCTCCTCGGAACCCTAGCGGTGCCGCGGCCTGCCGCCGCGCCGTCCGACCTTGTCCGAGGAGGACCGCCGGATCCGGGAGGAGGGCGGCCGGATCCGCGCGGGAGGACCGCCGGATCCGGGGAGGAGGACGGCCGGATCCGCGGGGGGGCCGCCGCCCGCCGCCGGAACTTGAGCCGTGGTGCCGCCGGCGGTGAGTCGTGGATCGTGGGTGCCTCCCGGTGAGCTATGGTGCCTCCCTCTACTACTTCCCCTACTCTCCTACTGTTGGTGAGCTGTGGTGCCTCCCCTACTCCCCCCTCTCTCTGCTGGCCGGTGAGCCGTGGGACACCGCCTATGATACTTGAAATCCAAAGCCTTTGATACTTGAAATCCACTTGCCTATGATACTTGAAATCCAAAGGTTTTGATACTTGGAACACAATCGCTTTATGATTGCTGCCTATGTTTATGATTGCCGCCTATGATGCCAATTTATTTGAGATGAGCACATGTTATGCTAGTTTCACCGCCAACGCCTATGATGCCGGTTTATTTGAGTTTTTTGAGATGAGCACATGTTATGCTATCTATTACCGAGATATATATCTTCTTTGCCGCTATCTATATATATGCTTATTTTTTTTTTTTGAGAGTTGGCTATCTATATGTATGCTTATATCAGCGGTGCAAGTCAAGGTCGGCAAATTGCGGTGCAAGCTAGTCGTTATTTAGTTTTTTTTGAATATATATATGCTATGCCTCTCTATACTTGCATATATATATTGCAATAACCACTTGAATCTGTGGTTATCCCCTAGAGTACGTGGATGGTTTAGGGTTTGTCACTTGAATTCAACATGCCATACTTGTCATGCTCTATATGAATCCAAATAAGTATTTACTATCATTGGTTATATGCATTTGTCACTGCCATCTAGTTATATGCTGAAATGCTTTGCAATGTTCAGTTGAGTTTTTGGGAAAATTTTGAGCACCTGTCATGCAATATTCTACTACTGCATACATGTCAATTTATTTGAGATGAGCACATGTCATCTATTACTGAGATGCTATTTCTTAGATGAATATGCTGCTGCTGCTTTCCATGAACTCTAACTTTGGGAGGAGTACCATATCCTGCTTTCTATGCTTCCTGTCCATACTTATCAAAGCTAGCTGTACATCATTAACAGTGTGGTCTTGTTTAGTTTTTCTGGAAATATTAACAAGTGAATTTCTCTAGTATTTTGAGTACTGCTGCCATCAACTTGCCTAGTTTAAAATGTTCTACTACTGCAAGCCCTGCTGCTGTTGGCTATCTATTTGTCGCTGTTTTTTTTTGCAAACCTATCTACTGCTACCTGCTTGCCTAGGAAATAAGCATGTTATATGCATGCACTGCTGCTATCTATGAGTGCACAATTAAGCATTAAGCAAATGCAAATATTAAAACCTCTTTAGTTGCCAACTGCCAAGCAAGCTAGCTGTACCACAAATTGACATGGAAATAACTGATTGCCATGCAAATCTGATTGCCATGCTACTGGCTACTTGGACATGCCTTAACTATTTAGACTATTTGGACATGCCTTAACTATTTGGACACTTTCTGTTGGCTGTAGCTGTTTATTTGCATGTGCAATGATGAAATTTTTTATTGGGCTGAGGCAGTGGCATATGAATGCTCAATATGCTACCTCTTCCTGTCATGTTGCAAACTGAAATGATAAAACCTGTTTATTTGCTATCTGAATTCTCCTAGCTATCTCTTGCTGTTGGCTATATGAATTTTGGCAACCTATCTACATGTGCAATGATGAAAATTTTTATTGGGCTGAGGCAAAGGCATATGCAATGATGTGCAATGATGAAATTTTTTATTGGGGGCGGCGGCTATGATGATTTTGAGACCCCCTCTGTGACCTTCTAAACTAGGATGACTTCTATAAGCAACCAGTTAAGAATGGATGAGATGACAGGGGGAAAATCTGAGCCGAATTCATCTCTCTCTCTCTCTCTCTTTTGTGGCAGGTAGCATAATGGTAGCAGTCTAGGATGCATATTAATTCCCCATACATAGTCATGGATGTTGCCATAGAAGAAAGGTATTGAGCTGTCCCCACTTTGCTAAATAAAACGATAATTTCTTGGAATACTAGTTATTTTCTTGTTGTCTAAAATATGTCTTTGCTTAATAGGGAGAGATGGAGTGCATGGTGAAGTAGTTTGATGTCTTTCTCCATATCCATGTTTGTAAATTCATTGTAGTATTCAAGTTAGAACATGTAAATGACTAGTATGGAGACTTTGTATAAATGAACATTTGAAGTTCAACTTGTATGAAACTTGTGACTTTGTGTGGATTATATATGTTTATTTGAAGTATGGAGACATTATGTCAATTATTAATTGAATACGTGAATTATATATTTATATTTTTTTGTGTGAAATTCAACACTAGGGGCGGTTTATGATGAGTAAAACCGCCCCTGGTATATCCACATTAGGGCGGCTCAAGCGGGGCCGCCCAATGTCGGAGACATTAGGGCGGTTTTTCCCAACCGCCCCTAATGTCGACGGTAACATTGGGGTCTTGCTTGTTTAGGGGCGGTTGGAAAAACCGCCCCTAATGTCCATCTAAAACCGCCCCTAATGTTGAGAACTGTAGTAGTGACGGTCACAGTGGCCCCTTGGACGGTGGCAAATTGAAGCAAAGCTGCCCGCATTCACGGCCTCTTCATGAAGAGCTCGGTGCGCGAGCCTGGCCACTGGCCCTGGCCATGGTGCACCGATCGGTGCTGTGTTCTTGCGCTTTGTGGGGAGTTCATTGAGCCTCTTCTACACAGAGAGCAATCGTATCTCTCGTTCACTGGCCTAAACCTCACCATGAAGCTAAAAATAGTTTTACAAAGTTTATTCAATTTAAGAAAAGCCTACACTCGTTGGCTGGCATAGACATGAAAATGCATGATGAGGTGGTGCCTTGACAAGCTGCATATATGTGGGAGAGTACGCATGCCTGCAATTTGAAAAAGAAAAAGAGAGTGCAGCGGATGCATGCCCGGCAGCAAAAGCAGGACGATATAGTACATGTGGTACATGCATTTGGGGGCACAGCTGAGCTCAGCACACAATTCAATAAAGAAAGCAGGTGCATTGCTCAAAGTTTTTCGCGGTGCCACAATAGAGAACCGTCGGAAATCCAGCTCTAGATTCCTCCATCAAAATTAAC
This sequence comes from Hyparrhenia diplandra, assembly GCA_015847255.1. NCBI lineage: Eukaryota > Viridiplantae > Streptophyta > Magnoliopsida > Poales > Poaceae > Hyparrhenia > Hyparrhenia diplandra. Next base: position 140,907 of record JADLZK010007624.1, on the reverse strand, counting down.
TATACTAAGAACATGGCATATAGTGCCATTATTTGAGATAGATTTTTTTTCTCGAATACGTAAAACAGTTGCACATCTTTGTATTGCTTTCACGCCAGCACGCTTTCGCGCGTTCCTGGGAGTAGCGTAGGAGAGGGACTGGGACCGCACCAGAGATTCCTGTGCGTCCGTGAGACGCTCAGATGAGCCGTCTATTTGTTGCACAGTACTACAAAATTTTTGGCATGGAGCGTGTCTATTTCAGATTCCTACAGTCGGGCATGGCAACCTTGCTGCAACTGCACACTTTGGAACTTTTAGTCTTTAGTCGATGGGACATGGCACCCTTGCTGCACACTTTGGAACTTTGCAGCATGCATGCATATCGGTGCATGGGACCGTACGCCATCAATAATAGCACCTCTCCCTCTGCGTGGTGACGAGTTGATATATCACAGCCTTTGGCGTCATTAATAGCACCCCCTCTCTTCTAGTCGTCGAACGTCAATAAAAGCTCAGCCCTCCCACCAGAACCAAACCAAACCAAAACCAAACCAGAGACGGCTACTTGTTGAAGCCGAGGCATAAGCTTTCTCTCTCTCCCTCCACTTATGCATCAACTCTTCTCATCTCTACCACCTGCTGCACCTGCAAGCTAGCGTCAATCCTACTACAAAAGCCCCAAACGAAATCGTCCAGCCGGCTTTCGCTCGCTCGCTCGCGCACGTGACCGCCCGGCTCACATTTGCGCCGACAAGTGGGCCTGTCGCCCCGCTCCCAAACCCGCCCCGCGCACGATCCCCTCCCGCTCTCCCCGTCCGAAATCTGCCCAGCATCCAAATCCCACGCACGATGCCTGCCTCCAAGAAACTGCCGCCTCAGTCGAAGCCAGCAACCCGCCGCCGTCTGACTAGGCTCGCCGGCCAGATCCGCCCGGCGGCGCATCCTGCTCCTTCTCGCCGCCTCCACAGCGGCCAAAGCAACCCGCTGCTTCCGGCCACCGCCGCGGAGTCGTCCTTACATCTCGCACCCCACGCTGCCGCGGACGCAGGGGATGGGGCTCGTCTCTCCACCACCAACACCGGCAACGGCGACGGGTACACCGGCTTGGGCCACGCCCTACTCGACGGCAGCAACGACCAACCAGGGGGCGGATCCGCCATAGGAGCTAGATCCTAGAGGCGAACTGGAGGGAGGGCGTACGGAGCTAGAAGACGAACATCTGTTCAGTCCTGCTTTTCTGGGCTACATATTTGGATTTTGCGACGTATTTAACTGGAGGTAGAAGACCAACATCCGAGGCCGGCTGGATCGGGCCGCGAGGAGGAGGCAGCCCGGAGTGCGCAGGCGGCCAAGCCAGGCAACTAGCCGACAGTCCCCAGCTACAGCCAGCAGCCAGATGCAGCTGGCACACGCAGACCACTGGCACCGGTAGCAGAGCTGCACTCCGCAAAGGCAAACGCCAAACTATAAGGAGCATAGCAGGTAAGCAGATTTTCTTTTTAATTTCAGCAATTCAAGTTCATCGGATTTTGTTGTTTTGGTCAGCCATCTTCCTTAAAGAGCTATTATGTTTACATAAACATTGCCTACATTCGGAATTTAGGATTCCATGCTTTGGATTTTTGAAGCTTCAGCTTATCATTACAACCATAAACTTTTTCATAACTATATTGAAGCTACTGTACCCACAAATATGTCAATAATTGTATGAGGATTCACACAAGTCAGAAACAAATATATGCAGGGGTTATGTCCTATAATGTTTTTTTAATTGTATACTTCGTTTAAGTATGTATGTGATTTTCGTACACAACTAAAGCTGCTCTACAATCAGTGCATTTTGGCTTCAGACATATCTATGTTAAAAAACATTACCAAATCGGAAGTGCACTAGATGCACTGCAAGTCTGAAATAGCTGTTATGCCATTCATTCACTCTGTTTTGATAAACATTTAATTATGTTCTTCCATTTTTGTTTTGTTCTGCATTTTAAATTATTACCCATCTTTGGTGTTGATGTGGCCTGATATTGTCTATCTTCTAAGGCTGTCTCCAACAGCTGCCCCACAATCAGAGGAGGCATTAGCTGGTTTGGGTTGTGAACAGGACAAAGATGCGTGAGCCAAAATTTTCGATTTCCAACAGCTGACGCAATCCTGCGTGGAGCTCGGCAGCTCGCCCCGCATCCCAATCTCCGGCGTGGAGCTCGGCAGCTCGCCCCACATCCCAATCTCCGGCGAGTCCGCCGCCCTGGGAATCTGTGAAGCAGCAGCAGCGGCAGCAGCTTCCCAAGCTCGTGCGTGGCGGCGGCTCCCTCGAGCTCGCGCCCGGCGGCTCCCCGACGCTCCCAAGCTCGCACCCGACGGCCCGCCTCCTCCACTCCTCCGCTGCAGCCCCGAATCCGCCTCGCCATGCCGTGCTGCGAAGGCCGCTCCTCGCCGCGAAACTGTCTTGCCCCGCCGGCCGTGTATCCGCCTTGCCATGGACTCGACGAGTCGAGCCGGACTCCTATGGCCCACCACTGCAGGTTTGCATCGTTTCCCTTTGAAGACGCACAAGTGCCTTCCGAATCGTCGAGCGCGCAAACTGGGCATCTGGTTTCGGTATTCTGTTGGAGGCTGTTTTGGATACCTAGAAACACTGTGTATGGCGCATTTTGCATTTTAGGTGATCTGTTGGAGATAGCCTAACTCTGCTTGTTTTTCCTCTCTTCTGCCTTTATAAATGTATGACTGTTCTGAAAATTTGGGATACACAACCTGAAAGCACCCCAATCTCTTACAAAATCTCTCAAACAGGTTTGCACTGGCAAAAAAATATCCTTTTTTTTTTTTTCAATATACAAAATCTCTACTCCTAAACATTTGCAGAACAATCATCCACAAGTGTGTGATGGCTTTGATGGCTTCGCTCGCTCGCAACCCTGCTCGGCGCTTCCCTCACTCGGCTCCAGCATCCACTATCTGCACGATGGATCCCTCTCACCAGCGCCCTCTCTGTCTTCTCCCCACTACCCCTGGTCTCGATCCTTCTCCACCGCGTCTCTCCCTCTCCGGCTCTCCCCTAACTGTAGTTTGAGATTTCAGTGTGAGAAGAAGAAGGTGCAGTTCCCTTTCAGAGTAGTTCTTGATTTCAGATGTTGTAAATGAGTCCTTTACAAAATTTTATAAATGTGCCTTTGATTTTCATTTGCTAATTATGTATGTTTTGGTCAAAATTTAGTTTTGTGTTGCCTTGCAAAAACTTAGAATCCAAAATGGTCAAAATTGTTTGTAATTTGCCAAATTTAGCAGCTGTGTCAAATGGACAGGGGATCTCGATCTACCAACTATTGTCGTGATTGATCGGGCAAAGTGCAGCAAGTTTTCAATAGGAAATTTGTTGAAAGTGGCCACTGTTTCAGGTATATGTATATGAGTGGTTCTCAGTCATCTTAGAGATCAGTTGATTGTCTGACGACACGCTTGTCCGAATGGTTGTCCTAAGCAAGGTATTAGCTGGTTCAGGAATACTTTTTGAATCCAAAGAGTCAACATCAATATGTTGATGGCCTTTTGGATAGAATACTCTATACCTGTCTTTGTGAAATTCACTGCTATGATTTGTCTTTGGGCTCTGAACTAGAATAACGGTTTGACTTGAAAGCATGTTTCATAACCGTCAATTCAGTCTTTGCATTTCTTTCTGTACACCTCTGCATCGTCTGAAAATATTACACGGTTGTTCTATTCTGTGCAGATATGTTCTCATATGCATCAGGTGGATATGAAAGACCCCAAAAAAATTACATATCTACCAAAAAAAAGTTCAGTGTGTGTCCATGTAAGTCTAGGCATCCATGATCCTTAGCTGATAACTATAGCGTTTATTTCCTAAAATCTGTTACAGATTCCCACTTGCCATTTCTTAGATCCCTTCATTATTTAGATAGAGATTAGGAAACATAGATTACCTATGTTGGTAGCTTAACCTGGTAGTGTTTGATATAATCAGTATCAGTATGTGGTTTTCATCTCTGTTCCCAATGAAAATCACTAATTTTTTTCCAGGGAGCATTATAATCTATGCTATTGGGGTCTTGTTGTTGTGACAGGAAGCAACGAAGTCTACACCAAGGTTCAAGAAGCACCTTTTTTTCTTACAAGAAAGTCACAGTTTTTTTTAAAAGACTTAAAAATATTCATATTTCATCAAAACTCATGTAATACTCTTTTTGAAACTCGATCATGTAATACTGATTATTGGTTACAAATGAACGTGGTTAAACATGACACTTAAAAGTATCACCTGTTAATAGATATCACATGTTTGTATTTGAATTATTGTTGTATTATGTTTTCCCGCAAACGCGCGGGCATTTACCTAATCGAATTCAAATCAACCAACCATCGTTTCCAAGAACACGCGAGAGCCCCTAGCAATTGCATGTTGGCTATTGGCAGGGGTTTCTGCATTCTCGCCATCGATAGTTCATCACTGGTCAAGGCGCCGGCGAGCTAAGGTGGGCAGCTCGTTGTCATCTATCTTTAGTGTTCTCTACAGTACAGACCCTTTTAAGAAATACTCCTCAACATCTAATTGATGATTTACTTTTCTCTGCCATATATTCAAGATCCTGACTGGAGTGCACGCTTGATCTGACCTCCTGTGTTAAGGTTCTTGAACTGATCAAAACTAAAGTAAAACTGAGATGACCATCAGCAAAAAAAAAACCTCCGGACGACGACCAACTAACCATGGCCACACCGGCCAAATAAGGTATGGTGTTCTTTCTTACTCTTTATATTTGGGGACTGCTGGCGCTAGGACGTCCTACGCAAACCATCATCCGTCGGACGCCTTCGTGGGCCTCGCGGCCCAGCTTCGTTGCTTCCCCATCGCGCAGAGGGATACGGAGCAAACCAACGCACAACCCAGCTTCCCCATCGCATGGCGCTCGATGCGTTTTCCCCCATCACGCTTCCCCGTCGCGCGTCGGCCCCGTCGCACATCGGCGTGCTGCCCCCCCGTCTCGCCAGCCACCAGCTCCCCGCCAGCATATGCTCGTACGGTCGACCAACTCCGCGCCACCAGCCACATCTCTCGGCAGCAACACTGCACAAGCAGCTCCGCTCGAGCTCGCCTTCCGCTCGACCTCAGATCCCAATGTCTCACCCTCTTCTTCTACTTGGAATCGAGTTTCCCCCAGAGAATCATCACTATTCTCGTCGCCCACATCCAAATTGTTGCAAACGATTACCAGCAGGCTAATGGAGAGGGTGCTTCGAGCAGCAGATCACCAGCTGCCAGTTCCACGAGGCTTCCCATCACAGATCATGACATCTCTCGGTTCATACAACAGCAAGGATGTTTTCAACCTAATCGAAACAACGAAACCTATGAAGTGCAACATGAAACAACGAAACAAAGCTATTGCAACATTGGAAAAACATCTAATGAAACAAACAAACATACGAAGTGCAACATGAAAAAATAATCTACTGCAACATTCAAAAAAAATATGTTGCAACATCACAAAAAAGCGACAATGGCAACATAAAATAGTTGTTGCAACATCTCGAAATGACTATTGCAAACATCCATAAACAGACACCTGAAACATATCAAAATCAACAATTGAAACATTGGGGAAAACATGTTGCAACACCTCAAAAAATCAAATGTTTCAAACATTCACAGATCACATGTTGCAACATCTCACAACGACAGCTGCAACATCCCATAAACACATGTTGCAACGTCCCCATAAAAACAGTTGCTGATGAAGTCCACGAAATGCACAGGAGTCGTCGCAGCCGTGGTGAACGAGGTGTTGTAGAGGAGTGAATCCGCCTCGGTCGCCGGCTCCACTGATGTTCGCTCTGCTCGGGGTGGAGCCTGCCTCCATGGACGACCTCGAGGTGGAGCGCGGGCCGGGTGGAAGTCCTGAGTGGGGTGGAGGAGGCATGACGAGGGTGGAGGCTGCCGCCTCCATGGACGCCGTCTAAGTGGAGGAGCAGAAGAGCCGCACGCGCCGCCGAATTTGGGGAGAGGAGGGAGCCCTGCGTTGCCGGATTTGGGGAAGAGGAGGGAGCCCCGCGCCGTCGGGGTGGGAGGCCGCGCCGCCATGGGCGGCTAAGCGTCACCGGTTGCCGGGGGTGAATGGCTGCCATGGCCAGATGCGCGCGGCGGGATGGGGAACGGATGCTTGCATCGGGCGGAGGAGGCGCGATGGCATGGCAGCTGCGCTGGCTGGATGCGCCGTCAGGGTAGGAAGCCGCCATGGTTGGAGGCGCGTTGGGGTGGGAGAGTGGCAGAGCAGAAAGACAGGAGGAAGCAGGACGGGGCGATGGATCTAGACATGACGCGGAGCGGCGGGCGGCGCGTCGGTCCACTGGATGCGTACCGCGTGGACCTGCAGGCCCATTAAGCCACCGTCCCAGACGGTCGGACGCTCTAATGAGAGCATTACCGTTTATATTTCTTTTGACATAAAGGAACTATATATTATTCGTACTTGGTACATACCAGTTATCTTAATTAGGAATTTTGTATTTTGCGTGCAAACTTAATCTAATATTGGTATTGGACCAATCCGGCTGCAATCTACGGTGTGCTGGAAGAACAATACATATGAAATATCATGCCGTTATTTTTCTTGGTAGATATTTGAATATGGATCTTTTATTCCTACACCTTTTTGTGAGACGTCAACCAAATAAGAAAAAAATAAATCAAGGGGGTAGTATCGTCTGGTTTGTAATCATTTGTTTCTTTGGCTTAAACGGACTATAAACCTACATTACTTCATAATTAACCATAATATGAATGATATGGGTTATAGTGCAACAATTTAAGATACAATTAATACAGATTATTCATAGAGTATCATTTATCTAAATATATTTATGTTTTTTTATAACAGAATCTTATTTGGATTGGATGGTATAGGAAAATAAGGTAAGAAAATACTTGTAATACCCGAATGTTAAGCTTGCATTTTTGCACTTGCATTTCGTGAGCGGTGCTTCTCTTACTCAGCAGTCACATAACTCATGCCCTACGAGGTTTTATCTCGTGGCCACATTAAAGCCGTCAAAGAGACACATAACCTACTTCCTGGGTGGTGGCGGGCATGGCGGTGGTTGATTCTTTTACTATGCATGTGCGCAAGATTTTTAATTAGGTACTCGCTAACGATATGGTGGTGGAGGTTGACTCTTGCTATATGCATTCTAACAAGATTCTTGTTTAGGTATTTTATCACGGGAAGTGGTTCGTCATATGTTTTCTTGCACTCTTCGATGCCGCTTCGGCCCCTCGTCGAGAAGGAGAAGCCCCTCCTCAAAAGCTCTCCATGATCCTCTCCACGGCCGCCATCATTTCCTCCCTTTCCTCTATCGACTTCTTTTTCCTCACCGGCCTTTCCCGCTCTCTCTCGATGACGATGTGGGGTGAGACTCTCGTTTCACTTTCGGCCTTTTTTATAGCCACGGCTCCCGAGGGTACACAAAAAGTGAATACAATATTCTTCTTCGGCCCTCGCTCAATCGATGACCGGACCGGGCAAGGGCGACGTGAAAGAAGCGGGGGCCCAACCCCCCCGTCGCGACAGCGTGATGGAGTCTACAATACAATGGCGCCCGCGTAGGGCGGATCGCGGGGTTCCAAAGAAGAGACAAAGGAGTAATGCTCACAAAATGCGGATAAACGCGTGAACGAGTAGTTACTCCCTTTCGAAGACTCCCAAGGATGTTTTCAATGGATATGCCACATATGACGTTCAGGGGACTACAAAGGCGTATGGGATCGACATCGATCATGGCGCGAGCGAAAGGTAATTCTACTATGGGAGGAGCTCGTGGTGCTACAAAGGCGTAATTCTACTATGGGAGGAGCTCCAGGTGCTACAAAGGCTTACAGGTTTCCATCCCCGACGTAGGGAGGGGCACAATGGGCGATGTACTCAAAGACCAATGTTTTGTAAAATTTCAATTAATTGTTTTTGTACTATAGATAAGTGCAGGTATTATGTTTTACTCCATTTGTCTCAAAATATCTGTTTCTTTCTCTTTTCAAGAAACAACTTTCAGAAAATATTTATTAAAAAATAATATATACTACATAATTAGTAAGATTGGAAAAGTCTTTAAATCTATTTTTTAAAACATACAAGTGTTGCACACCTTTTTCTTCTCCAGATCAGTTAACCTATGATAGACACAACAACAGTGATACTTATTTAGGTACGGAGAGGCTACGTCAAATCACATTATTTGCAAACTGTCAAGACAGAGAGACATCATGGGTGTGCAAGCTTTCCATGAGACGCGTGACATAGCTCGAGGTTTGAGCCGGCTCCGCACTACTCACGGGTGTACAGAATTCCCTGCACTGTGTGGTACCACTCACTCGCTACACTTGCTTCGTCGTGCATGCACCGTGGACGCTGGCTCCTAGCGCCCGCTGGCTCCTGGGCCTGGCCATGCGCCCAAGCGCCCACTCGCTACAAAGCCTGCCGCCGCCCCTTCACTGCCAACAGCACCGCTCTATGCAGTTGATGGGATCTGACGCAAAGAGCTATTGGGTGTGTTTAGCACCCCAAATTCCTCCCAAATTTCACTATACAAAAAGAAGATTCCCCATCACATCCGGCCTACCAACATGTATGGAAACGAAATATAGGTAAAAATTAAAATAATTACACAGTTTAGATGTACATTCATGAGACGATTCTTTTTAAGCCTAGATTACGCTATGGTAGGATAATATTTACCACTAACAAACGAAACGTCTTTACGATTATGCGATGTGACATACATATCACATCCATCCAAAATTTTGCACCAAATTTTGGGTGCTAAACACACCCATTGTATCTCTCGTTCACCGTCTTTTTGACACTGGCCTAAACCTCACCACGAAGCTAAAAATAGTTTTACAAAGTTCATTCAATTTAAGAAAAGCCTGAACTCATTGTCCGGCATCGACATGAAAATGCATGATGAGGTGGTGCCTAGACAAGCTGCATATATGCGGGAAAAAGAGAGTGCAGCGTATGCATGCCTGGCAGGACGATATAGTGCAGAGTACATGTCGTACATGCATTTGGGCTTAGCTGAGCTCGGCACACAATTCAATAAAGAAAGCATGTGCATTGCTCAAAGTTTCTTCACAGCGCCACAGCAGAGAACCGTCCAAAATCCAGCTCTAGATTCCTCCATCAAAATTAATTGTACTAAGAACATGTGTATATATAGTGCCATTATTTGAGATAGATTAATACAAATTATTTATTATGTACTTCCTCCGTACCTAAAAAACTTGACGTTTAGGGACAAATGATACGGTCCTCCAAAATATAACTTTAACCTCTTGTTATTATAAAAATGTTTATCAAAAAAATGATAAGTTTATACTTTTGTAAAAATATTTTTCAAGACAAATCTATTATCATATCGGTTTCATATTTGCAAACTCAACAACATAAAAATTATTTATGATTTATATTCCTCATGTTTGATTCAAAACTTGTGCTAAACGTCAAACTTTTTAGGTATGGATGGAGTATCCTATATCTAACTGTTTATATTTTTTAAGAAGAGATTTGTGTTTTTTTACCTCTTTTCTTAAAACGTACTATCTTTACTACTTAAAAAGTATCAAAGTAAATCGTCAATCTTGCGATCACCCCTGCCTCCCCTCGCAGAAGTCCCCTTCGCTTCACCAAGCCCTCCCGTCAAAAACGAGAACCGCCGAATCTTGCGAATCCCCGCCTCCCCTCGCGGGCACCGCCCAGCGCGCTCACACACCCCCGCACCCCGACGTGGAGTTCGCCCGGGCTCCGAATCGCCCCGCTAATCCACCGCTGCGGGTGCTAACCCTCAGCCTCGCCGCGAACCGTTCTTTGAGCCCGAGCTCCAAACTCCCCTTCGTGCGCGCCGCGTCCGCCGGGCCGCCGCTTGGACTGGTGACGGCCGCCGCCCGCGCCTTTGCGATCCGCGACGGAAGCCACCGGGAAGACCCAGAACCGTGCGTTGCTGACCGGTCCGTGGCGCCGCCAAGCCAACCAGGGAGAAGGCTGAAAAATTAGCCAAGCAGAATGCAGCTTTGCTTTTGCATGAAAGAAGTGAGGTTCTATTTTTTAGACTGATAGCAATGCACACCAAGTTCAGACACTATCAATTCATGCATAGTGAATGAGGGAGATCACACTCAATCAAAAAACAACATTCAGACTTCAAACATTCCCCTGCCAAAGAATAGCACTACGAGTATTCTCTAAAAAAAATCTCTGCTGAGGATTAACTACTCCCTGCACAGTAACAAGAAAGTTGAGAGAAATCCAACATTTTCTACTAAGCCGGCCAGTCACAGTCACCAACATGCACATCCTCTAGCCATTTCTTATGTCAACTTTGTTGACAAGCAGCACACAAAAATAGCAACACTAAAGGTGGATTTTTATCTGATTTATTAATTTTGGGACAGACCAATTCTCAGCTGATCTCCAACAGCTTGCTCACTCACATGTTACCCACCAAAAGCTGACCTGCAAGTTTCTTCAGCGCCAGGCCATCCTTTTGAATGTGAGGGGCACTAGTACCTAAACGCTCTTTTGTCCCGGTTCTCCATAGTGTAAATTGAACCCGGATTACATCATCCGGGACTAAAAATCGAATGGTGAGAATCACGAACCGGGATTAATAATAACCTTTAGTCCCGTTCAGAAGCACCAACTGGATGCCCCTGAGGCCCGTGCCCAGGCCTGACCGGCAGATTTAGTCCCATTGGTGTTACCAACCGGGATTAAATCTCTCTCTTTTTTTTGTTTCTTTTAATTTCATGTTATATTTTGCTTTTAAATTTGGTTTTCAAATACGATTCTACACTACAAATGATACGCGTTCAGGGAAGTTTCGAATATGATTGTACACTACAAATGATAAACGTATTTAGGGAAAGTTTCAATACAATTCTATATTATACATCAAAAGCGGGCATATATATTGTTTTCATCGTCATGATGCCACATATTTAGAGCCGATTACAAGTTTATCGTCGTACATATATAATGTCAAGTGTGGACTCAATTACAAAGTTCAACATCACTCATTCGGCTCCAGATTTGGACGCCAATTTGGCTCCTTCGGATCCGAATTTGGAAGCCACTTTTCATTAGGGTCATAGTAAAACTCGGCGCCTTCTGTTAAGATCTCGTCATTGATAAATCCTGCCAGGGACTCTTGCATTGCTTGGAGATGAGTTTTTCTCTACGGTTAAGCTCTTCAAATATTTTGTCTTCAATTGGAGAAAAGGAAAAAAAAAGTATTAGTATATAAATTTGTGTTTAATAATAATAATAGTAAATATATATTGTCATGTATATATGTAGTACACGTACTTGGTTTTCCTCTTGGGTGCTTCTACAGTCCAAGAGAGACAAAAATCACGACGCATCAGAACAGAAATCAAGGTCCTGTTCAAAGAGAGAACAAAAATGGCATCAAGACATGAAATTTTCTCTAAAGTATAAGGCAGAGAGACATGGTCTTTTGCACCTTCAAGCTTAAGCATTCATAAATCATGACGCATCATAACAGTATAAGGCAGAGAGACAAGACTTCAGTTTTGCATGGTGATATGCTGAACTGAAAAGGCAATACATGGAACAAACAATGGTCCTGTTCTAAGTGGGCAAATTACTGAGAGCAATAAAGGGTAAAGAATAAGCATAACCATCATGACAGTCAATCTAACAGTGAGCATTTCCCCACTAATTAAATCAAATGTAGTAACAATAACATACATACACACAAACATAAACCTTGGTATTGCCTTCACTACTCTGCCATTCTCGGCGAGATCATTCATTCATTCCCCGATGACAACCTAGGGCTCTGAAAAACATACGGCTCTGAGTTGCATACAAAATATCAGTTACATGATATCCAGAAATTGGTTTCAACAAGATGAAGTCATAATTAAATCCATCCCAGATCTGCAAGACTGCTGTGACGTATGGTCACATTCAGGATCGAACACTAGGAATGCATTACCTCAACTAACACTAGGAATCACCGGTCACATTCACGATCGAACAAGTATGGCCCTAACATCTCGCATTCAGGATAATGTATGGAGTCAGAGTACTGGCCCTAACATCTTGGATTCAGGATCGAATGAGAGCATTCAGGAAATTCAGGAAAGTGCCGGAGAAACCTACCCAGGCCCCAGCTGCGCGCGACGGTGTGTACGGGGAAGGGGCCGCCGCGCCGCGTCGGGAAGAGAGTCGGGCGTCGGGCTCCGTGCAGGCGTGGCGTCCGGACGACGGTGGCGGGGCGACGGTGGAGGGCGGCGCCGTGCGCCGCGCGACGAACCAGCCGGGAGATGCGGCCGCGCGCGAGACGACGGCGGCGGAGGATGCGGGGACGGGACGGGACGGGCGGCGTCGTGGGTCACGGGACGGCGGTGGCGTCGGCGGCCGGCGCTGCGGCGGCGAAGTCGCGTGAAGTGGAATGACGAGAGGAGGGAGAAGCCCAGGCGTCGCGTCATATACCCCGACCAATTAATCCCGGTTCTTGGGGAAGCCCGGGAGTAAAATTATATTAATCCCAGTTGTAGGATAGGCCCGATTAATAGTTGGGGATATTAATCCCGTGCCCACCTAAACTTCGGGATTAAAGATTATTTTGGCGCTTGCTTTCGGGCTGAAATTTTTCAGGGCCTTTTAGTCCCGGCCTGTATGGACAACCTACTAAAAGGGACAACAAAGGGATAAATTTCATTTCCCGCCACAGTTATTGCCGCTTATTTATATACTCTATATATTACATTCTAAATCTCTGTTATTTGCCAAGAAAATTATATATATGAATTCTTTTTTAAAAAAAATTATATTCTACTACATTTCCCATTACCGCACACATATAAAATATGTAGCCTAGTATTTTTTCTTTTGACATAAATATTGAACATAATATAAATGCATAATCACTATTTAGTTAATACAAAAATATAGTCTTTATTCAAAATAAATAAAACTATTTATTTTCGACGAAATTTGTTTTCACATTATTTTAACGTTGACCTTTCAGTTCTAGATCACCCACGGTGTAAATCTGCGGGACCATAGATAATCACTCGTATGAAATTCGATTAAACCGGAAAAAAAATATCAAAAATTTAAAAATTCTCAAACTTGGCGGTTCACGCACACGGGGGCATGTGAAAGCGTGGGGAAAAAGTTTGAGGCCAAAACCACACTGGAATACGCGTGGACCTCATAATCATGGAGAACCAAAGTGCGAGGGACATGGTTGGTGAAAGGTTGCGTATACCTCCTCAGAAAGGATGTTGGGTCTACCGATGTTAAAAGTGCTTCAATTTTTTTTTTTGTGCTCATATACACCCAAAATATGACCCCACGCAAAATCTTAAGGTTTTTTAATAATTATTTGAATTATCGCAATTTTCTCAATACAAGTCGCGACAAACCATGGCGAAGTTTCAGATGGAAAACAATAGGATTTTGCACCTACCTTCCCAAAACTTCGTCTCCTAGGGCACAAGAGACCTTCTCACAAATTTTGGCACCGTTTCAGATCTTTTTGGGGTGGACTCAGTTCAACTTATAATTATCGGGAGAACTTCGTGCGGTCGATTAAACCTAAAAAATACCAAACCAATTCAAAAATTTCTCAAACTTGGCGGTTCCTGCACAAAGGCCATGTGAAAGCGTAGCAAAAAGTTTGAGGCCAAAACCACACTAGAATACGCGTGGACCTCGTAATCATGGAGAACCAAAGTGCGTAGACATAGTTGGTGAAACGTTGCGTATACCTCTCTGTGAAGGATGTTGGGTCTACCGGTGTTAAAATTGCTTGAACTTTTTTTTTTGTGCTCATATACACCCAAAATATGACCCCACGCAAAATCTTAGGTTTTTCATGATTATTTGAATTATTTGCATTTTTTTCTCGCCACAGGCGCCGACAAACCATGGCGAAGTTTCGTATGGAAAACAACAAGATTTTGCACCCACCTCCCCAAAACTTCGTCTCCTAGGGCACTAGAGACCTTATCACAAAGTTTGGCACCGTTTCAGTTCTTTTTGGGGGTGCACTCGGTTCAACTTATAATTACCTGAGAACTTCGCGCGGAAATTCAATTAAACCGAAAAAAATATCAAACCAATTCAAAAATTCTCAAACTTGGCAGTTCCTACACACTGGGCATGTGAAAGCGTGGGAAAAAGTTTGAGGCCAAAACCACACCGAATACGCGTGGACCTCGAATCATGGAGAACCAAAGTGCGAGACATGGTTGGTGAAAGGTTGCGTTTACCTCTCGAGCGATGTTGGGTCTACCGGTATTAAAATTGCTTGATTTTTTTTTTTTGTGCACATATACACCCAAAATATGATCCCACGCAAAATCTTAGGTTTTTTTTCATGATTATTTGAATTATTTGCATTTTTCTCCCTGACGTGTGCGACAAACCATGGCAAGTTTCAGATGGAAAACAACAAAGATTTTGCACCCACCTCCCCAAAACTTCCGTCTCCTAGGGCACTAGAGACCTTCTCACAAAGTTTGGCACCGTTTCAGTTCTTTTTTGGGGTGGACTCGGTTCAACTTATAATTCTTTGGAAACTTCAGCGTGGAAATTTGATTAAACTGGAAAAAATACCAAACCAAATCAAAAAATTCTCAAACTTGATGGTTCCTACACACGGGGCATGTGAAAGCGTGGGAAAAAGTTTGAGGCCAAAACCACACTGGAATATCATGGAATACACAAATGTGTTAATAAACTAAAAACGTATTTTGAATAAGAGAAAGACAAAACTACGAATTCAAGTTCTCGAAAACGTAATTCTATATTACGCTAACGATGTTGGTCATAATATAATAAAATCTCGGGGGTCCTTTTGTGCAAAAGTGATGTTGTCTCAAAAAAAAGGATTTAGTCCCGATGGATATTCCAACCGGGACTAAAAGGCCGCCGGTTTGGGCCCAGGCTAGACCCAACCTAAAACCTTTCATCCCAGTTCTACTCTCAAACCGGGATTAAAAGGTTGAGAACTGAACCGGGACTAAATGTCTTATTTTAGTCCATGTTGTTGGCTAGAACTGGGACTAAAGGTTTCCTCTCCGATGAAAGTTGCCTCGGACATCGTTCCTCCAAGAGCTTTACTCCCTGTTGGTAGTTCCAACCGGGACTAATAAGAACTTTAATCCCAGTTCAAAATGAGAAGCTCGCCTGTAGTGTAAAAAACACATCCCGGGACAAAACAACGTTTTTGTAGTAGTGGGGGGAAAAGGGCCCCAGATCAGGAAGAGACGAGGAGCATCATTGGCCCTGTTTGGATGCCGGGGGGTTAGAGTTAGATTGGGTTATTTTTTGCCCAAATAACCCAAAAACATCCAAACACATGGGTTAGATTGAGTTATTTTGGCTCTAACCCACCAAAAAGAAGTAACTCCTCAAGGGGGTGATATTTGGGTTACTTTGGTAGAGCCCACCAACCCAAAGGCACAATAACTTGGAAAAGTGATTGGAAAAGTGCTTCTAACCCTGTTATCCAAACTGTACATGGGTTAGAGTTAGAGTTAGAAATCTAACCAAGTTAGAGGATCCAAACACGCCCATTGTTCACTTCCGATCCCATGTCATCAGATCAGAGCCACCCACAAATATCATGAATCACATGAGACTCCGTGTACGGTTTATATCTTTCCCTGCCCTTTTTTAGCTTCATCACAAAAGAAGCAGGGATACGGCCCCTCATGACTAATCATAGAACAGCATCATCTGAACACCGTGAGGGTGCTTCTACTGCGAGCCATCATTTCCTCATGAACTTGTGGAGTGCAGATTACGGCTCCAAGAGATTCTGCTAACTCAAGCCTGCAAGCAAATACTTAGCAGCATATGTATCATACACCGTAGTGATTGAGTGAATTTAACAAAACATTCAGAGAAGGTATCGTCATATTAACATCCAACATCCATGCTACTGCCATGTAGGATAGAGGATTTTTCATGATTAGATCAGTTTTGGTGTGGGAATCAGTGGAGGGAATGGGGTTCCCTTCCTTTCAGTTCAGTTTTCCTCTTTCAGAATTTGTTTCCCACTATCTATGTCAAAAGAGGCTCATGAGGTGATTTTCGGATTCGTTTGTCCAGTACAAAGTGTATGAAAATGTAATCATTATTCAGCTAATGCTTCATATTATCTGAAACCATTGAAATGAGCCTCAAGATTTCCAGTGAGCTTCCTCCCACGACGACCAAATGCAGGTCGTACATCAGAAAGTCTCGTCATCTTCATCCTCTTGTTTCCTATCTGAAGTTTCTCCTGGGTAACAAGAGTTGCCCTTTCAGCTCTCTCCGACTCCCTTTGAAGCAACTTGCCTCCTCAATGTTTTGAGCGGAATGTAATTTCTTTCAGATAGATAGCACCTTGAGAATTTAGCTTGCTATCATTTGAGTGGCATTCCAGGCACATTGAAGAAGTGCGGATAGTGCAGGTGCGGTTGTCCTGGTGGCTTGTCATGCTGCCATAAATAGGTAATAGACGCAGCAGCTTCATAAGCTTTCAAAAGGGTCTCATATGCTTTACTTTGCGTAGGGGTTGCATCAACAAGATATCTCCGAGCAACATTTGAACAATACCTACTGTATTTGGAACCAATTGCACAGATGATAACACTTGCTGAATCCTAATACAAGTACTCGTCATTGCTAGACGCACCAGGCTTGAGATCAAACTTACCCCCACTTTGAAAGACTGGAGGATAGCATATATCAACATTGTCAGGCTTCAACTTCACCTTGACCTTGAGGGGATCAAGAATAGCCTTCTCTGTGTCATCCATCAACGTTGAGTGTGAGGCTTTCTTCTCCTCATCAATAACCTTCTCCAACTTTGGAACCACAAAATTTTTCAGAACAGATGAGGTTAAGTAATCAGCCTTCTTCACAGCAAAGAAAACAAAATATGTTACACAACTCGTATTAATATGACAACTCGTATTAATATGACAAGAGGGAGGACGATGATACTTATCTGACGATCAGGTTAGTACCTCCTGTACGCCTTTCAGTT
Organism: Hyparrhenia diplandra; assembly: GCA_015847255.1. Taxonomy (NCBI): domain Eukaryota; kingdom Viridiplantae; phylum Streptophyta; class Magnoliopsida; order Poales; family Poaceae; genus Hyparrhenia; species Hyparrhenia diplandra. The sequence goes on along the minus strand of JADLZK010007624.1, from coordinate 123,831 downwards.
ATGTCTGAAATAACAAGAGAAGTTACAGTCTGCCCTGCTATTAAGCCTGTATTGTTATTGGAAAGTTGTCAAGACTGTACTGTTCATGACTCGGGGTTCATATGTACGAAAATTCAAGAGTAAGTTATTAGCTGAATAGAAATAAAACAACAACTATCACGATTCTTATTCATATGGCTTGTGTATTCCTGTCTCCGATAAATGATCAGAGAGGGTACACCGTACATGTTACCCTTTGGTTGTTTAGTTTGGCTTACCAAATGATGCCATTTCACTATGTGGTTTAAGTGCTATGGTTGCAATTTATATTAACTATTCCTTATTTCTATCATAGATTCATACAATGGAAAATAATTTGCGAGCACCATTGGGAGACAAGACTAATACTGCCAATCACGGTGACATTATGCAACAACGTTTCAAGCCTTGCATTACATGTTAAATGCGTATGCTATCTTATATTAATTCAAATTAACTGCAGCTGATGCTAAAGAACGCAAGAGGGAAAGGAAAAGAGCTCGATGGCAAGCAATGTCTCAGGAACAAAAGAATGCAATTTATAAGAGGCGTCGTGAATCCTATAATAAAAAAAAACAACAAGATGTTATAGGTACAGCGAATTGTAACGTTTCCTTAACATATTGGGCTTGTCATGTAGTGAGAAATTAACATGTTTTTATGGATATATCTAATGTTTTCAATATTTTTTAGATGACGACGCTGCATCAAATAAGGAAAATGTGGATCCCATGGAAGCTGATGATTGGCTTCATAGGAATGAGTCCTATCAGATCCAAAATATCGTTGATGAGAATATGTCCACTCAGTTATCATGTAATTACATGTTGTGTAATATATTTGAGGCCTTTGAAAATATATTATTACAATATCATGACTCAAGTAAATCTAATGATTGTGTTTATATAATTACATTGCCAGATGACCTTGAAATGCAGACTAAGGAGAGTACTATTGGTTTCACCAATACATCTGATTCTGGCGCGAACAAAACATATGTGCAAAGTACATCAAAAAGCAACTACAACAGTGAATGGTACAAAAATATGACGCCCGAACAGATGGAAGCATTATGTTCCATGCACATGGCATGATCTATCACAACGTAAGGTCATTTTGGAACAGAAGATGGTAAGGTACCTAGGCATCTTGAGCTTTACTTTTATGATGATGATCCATCCCTTCAGCATCAGTACCAAAGGTGTCGTGAAGAGATATATGAAAAGGATAAAAAGTTATAAATACATTGGTGGCCATCCTTTGTAACAACCCGTACTCGCAACGTTTGAGAAGTATGGGTCAGGCTGAACAACTGGACGACTATTGCCTCGAGCTTAACCTTGATCAGCGACTGGACCAAAGGACATACAACAGGCCGATCGCTGAAGAGGTGGCTGCTGTTTGGATCGAGGGTAGTGAACTCCTTGGTCAGTTTCAGAACAGTGTTCTCCTGCATGGGAAAGATACACTACTACGGACTCGAGCGATTTCCCGTGAGGACAAAGCTCACGGATAGGCCCTTTTATCGCCGGAAAGGATATCCCGGTGGTAATTCACGGGATATCGCCGGCGGAACAACGGGGAGGGGTGAAGCCCCGTTATGGCCTACGTGGCCTGTGACATGAAACGGCGTTTTCGAGTGATTTCCCGTGAGCGTAACGGTGCAGCTCACGGGATATCCACTCCCTTTCCCGTGAGTCATGTTGCGCTCACGGGAAATATTTGACCTCTTTCCCGTGAGCCGTGTCCACTCACGGGAAAGGTTTGGTCTCTTTCCCGTGTGCTACTCACGGGAAATTGAGTTTTTTTTCTTTTTTTTTTTGTTCCAGCACATTATTGACACATATAAATATATATATACATACACAGATTGCATAATATCCATAATACCACATATATAGCTCGATAAATCCATAATACCACATATATTACATAATATCCAACCAAGTCACAAGTTCAACCACATGTCCATGAGTGCAACCACAAGTTCACAAACTCACATAAAATCCAAGTTCACAAGTTCAAGTGCACAAGTTTTGAACCTAAATCATGACAAATTTACGGCCCACGGCCTCCAACCTTCCGGCGCGTTCCCAAAAGCGTCCGGTTGAGATTGGCTCGGAGTTGGGTTCGAGGCATGAGATTGATCCCCGCACGTAGGCAAAGATAAATAGTTAGAAATTTGTGAGACAAAATTCAAGGTAGATTCTATTAGCTTGAAAAAAAAGAAGATAAATAGTTAGAAATTTCGGGCAAAGACCTCCCCTCGCACGGACGGGTTTCCAACCTGCAAGAAAACAACGGCTCGATGGCGAGAACCACATGTCCACGTGCACATCTCATGGTGCATTCAAAACTCAGATCATATCCATTCACATTCATATATGCATATTTCGAATTCACGGGAGACAAACTCACAGGAGGCTCCATGCGGTGGAGGAAGATCGATCAGTGACCGTGTAGGCGGGGCGGTGGGAGGTTTCAATGCCCCGCAAACAAAGCACACCCGGCGCGATGGACGACAATCACATCTAGGGCACGATGGCCGACAATCATATCCGAGGCACGATGGCCGACAACTGCTGGCGAAGCGGCGACGACGGCGGGCGGACGGACGACCTCTCTCCTCGGCCGGCGGCGACGGCGGTCGGTGCAAGTGTGTCTTAAGAAGCTGGCGTCGGGACGCTGCGAGCGGCGGCGTCGGGACCTCTCTTCCCCCCTCCCCTTCTCCTTCCTTCCTCCTCCTTCCTTCCTTCCTCCTCCTCCTTCCTTCCCCCCCCCTCCCTTCTCCTTCCTTCCTCCTCCTCCTTCCTTCCCCTCCCCTCCCTACTTCTTCCCTTCCTCCCTCCTTCCTTCCTTCCCTTCCTTCTCCTCCTCCCTCCCTCCTCCCACCGCCCCTCCTTCTCCCCTCCCTTCCTTCTCCTCCTCCCTCCTACTCCACCGGGGGGCGCCGGTGGTGGCCGGGGCCGGGCGCCCGGCGGACGGATGGACCCGGCGGCTGGGCGGGGCCGACCAAGGGCGTGGCCGGTGGGCGGCGGCGGGGACGCCTTGGCAGGGCGGCGGGATGGTGGCGCGGCGGCCGGCGCGACCGGCCGGCGGAGGCTGGCGGCGGGGGGCGCCACGCTCCTCGGCTCCGGCGGCAAGGGCGCCCGGCGGGCGGCGGGGCGGCGGGGGCGCGGGCGGCGGGCGGGCCGGCGGCGGAGCGGCGGCGGCGTGCGTGTGTGTGTCGTGTGTGTCGTGGTGTGAGTGTGAGTGAGTGTGAGTGAGGTGAGCTTGGTTGACTTTGTTTAAAAAAAAAAAATGCAAACTCCTTTCCCGTGAGAGATCCGGGTGGCTCACGGGAAAGGCAGATCTTTCCCCGTGAGCCACCCGGATCTCTCACGGGAAAGGAAATAAAAAAAAAATCCCTAACCCTAATCCCGCCACGCCACCGGGGTGGGTCCCGCTAACGCTTTCCCCGTGAGCAAAACACTCAGGGTCACGGGAAAGAGTTTAGCTTTCCCGTGAAACGACTCACGGGAAAGGGGTTTTCCGTAAATAAATTTTATTTCTATCTCTTTCTTTTTCTAGCATATATATTTTGAAAGTTTGATCATGATAACTTCATAAATACCTTTCCACATACACTCACCAAATCCTAATTTGATCCTTGCGCAAAAAATTGACCATTATTTCATGTGGTTCTATCTCTATTTGCATTTACTTAATCGCAACAAAAATTATAATAATTACAAAAATAATCCAAAAATTCTCGAAAATAGACATGTCACAATATCCGAGGTCTATTGCATATAGAAAAGTTTCGTAGCCAAACCACAACTTGATCGTCACATCCACATGAAATCACACTAAATCACTCTCAACAAACATGAAGCTTCTACGTAGATGTTTGAGCTTGTGAACATCGTACGTGCCAACTTGTGCTAAACGTTCCCAATTTTTTATCATAGCCTCGGCATAAGATATCATGACATATTATCAAATTTCATGATTTTTTGCACATCGGTTTATTTTCTAGAATTTTTAAACCGCTCGAATGAGGGGATTAGAGTTGATGATTTCGTATTAAGATGTTCCAGATTTTGTTATTTTTTTTTTTTAAATGCAAGGCCTTACATTGTGTTGAGTATGAGGAATATAAATTTTCTACTAATTTTTTCAAAAATTTGAAGGACTTGTAGTTCAAATTTGGCCTCATTTCATAAATTCCCATAAAAGAAAATAATTACCTAAATATATCAAATAAAGTCAATAATTCACCAAACTTTAATATTGAGTGCAATATGATGTGTAACAAGTGTAGAAAAAGTTTGGAGATGAAAATCCAAAAAAAAAAAAAAATTTCCCGTGAGCTTCTTTCCCGTGAGCATGATAAACCTCTCACGGGAAAGGGGTCCCTTTGCCGAGGCCTCCCGCTTTGGCCCACGGAAAGCCTCGCTCACGGAACGTATTTCCCGTGAGCTGCTAGACGGAGTTCTCACGGGAAAGAGGCACGGAGGGGACGGAACGGGGCTGGGGCTCACTCGGCGGTTACCTTTCCCGTGAGCCCCGCTCTCACGGAAAGGAGCGGGGGCTTTCCCGTGAGCTATTTCTCACGGGATAGGTTATTTCCGGGAGCTTTTTCTTTCCCGTGACTTTTCACGCCGCTCACGGGAAAGTGTATGATTTCCCCGTGTTTATTTCCTCTTAGCCGACGGAAACCCTAAACCCACTCGAAATTGCGTAATTCCGGTAGTGATAGAAGCAACCATGGCATTCGATCATATCATGGGTGCAATGATTCTCTTTCATATAACATTTTATCGAATGAGTGAATGACTGTGGTTACTACTTAATAAAAAGAAAAGCAAATACGTTACACAACGACACGAAACAAACAAATTGATTGTGTTTTTACAAAACTTGTTTGGATTAAATGCCACTTTAATATCATTATTTAATCTTCATAGTATTGCTATTTTATCATGCGATTCATGTTTTTATATAAAATTTAGTTACCCGTAGCAACGCACGGGCATTTAACTAGTCCGAACTAGAAATTTGTGAAGCTATTAAAGAGAAGGCCCAGCTAATTGGATGTCAAACGTACTATATCTTGAATTGTAGTGCCTGTGCATACAATGATGTCGATGGCAGCTCTGGATTAATGCGATTTTATGGCCTACTCCCTCCGTCCCCAAAATAAACGACGTTTTTCGCTTCCCGAGAAACATATATGGCAATTATATACTAAAAATAGGATTAATATTTATATTACATAATTAGTATCATTGGAAAGATCTTTTGATCTAGATTTTTAACAAATTTATTTGGAGATTTAAATCTTCTACGTATTTTCTACAAATCGAGTCAAACTTGTGGGCACGAAAAACCCAAAACGTCGTTTATTTTGGGACGGAGGGAGTAGCTCTGAGCGCTCTGAGCATGGCTGCAGCTCTGATTAAAGATGTCGAATTGTGAAAGCCTAGCTGTTTAATTTTTTAGGCATACATACATCAATATACATGTTGCAGCAGCGCTAAGGTGATAGCGTGGGTGCATGCACCGGGAGGAGGGACTGAGACGGCGCCAGAGATTTCTGTGCGCCGTGAGGGTTGAGCTGTGTGCACACACTAGTACAAAATTTTCACCTAGGCCCTGGAGCGTGCATAGCGATTTCAGATTCCTACAGTCGATGGGACATGGCACCCTTGCTGCACACTTTGGAACTTTGCAGCGTGCATGCATATCAGTGCATGGGACGGCATCAATAATAGCACGTATAGCACCCCCTCTCCCTCTGCGTGCATGCATATCGGTGCATGCATACTATTGATCACTGGCCAAACGTCCCCCGCCCTCCCTCTCATCATTTCTCCTATGGTCGTCAAACGTCAATAAAAGCTCATCTTCTCCCTCCACTCTTCTCATCTCTACCACCTGCTGCAAGGTAGCTTCAATCGAAATCAAATCAACCAGCCAGCATTTCCAAGAACACGTGAGGGTCCCTAGCAATTGCATGTTGGCTACCGCCAGGTGTTTCTGCCATCGATAGTTCATAACTCACTACGGAAACTGGAAAGTCGCCGACCGCATCTGCGTTTCGCCGACCACCTGAAAAGTTGGCGGTCGGCGAAGATTTCTTCGCCGACCCGCTGGGCAAAAAGTGCCACTCGGCCGAAGATACCTACCCGACCGCCAAGCGGTCGGCGAAGATCAACGCTGGCAAAGCGCTCTTTTGCCGACCGCCGGCGGTCGGCGAAGAAAAACCGCTGCCGTTTCCAACGCCACCGTAACGGTTAATCGCGTCGCCCACCGCCCGACCGCCCACCGTCCGGTGGTCGGCGAAGATGTAGATCTTCGCCCGACCGCCCTCCGTCCGGGCGGTCGGCGCGGTTTTTTTTTTTTTTTAAAATAAAAACAATGCCCGCATTGCCACGTGGTAGTCTAAAAATAACGAGGGTTGGTCCTTCGCCGACCGCCGTACATCCGGCGGTCGGGCGAAGAAATCTTCGCCGACCGCCCACCGCCCGGTGGTCGGCGAAGTTTTTTTAAAAAATAAAAAATAAAAATGAAAAACGCCGCCCGCATTGCCACGTGTCGCCAAAAATGCCGAAGGTTCTTCTTCGCCGACCGCTCTCCAAATGGCGGTCGGCGAAGAAATCTTTCGCCGATCACGCCGCACACCTGGCGGGCGTGAAGACTGCCTTCGCCAAAGCACCTTTTTTCTCTTTCGCGAAGTATAAATTTTTTTTTTGAATTTACCATCACAACTTTTTCTGTGCCTTAGCTACAGTACATTGAGTTCATTCTTCAAGTTTGGGATTTTTTAAAACTTTTACTATATTTTATGAGTTTTCATGTTATATTTGAATTTCTTTCGAAAACTAAAATTTGAACTGCAAGTGATTGATTCAAAAATGGGTCTAAATGATTCAAAAAATGATAAACATGATTGTGAGTCCATATTGAGTCCTCATCCATGGCCGTACACCGAAATTCAAATATCTTGTGCGCCAAACACGCCGAGTCACTTGCGGTCGATTGTTTTAAAATTCTATAAAATTCAAACGGAGTTGAAAAATCATGAAACTTGACGAGTTGTCGTTATATCACATGTGTACACTACGAAAAAAGTTTGAGTCAATTTCGTGGAAGGTTGCATCTCGGGTGGCGCTTACCAAGACATCTCCAAAGATGTGATAAATGTAACTTCTAGTTGAGATGTCTAGGTTTCAAAGATCCGGGATACAAACTTGCACCGCGACCTTTTCAATTTTTTTTTTCCACAGTTTAAACATGCAATATAACGATGCCTCGTCAAATTTCATGAATTTCCGACTTCGTTTTTTTTTAGAATTTTTAACCGATTCGCCAGCGCAAGACGGAATCTAATGTCTCGCGCACAAGATCTTTTGGATTTTCTCACGTGTCCATAGATTAGGCCCCAAAATATACTAACAAACAAGAATATCATTTTTCCAATCACATAATTCCATTTTTCTAAGGACCTGTAGTTCTAATTTTAGTTGTCAAAAAATATTTGAGTAAAAGAAGAAAAATATTAGAAAATAGTAAAATGTGAGAAAAAATGTTCAAATTTGTGTCATGTTCTTGTAAACACTCTATATAAGCTACAAAAAAATTTGAAGTGAAAAATCAAAAACAAAAATAATTATTTGCCGAGTACGTAAATTTGCGCTCGGGCGAAGACCTCTTCGCCGACCGCCAAGGGTACGGGCGGTCGGCGAAGATATTTCCCGCGCGCGCCCAAAAAAAAATGGCAAAAATCTTTGCCGACCGCCTCCTGGATCTGGCGGTCGGCGAAGAATTAAAAAAAAAAAAAAAACAAAACCCAATCCTTATCCACTCAGACACCACACTCACGCACACACTCAGCACCCACACACACGCACGCAGCGCCGCGCCGCCCCGTCGCCCCGCCGGCCCACCCCCGACGCTCCCCGTCCGCGCGGCCCCGCCGGAGGCCGGCCCCCGTCCCCGCGCCGCCCCCCGCCCCCGAGCCCCTCCGTCCCCGCGGCCCCGCCGGCCGGCACCGCCCCCGACACCGGCGGCGGCCGCGGCCGCTCCCCGTCCGGTCAGGGCCGCGCCCAGGCCGCCGCGCCCCCGTCCCGCGGCCGCGCCAGGGCCGCGCCCAGGCCGCGCGCCAAGGCCGCCCCCGCCGCGTCCCCGCTGGCCCCCACCTCCCCACCCCGCCGGCCACCCGAGCCAGCTACGCCCGCCATGCACGGCAGCGGCCGATGCTCAGGAGCATGCCTTGCTCGCCGTGAGGGAGCAGCGAGGCAGGCGCCCTCCTCTGCTGCTCGAGCAGCAGGGACCAAGGGCGGGCAGCTCTACCGGGAGCCTAGGTGGTTCCTCTTCTTGGAGCACGTGTAGCAGACCGGCAGCAGCACCAAGTTGACCCTCGACCACTTCTGCAAGTCCCAGTTCTCCATGCCAACAAAGCTCAAAGGTTGATTTTTTCTGTGTTGAGGAGTCGGCCTTCGAGCCACTCAAATTGCTTCTTGTGCAGGGCATATAGATCAAGTGCATGTGTGTGAGATTTTAGCTGCTGATGAACTCAGCCCAATAGCTTTTCTGTGCGCACGCCAACTGTTTGTTGAAATGCCCTGACCTTCGATTAGCCCCCATCGAGTTCCTGTGCTGCGTCAGGTTTTGGTTCTCCATTTTGTTTTGCACGCAGCGCTGCTGCTCTCATGCGTGGAGTGTTTCAGGCAGTCTACAGCAGCTGTTGTCAAGGTGCAGCCCGTGCACATCTTCTCTGCAGCTTCCACGAAGATTGTTTCTTGTTGTTGTCTCGCACGTGTCTCTTCTGCAGGTTTAGCAACAGCAAGTGCAGTACCTTGTCTTGGTTATTTAGTATAAGAAGTTCTACGTGTTTCTCTGGTGTAACATTACCACAGAAAATGGATGTCAATAATTTTCTCTAACATAAAAGACCCATGTTGTTCTTATAAGGAGCATATCCATCAGTGTTTTAGATCAGGAAGCCATGGGACAAGACTGAATATTCTTATTCTATTTGCTGTCCAGACAATACATTTGGAATCTAATTTTTTTTTTTTGTCTTAACTCTGTTTCAGGTGCTGTGAAAAATAGTGGATAACGCTCTAATGGAAGAAGATATAAGCACCCGAAGCAAGCAGGTCTCCCACCTGGTTCAAGAGTAATCTGTTGCATAATGTGAGTCCCAGTGCTACTGTCATCCTTGCCCCCTAGGACCCCGTCAGATTGTTGACAACTGCGCAAGGAATTAATGGCTTTGTTGCTGTTTTCTCCTTTCTTTCCCTGAGTTTGCCGCCCTGCTTGCTGCTTCTACTGTGATATTTTCATCATTCAAATATTTTGACAGGTTGTCATGGCTGATGGTAAACTCTTGCATTGCAATTGGATACAAAGATGTCAGTAGATCGAGGACAAAGCACAGAAGCTCGCCAACTCCAACAAGAATCTGTAAGAGCCATCATAGTCCTTTGCAAATATATTGTAGTCCTCTCTATGGTCTCTCTTTTAACTAAAAAATGTTAGACAAACAATCAGCTATATGGTTGGTGGTTGAATTACTTTTTCATGAGTGCAAATAATTGCAGAGATTTACTTGCTTGTCCACCTGTCTGAATGCCTGAATGGCTGTGTGCTACTAGAGATTTACTAGCTACCTGCTTGCTACAAGCATATCATTCACATTCAGAACCGCAAAGTTGGTGCCCAGTATTGTTGTATACCACTTGCAGCTAGAGATAGAACTGTTGTCGCCATATTTCTGACCTTCCTACTAATGGACAAGACATATAGCACTGTCCTAACTCATATGAGATGCAATCTTTTATTTTCAGGTCTGATGCAAGCAGGAAGCAGTTGACATATTTTCAGGTCTTTTATTCCTATTGCACTACTCCTATGTCACATAACTATAGTTGACTATTCTGCATCAGATCACTCATTCTGTCATTTTTTCAGGAACTTTTGGATGCTTGGATTCTGCTACCACTTGTCAATAAGAAGTTGATCATAGTGTCAATGGATGTGCCACCAAACCGTGTGGGTGTGGATTTTGTGCATGTTAAGCTAGGTTTAGAGTGGCTTGTTGCTTTTTGAACATCAGCTGTATGCATATATACCTTTGAACAAGGATTAGTTCCATGTCAAGTGTCAATGTACTTGTTTGATACATGAGTAAGTGTATGCCTAATGTAATCACTTTCGTATGACGGATGTTTATGGCTATAATATAATTGTGAGATATGATGAGCTCGTGTCATGAGATATGTTCTGTGATTGAATGAATGTGATATATATTATATATGTGTTTGTTTGTCAAGGGGAAAGCAAAACAAAAAAAAAATAAATTTATTTTAGGGTCGCCCGGCCGTAATTACCACGGGCGGTCGGCGAAGCCGGGCGTAAATGGCCATCCTCGCCACGTTCGGCTCCTTCGACCGCAATAGCAAATATGGTCGGCGAAGATTTTTTTAAAAAGCGTGACACCTTCGCCGACCGTTTTTCAAGAGGGCGGTCGGCGACGATTTTTATTTAAAAACGTGGCAACCGCCGACCGTTTTTTCAAGAGGGGGTCGGCGAAGATTTTTTAAAAAAAAGTGGCACCTTCGCCGACCGCTTTTTTTTCAGAGGGCGGTCGGCGACGATTTTTTAAAAACGCGGTGGCTGGCCGACCGCCGCATTATGACAATGGTCGGCGAAGAAATTAAAAAAAAAAAAATGAAACACCTTTGCCGACCGCCCACCTAGGAGAACGGTCGGGCGAAGGTGAAAAATGAACATACCTTCGCCGACCGCCCACACCCCACGGCGGTCGGCGAAGACGGGCGAACGGCCGGCCCACCGGCGACCGGGGCGCCCGTTAACGGCCACTTTTCTTCGCCGACCGTCGTATTTGGTGGTCGGCGGCCTTCGCCGACGGGTGGTAGTTTGGGCGGTCGGCGAATCGCCACGCCGACCAAAATGGCCCGACCGCTGCGTCGCCGACCACTACGGTCGGCGAAGGCTTCGCCGACCGTTTTTCGGCCTTAGCCGACCGCTGCGGGCCGGGCGGAAGTCAGTTTCTGTAGTGACTGGCCAAGGCGCCGCGGCGAGCAGCAGAGGTGCGCAGCTCGTTGTCATCGTATCTATAGTGTTCCCTACAGTACATGCCTTTTAAAAATACTCCTCAACATCTAATTGACGATTTACTTTTCTCTCTGCCATATATATATTCAAGATCCTGACTGGCAAGCTAAAGTAACAGTGAGATGACCATGAGCAGAAAAAGGAAACCTCCGGATCACCAACAACCATGGTCACTCTGGCCAAATAGGGTATGGTGTTGTTTCTTACTTTTTATATTTCTCTGACATAATATCACTATATATTATTCGTACTTAGTACATAGCAGTTCTCTTAATTAGGAATTTTGCTTTTTGCATGCAAGCCTAGTTTAGTATAAGTATTGGAGCAATCCGGCTGCAATCTACAGTGTGCTGGATATGAAATATCATGCCTTTATTTTTTTTTCTTGGTAGATATATGTGTATGGATCTTTTATTTCTACCTTTTGTGAGACTTCAACCAATTTAGAAAAAAAAAAAAATGAATGGTAGTATCATCTGATTTGTAATCATTTGCTTCTTTCTTTGTCTTAAAAGAACTATTAACACCGTAGGGATATAGTGTGACAATTAAGATAAATTAATACAAATTATTCATAGCGTGTCTTTTTATCTAACTATATTTATGTTTTTGTATCACAAAATCAAATTCGAATGAATGGTATAGGAAAATAAGGTAAGAAAATACATGTAATACCCTAGTGTTAAACTTGCAATGCGTGAGCGGTGCTTCTCTAGCTCTCCTAAATTTAGGAGCTAGATGGCACTAACTCCATTTACATTGATAGAATGCTTATAAAGGAAACTATTTGTATTCATGAGATAGCACAAATATGTTTTTAAGTGTTGGAATGCTTAAAATTGCCCTTTTTGAATGCCCTAGGTTGACCTATTGTCTTTACCAGCAAGCTAGAGGTCTTCCATGGATTTTTGCCCCTAATAAAAAGTGAAGTCCATGATATGAGGAACAAACTTTGTTTAAGGGTCACGAGCTGATTCAGTGCCTAACATGGTCAAACAGAGCCGATAAGAATCACCAAAATGCTTTTTTGAAATAAAAAAGATGGTTGACTCAATTCGACCTAGATAGCACTTTGTCTGACCTATAATGGTGCATTTGTTTACTATGTATTGTCGCAAGAGGTTTTATCAGGTACTTGCTAATGATATGGTGGTGGAGGCTGACTCTTTCTATATGCATTCTAACAAGATTCTTGATTAGGTATTGGATCACGGGCGAGTGGTTCGTCATCTGTTTGATTGCAATCTTAGACAACCCTCATATGACGATCAAGGAAATCCTTGCGAATCTTGAAGTGCCTGTGCCGATATGGGTGTACAACCACTTCTTTCCGGACGCACACATACATGATATTCAACTAGTTCCGGTTGTACTTCTGCAGGAGGACGTTGATGAAGCTGAGTTAACGTCAAACTTTCTTTTATGGGAGAAATAGATGATTACCATTAAAAGATCTAAACTTTGGGAAACATACCATTGAAAGATCTAGCTATAGTATGGTTGCAAATTAATTAATTCTGGTTTGAGAAAAAGTAAACCAGTGACTTTAAGAAAAAAAGTCACATTACTGTTTTGAGAATAGAAAATTAGAAAAAGTTTTTCAGTTATTTCACCAAATAACACTATAGTATTCTTTAAGATTACTTAAGAGCTGGACAGCATAAAAGAGACCAAGGGAGGTGCGGCAGTCTGGGCACTCTCGTATTTGCTTCCAAGCTTTGTTGCAACGGGCAGCGAGGCAGACGGGCGCGCTTTTTGTGTACCATGCACGGATCATCACTAGGTACTCAGGGTGTTAGTGTCCTTCATCCCGCTTGCGAGGTTAGGGGGGACATATTAATGCAAAATTATGCGGCACACTGGTGATGCAACGCGCATGCAGGAATGCATAGGTGGTTAGTAAGGGCGTGTTTGGCGAGCCCAAACAGCTCCAGATCTAAAAACCAGCTCATTCCAAAGTTTTTTTAAATTAAAACACCTAAACTCCGTAAACTCTAGATCCGTAAAAAATTTGGATCTAAATTTTCCAAACTCCACCAAATCCACGGACTAGCTGAAGGGGTACTAGCAAACGCTGGTTTCGTAACAACTCGTGGAGTTGTAGGGAAATTACCCACCTTTGCCATCCATTACACAAGATACCGGTTCGACTTCTTTCTTTTTTTTTTTCTCCGATCGAATAGAACAGAGAGACCGCCTGTCGCGACTTCTCTTCTTCCCCATCTCGCGCCGCCTCTCCTTCCCACATCGCCGCCACAACTGCTGTGAAGATCGCCGGCGAATCGACGGGATGACCCGACCGCCGCCTCACCCCCTCCTCCCCTGGTTCGTCGCGCCGAGTTGGGCTTCCTCGTCCTCCAACTGGAACCCTAGGCGGCCAGGGCCTGGGCACCTTCGACGAGGGCGCGCGGCCATGGCATTTCGTCGACCGCCCCTGGCCTTGGAGTGCCGGACAATGGAGCGGCGGGGCTTGGCCCCAACGGTCTGGGCGCTGCTGGCCTGACCGCCCATGGCCAGGGCGCTGCCGGCCTTCGTTTCGGGCAGGGCAGTGGCCTGGGCGCTGCTGGGCTATCCGGCCATGGCCTTGGCGCTGCCGGGCTTGCTGTTGGGCAGGGAGCAGCAGGTTCTTCGCAGGGCGCCAGCGGACATGGAGGACATGGCTTGGCCGGTGGTGGCTTTGAATCGAACCCGTCCTTAGGCGATGCGTTCTTGGCGTCTCAGGCATCAGCTGCGTCCAGTGCACAGCCTAGGCGTCGTGCTCCGTCGACCAATAAGAAGGCAAGGGATGATGAGGTATAAATGGTTCAGCCTATAGTTGTATTATCTTCCCTGATTGAATTTTCCCAAACATCAGCTTGTCATGTGCATACTGCCCATGATTGTTTTTTCCCATAAAAATGCTTGTCATGTGCTTTCGGGCAGAAATTTGTTATGTCATAGCACTGAACTATGAGACATCAAGAAGAGTTTAGGCAAACACAGCTGTTACTATTTTTAATAATCGAGCTGCTGAAATTTTTTTCAATAGAGTGCCCATGTTAACTGAGAAAATTTAGACACAGCTGTCCTATGCATATATCCAGTCAGGCTCCATCATGAACAGAAGGTGATCCTAGCATGATTAGACCAAATAATTTTAGAACTTCGTTGAAACCCCTCACTGCATTGCAGGTTGTGTCATTAATTTGTTTACAACAAATAAAATGTTTTATGATCTCAAGTATCAACGAACATCTGTGTGGGTCTGGTTCACCATCAAACACATTTCTTCAGCTCCAAATTGAGAGCCCCGCTCCACGGTGGAGCTGCTCTGTGGTGGAGCAAAGAACTCGGGCAGGTTTGGCGGAGCCGGAGCCCTGCCAAACACGCCCTAAGGACATACAGAACGGGATTAGGGGGTGATTGAAAGACGGTTGGTCGGAGTGCATGGTTTCAAAAGCAACACGCTCTTTTTTTGGCTCCACACTTACAGGGCTGATTGGACGTACCAGTACCGAATATAAAGAGTGAAATGCACCGTAAAGTCGGTAACTTTGGCCCCTATCCCAAATAGGTCCAAAGAACTTCAAAACCGGATATCCGGGTCCGATAACTTTTCGCGGTGTTCCATCTGGGTCCAAAGCGGGATTGCAGCCCGTTTTGCCGACATGGACTCGCCATCGTGGCGCTGCGTGTGGACCCCGGCGGTGCCAATTTACAAAACACCCCTCCGTGGGATGGCCCTCGCCGCGCGCTTGCCCGCGCCCGCGGTCGCCAGCCGTCGCGTGGAAGCGGTGCTCGCCGTGCGGCGCTGCCGCCACCCGCCGCAGCCGGACGCCGGAGCTTCGCCCGTAGAAGCCCGCCGCGCCGCCCACGATCGTCAGCCGCGGCGCTCACCCTCCGCCGCCGCCGCGCCTCACTGCGAGCGTCGCGGCGCGGCTGCGCCCGCTGCCCGGCAGCGCCGCGCCGCTTCGCGCGCGCCGCGCCACCAGCCCACCGCGCGCGGCGCTCTATGTCGACCCAGCCCCACCCTCGCCAGCGCCCCGCGAAGCGATGCGTCGGCCGTAGCCGTCCGCCCGCGTATCGCGCCGCCCACTTTACCCGCGCGGCGCCCATACGCCAGAAGCTTCGACATCCGCCATGGTCGCGACCGTCCACGCCCGTAGGCCTTTCGATTCTGCCGGCCGGAACTCCACCGCCCTCCGCTTCGCCGCCTTGCCGCCGCTTTCGAAGAAGCGGGATGACGCCAAGGTCGCCCGACGTCGCGCCCCGGCGCCATGGAACGCCGAGAACACGGCGCCCGCACACCAACCGAACGCCCGTCGCGCGCGCCGCCCGTCACGGCCGCCCTTCTGCGTCCCACCATCTCCATCCGCCTTCCCGCTCTTCCCATAGCGCCGCCCTCCCCACCTTGCGCTGCCGCACCGCCATCCGCTCTGCCCGGCAAGTCGTGGCACGCCACCACCGAATCCATCGCCGCTCCACCCCACCATGCTCGCTTCCAACCGCGCGCCACAGACACCTTGCCCATCGCCGCCGGCTCCACCACCACCGCACCGCCAAGCCCAAGCCACAGCTCCGCCACCATGCCCCTACCACCTCGCACTCGCCACGCCGTAGACGCCCGGCCGCGGCCGCCGGAAGGCCGCGGACGAGGCCACCCTCTTCTTCCCCTTTCTTTCTTCGATCGGGGAGCGAACGGGAGGACAAGCTCGAGAAGGGTTTTTTTTTATAAATGGCGCTGGCCCGGTCCCACGGTGGACATGACGTGGCGAAGTCCATGTCGACAAAACCGCCTGAAATACCGCTTTGGACCCGGATGGAACACCTACACGAAAGTTACCGGGCCGGATATCCGGTTTTGAAGTTCTTTGGACCTATTTGGGATAGGGGCCAAAGTTACTGGACCTACGGTGCATTTCACTCGAATATAAATATCGCTTGTGCTGTCTATGCATGCACCTACCTATTGTATCCTCAGCTGACTCATCGACTGCCTACACACCTAGTGGAAAATTTTCTTGGTAATATAAATCCATCTCAGATGAACTGGTCTCAATTGAACGCTCTTCGATCCAAGCTAGCATCCAGTTGAAGAAGGGAGACAAACAAATCCAACTACTTGGCTGCTCCCTCTTCCTGCAAGTACTAATCTATCCTATCCTGTGATATAAAAATGTTTGTCACCGAATGATAATGTACTCAATTGTTTTACACATTGTATCTTCAAGTATTTTATCTAGACAATTTGAGTTGTGGTCCTTCAACTCCATATCATGGATTTCTCCCAAAGAGCTAGTGCTTATTTGCCAGATATAGTGGCTCATATGGTGGCTTCAGACTGGTGCGAGAAACAATAAGCTAATGGTTTTGGGAAGAAGCAGGTGAACAAAATAAGAGTCACAAAAAAAAGGTGAACAAAATAAGATTACTATCTCTGCCTATTGAAGTTCCTACCAACCAAAAACTTATATACATTTCACCTTTTATGTGCTAGGTGAGGCCTACATGTGACACAATTTATACTAGAGGCTGGGAACAACATCTAAATATGGTAGATGACCTCCAAGAATTTTCTGCAGATGATTACATGAATTGTATTGTGAGTATGAATGCATGCATATCTTCGATTTTAGTTCAACATGACTTTTTAGACAGAGTGCTTGATTGACATGTTGGATTTTTTTGTAGGAAATTATATCTCAAGGAGTTCTATTGCTTGACCAATTTGCTACACAAACAAACTATTTGTGCTCAACTGATAAGAATCAAAGGACAGAAGCAGTATCTGCTACAAGAAATTCATACTTTGCATTTCAATCAAAATAGTACAACAAAAGATATGACAACATCATCCACAAGTTATCAAAAAAAGGGGTGACTATATCAAGAAGCGCAATATCTGACCTTGTACGGGCCTTTTTTTCGTCGCCATCTTCCTTCTACTTCGGACAACCAATTTTCTCTTGGGATATCAAACCCTCCTATGAGAAATTCAAATATATGCCATGGTTAGTACTCAGAAAGGACATTATCTTCAGTTTATTTACGTTATATATGAACGACTACATAGGGCTTCCTAGTTTTTAATGCTATATGTTAGGTAGTCACAGATTGCAATATATCAGTATATCAGTACAATATTATTGTTTTTCAAGTAACTGATACTCGAATTATACTTTTAGGTATACCAATATGTAGGACAAATCTGAGTCTAAAGATTCAAGATCCTTGTCAGATTAACGCCAGCAGCAGCATGCAACAACAAAAAGAAATGAACTAAAGAAAAAGATAGTAGGTGAAATAAAAATGAATAAATAGCATTAAAAACTAAGTTGTTTCGGTGATGACCCTGATGTGGATCATCATGTTGGATGAGGCTGGCCGTTGTGAGCCGCTCCTGAATTGAGCTTGACGGTGGACGTACTGTCTCTAGTTTGCACAATGCCCTGCATAAGTTTATTTCCTTTGTCGAAGGCTGCTGAAGCCACCTTGATATCTGCATCTACTAAATGGTGTACCTGCCAAATTGACCAACATTTATTTTTTAAATCTTAAATCATTTCTCCTAAATGACGAACGTTATTTAGGGACGGAGAAATTACCTCAAATCACATCATTTGCAAACAGTCAAGACAGACGGGGTGTGCAAATTTTTCATGCGATGGGTGACATAGCTTGAGGTTTGAGCCGGCTCAGAACGTGTCACGGACTCACGGGTGTACAGAATTCCCTGCATGGCTTAGTACTCCGTCCCCACATGACTCATCCTTAGAGCATCAGCAGTGTATCGCACCGAGGTTGGGTCTTAGCTAGGTCCTACCAATGATTTGACGTTGCCTGTTATCCGGCTGCCAGTGTATAGAACGGAACCGGAGTCGACTCCATAGGAGGGCCCGCATGCACAGAAAAATCAACCGCCCACTCTCGCAAATCCGGCTCGTCTTCCTTCTCTTCCTTCTTCCTTTCAGATCTCCTCCTCCGCGTG
The DNA here is from genome assembly GCA_015847255.1 of Hyparrhenia diplandra. Lineage (NCBI taxonomy): Eukaryota > Viridiplantae > Streptophyta > Magnoliopsida > Poales > Poaceae > Hyparrhenia > Hyparrhenia diplandra. The sequence goes on along the minus strand of JADLZK010007624.1, from coordinate 105,719 downwards.
GCCGCGAGGGCGCCGCCAGCCGCATGTGTGAGTCTCCACTCGAATCTCTCTCTCCCCGCATGGCCGCATGCACTCGGCCACTCGCAACCACTGGATCTCGGCCCCGTCCGCCCCCGACGCAACCGGGGAACGCACTGGGAGGCTGCGCCACCGGTCACCCCCTCGTCCCGCTCCTCTTCTTGCATGCAGCCAGCGACGGAGGCCGCCTGTGGCGTTCCCGGCGGCAGCGAGGATGTGCCCGGCCGCAGAAGAACTGCCCTCCGCCTCCGGCGTTCTGTGCAGCCAGCGATGGAGGTGAGGCAGGGGAAGTCCGGCGCGGCGCGCCAATGCCTCAACCGTCGATTGCAGGAGAGAGGAGACAGAGAGCTTCTGATTTCTTTTCTGGCTAGACGCGGGTTCGATAGAACGAACCGGGTGCTTCATCGATGCATGGTCACAATGTATCGCACCGGGTGCTATGGCAACATTAATTGTATCGAACCCTCCTAGCACCCAGCACTGCGGGTGCTCTTATGAACACACGTACGAAAATCCTATCCCTATGAGCATCTTCGAAGGACTGAGCACTTGGCAGATCTGGAGATTCTCGAAGTCACCATTAACGCCTCGTCGTCGACGGGAAGGTCGCTTACCACTTAATGTATACGTACGTAAATTCTAAGGAAATCCAAAAAACCATGCGAACACCAGAATTTAAACCTGGGTAACGTCTGTTCTAACATTCGACTATAAGCCAATTGGCCCGTCCCCACACTAGTGGTAGGACTCCTACCTGACGGTGGCAAAACAAAGCCTGTCCGCTGCCCCTTCACGGCCTGCAGCTGCTGATCCAAGCTGTGTGCATGCGCTTTGGTGAGGGTGTTCATTCATACTCTCTCGTTCAGTCTCTTTCACACAGGCACAAACCCAGCTCACCATTTAAGAAAAGCCTGCACTCATGGGCCAGCATGACATGAAAATAAAGCCGGCACGCACCATAGCAGTTGATGGGATCTGACGGTGGCAAATTAAAGCAAAGCTGTGTAAACCTCACCAAGAAAAGCCAGCCTGCACTCATTGGCAGGCATCGACATGAAAATGCACGATGAGAGTACGTAGGTGTTCCTGTCACCTGTGCGGTTCCTGTGCAAGGCATGCCTGCAATCTGAAAAGAAAAAGAGAGTGCAGCGTATGCATTCCCGGCAGCCAAAGCAGGAAAGAGAGGAGTGTCTAGGCATAGCGCATGCATGTACATATTTCAATATTTATATCGTTGGAACCATAACTGTGTCGTTGGGAACCATTTGCATCATGCAACTGGTTGGAACCAGTTACAACTTAGTTGACCGTATTGTATCAACCAAATGTGTCAAGTAGCCGTTACGGTCCACTGAGTGCATGTGTGCAACTGGTCCTTGGATTGGAACCATTTGCATCAAGATGGGGCCAGTTTGAACCATTCTCCGTGCTGCGTACCAGTGTATGCCATGCCACTGTCAAAAATTGAAGGAGCCCACCCGGCCGCCTTCTGCCTCGTTCGCCTCACATCCACAATCTGCCAGGGGCTTGATTTGGGCAAGGGACCAGCATACATGCCAGGATTCAGCATGTAGGGGCACAATCAACTAGCTCGGCACACAATTCAATAAAGAAAGCAAGTGCATGGCTCAAAGTTTCTTCACAGCCACAGTAGAGAACCGTCCAAAATCTATAATCCACCTCAAGATTCCTCCATCAAAATTAGCTGTACTAAGAACATGCATGGTATATAGTGTTATTATTTAAGATAGATTCATACAAGTTATTAATAGTGTATCCTTTATCTAACTGTTTATGTTTTTTAAAGAGAGATTTGTGTTCTTGTCCACTTTTCTTAAAACGTGAACTAGAAATTTGTAAAGCTATTAGTTTTGGCTTCATGTAAAAAGAATGCCCGGCTAATTGGACGTGCGTGTCAAATGACCTCTCGGGCAGCGTGGGCACTGTGTTAGACCAACGGTCTATCGCCGTCCTAGGAACGACGTCGCTGGCGTTGCACGGAACGCGATCACCAGGAGCTCTGGAACACGAGAGCGCGAGAGAGGAAGAACGAGAGAGAGAGAGTCGGGTGTGTTTGTGCGCAATGGCAGCACCTTCTCCGTTGCACTAGCCTTGGCCTTATCATGACCGGGATCCCCTCGCCACCGTTAGGAGCTGCACGGTGCGTCTTACTTTGCGGGCGCCCATGCAACATGCACGACTTGCCAGCCATGGCGAGGACGCGGTCTTGGCGTGCTCACGGGTGCATTCACCGTGACACCCAAGATTCTAGGCAAATTACAAAACGTGCTTAGGAACTAATCAAGGCTAGCTAATGCAACTAACATGATGTTACACTTTGACACGATTACTAGATGCAAATGCAACACACTGCTCTACCAGCGCTGAACACCCCCACCGGCCAAAGCGTGAAGGGGCGGCAGCTTTGCTTTGCAACCGTCCAATCAAGGGACAACAGCGTGTGGCGGATTGGAGAAACCCTAAACCCTAGCTACTGGCACCCCTTGAATCGTAGTGCATGCGCATGCAACGCCATCGATGGCTCCTCTCCGGTTTGATGCGATTTCATGACCTGGCTTTGGGGATGGCTGCTGGTCTTATTGAAGACTTTTAGCTGTGAAAGACTAGCTGTTTAACTTTTTACGCATGGATGCATGTTGTAGCAGCGCTGGGGTGCATGCAGAGACGACACCAGAGATTCCTGTGCACCCGTGAGACGTTCTCATGAGCCGGCTCTTTGCATACTGTAGTACTCACTCGGTAAAAAAATGTAACTATGAGAATCTTACCTGTTAATTTGACTAAAATTTGATCAAGTTTATAGTAATTAATATCAATATTTATATCTCAAATAAAATTTATTATGAAAATGCATTCCGTCATGAATCTGTTGATACTAATTTTGTATTATAAGTGTTAGTAATCTTTTATACTTCCTCCGTGTCGGTAAAGGTAGTCGTTTTGGAAAAAGTTTGAGTTAAACATTGAGAATATAATTCATCAATAACTTTTCAGTTCTTAAGTTTGTAAATGTAAAAATGTATGAATAGATTTGTATTAAAAAATACTTTCATAAATATCACATTTCCATCAATATTTTTATAATAACAAGAGGTTAAAGTAGTGTTTTAGAGGCGGTTTCCCTGTCCTAAACAACTTCTTTTATCAATACGGGGAAGTATAAATTTAGTTAAAAATGTAATCGATTAACATCTCGAGAAGCGATAATAACATGTTTGAGGAGTATCATTTTTTTCACCCCACCCGTGATCTCTGCCTCTGCACCCCCTCTTGTCCCTGAATCAGCAGAGAAATTGATAGACCCTGCCCCAGGAGCGTGCATTCACGGCAGCATTTCAGATTCCTACAGTCGATGGGACTTGGCACCTTGCTGCTCACTTTGGAACTTTGCAGCGTGCATGCATATCGGTGTATTGGACGACATGAATAATAGCACCCCGTCTCCCTCTGCATGGTGACGAGTTGATCACAGCCTTTCACATCAACTATAGCACCCCCTCTTGGACCGTGCTGTGGCTCTTCAAGTGCTTGGATTTTTTTTTTCCCTCGATCATTTCTCCTATGGTCGTCAAACGTCAATAAAAGTTCATCTTCTGCCCTCCAACCAGAACCAAACCAGAGACGAGGCTACTAGCTGAGGCCTAAGCTTCCTCTCTCCCTCCCCCTTCCTCTCTTCCTGCCCTTCTGCCCCAACTCTTCTCAAATCTACAACCAACGTTTACAAGAACGCGCGAGGGCCCTAGCAGTTGCATTGGCTACTGGCAGGCGTTTCTGCCTTCGCGCCATCAATAATTCTTCACGGGCCAAGCCGCCGGCCGGCGAGCTGAGGTGCGCAGTACAGGCCTTTTTAATTAGTTACTTCTCTAGCTATTCCTCAACATCTAATTGAATTACTTTTCTAGATCCATACTGGAGTGCACGGTTGATCAGACCTCATGTGTTAAGTTTCTTGAACTGATCAAGCTAAAGTAAAATTGAGATGACCACGAGCAGAAAAAGAAACCTCCGGACGACAACCAACAAACATGGCCACACCGGCCAAATAAGGTATTGTGTTGTTTCTTACTCTTTACATAAAAGAACAATATATTATTCGTACTTGGTACATAGCAGTTCTCTTAATTAGGATTTTTGTATTTTTGCGTGCAAGCTTAATCTAATATAGGTATTGGAGCAATCCGGCTGCAATCTACAGTGTGCTGGAAGAACAATATATATGAAATATCATGCCGTTATTTTTCTCGGTAGATATATGAATATGGATCTTTTTATTCCTACACCTTTTGTAAGACGTCAACCAAATAAGAAAAAAAATAAATCAAGGGTAGTATCGTCTGGTTTGTAATCATTTGTTTCTTTCTTTGGCTTAAAAGAACTATGAGCCTACATTACATCATAATTAACCATAATATGAATGATATGGGATATAGTGCAACAATTTAAGATACAATTAATACAAATTATTTACAGTATCATTTATCTAAATATATTTATGGTTTTTTATATCACAGAATCTTATTTGGATTGGATGGTATAGGAAAATAAGGTAAGGAAATACTTGTAATACCCAAATGTTAAGCTTGTATTTTTGAACTTTCATTGCGTGAGTGGTGCTTCTCTTGCTCAGTCGCGGTGTATTTTCTTTTAAAAGAAAGATAAAGCTATTGTTCATTTCACAAAAAGGTTGGTTTAGGAGCTAAATGGCATTAACTCCATTTATAATGTTTTGAACCTGTGGGCTGCACACAACTTGATCAGGGCTGAATGGCGGCGGCCGTGGAGATGATCGTGGAGAGCTTTCAGGAGGGCTTCTCCTTCTCGACGAGGGCGAAACGACATCGCCGTCAAGGTCTGCTCAGTCGAGGCAGGGAACGCTCCCGGTCTTCTCCACCTACTGCATAAGGGTCCCTGAGGTTTCATTTTGCCAAATATTTGCAACCATTTCATAGAAACCGTCACGAATAAGCCAACCCCTTTCAAATTTGAAGGGTCTTTGGTTATTCTGATGGGTGGAGGAGCCCGTACTAAGGACAAGGGGAGTATGATCCGAAATATTCCTATCTCTAGGCACCGTGGTTGAGATCGACCCTCAGTGCCTCCTCGAGGACGACTACTCGATGCTCAGGGTGGTCGTTGCGAGGGCAAGAGCCAGGCCAGACGGCATCAAGGAGCGGCAGCGTGTCGGGAACCCTGGGAGGGGAGCTGAGGGCCGCACCATCACGTCCAAGTTCTCCATCACCGTGGTCCGCACCTGGGAGCTGGAGGACCAGCTCGACGAGCCTGGCAACGTTAGGCTGTTCTTCCCGCGCCCGCCGGATATGCGTTTTTACAAAGTCTAAAATACTAAGCTGCCTTAACAATGAACTTCATGGCTTCTTTCCATAACACGCCCCTACAACCAACAAAAAGCCAAAAAGCAGCAGAATACAGAAGAAGATAAGAAGATCGATGCACCCGCTCCTGTTCTTCAATGTGGCTTGGCTTTTGGGACGGTCAGTGGAAGAAACCATGAGGTATTTTAAGAACTAGTTAATAGTTCCGGTATTGTAAGATTTTTATTGGATTCCTCGTATTGTAAGTACTCGTGGTATTGTATGGTCTTGTAAGTACTCTTGGTATTGTAAGAATTGATCTAGTGGGTATTGTAAGACTCTAATGGTATTCTATGCTATAGGTATTGTAAGTATTGGAAGTTATGCATGCTTGTGGCACTCTAGGCAAAGGTTGAGTTATCCTAAGTGTTTTAATTACTAATTTGGTAGTTCTCCAAAACTTAGTTCTTTAGCATTTTTATTTCATTTAAACTGATTGGTTTGATATATGAGAGCAGTTCAGATGTTTGCGTTTCCAGGGGATAAGCTTTTAGAAAAACGTGCATACTTTACGACTTAGTATTGAAAGTAAAGCTTTGTGGTTTTTCAGTTGATTAACTTGTTGCATACTCCCTCCGCACTGGATTCCGTGTCATCTTTTTTGATGCTTTGTCTTATTCAATTTTTTTTGTATAAATATAATTTATTTTGTTATGACTTATTTTGTCAATAAAAATACTTGAATATTAATTAATTTATTTTATGATTTGCATTAATATTTTGAATAAGACGGATGGTCAAACATGAAGTTTAAAAGTTAAAAACGACAAAGTCCACGACACTTGAATGCTTATCGATGGGATGGTCTTATGTCTGCAGTCTGCACTCTTCGATGTGGCTACTGGTTAAAGAACTCTGCATGATCATTTCACGTGCTCCTGTAAGTAACGTTACTCTCATAGGGCCCTACTTCTTCTTGCTTGTAATGTCAGAATGGATGAGCACTTTGTTTAAAGGTCTTGCTTCGAGGGCTCGACTTCTAAATCCCAGTTTGCTCTTTCACACAGCCAGCTTGGTCGAGGTACCTGAAGCTATCTGCCTCTCTCACACCCTTGCCTTGTGCTTATGGATGAAAAAACGGATCGGATACGAACGGATATCACTGATATTATATTTGTTTTCATATTTCTGGTCTGATTCGGATTTGAATACGGATAGTGTCAGCCATGTGGGATAGCATACGATTTGATGTCGACATCATAAATATGTGACTTAAAAATTCGGATACGTATACAGATCGGATATTAAATATCCAGACTCGGATACGGATAGATCTTAACCCCTCTAGATGAATTGGTCGAATGGACGGTCGGATAAATATCAATACTATTTTCTTGTTGTCACGGCCGCGACGGGGAGGCGGTGGCGACACCAGCAGCGGGCGGCGGCAGACGCGGGCGCGGGGCAGGGGAGTGGCAGTGGCCAGGGCAGAGAGGACGGGAAATATTTTTTTATTGCTTGTCCCAAAGAGATTACTGACCCCTTTAATTGGAGGTGGCGGCGATGGCGGTGACCGGGGCTGAGGTTTTTTCACTTAAACCCCTCCACCCCGTGGGGTTTAAATTTAAAGTGTGTGTATCCGGGTGGGAGGGTTTAAGTGAAAAAAAAATACCGATGTCGGATCCGCATTCTCGTGGCCATAATTGAAGGTTGTATAGGTTGCACACGGCTAGGGTTGCATTGAGGTTATGTTGCCTAAATCTAAGGCCAAAGCAATGTTGCAATATTTCAATAAAGCATCAACAATTGAACAAAATACATAAATTAATGAATCTACTAGATTAGCCTGATCTAATAGAGCCGATAACTAATTCTTAACCTTGTATTATGTCTATGTCCGGATGACACTCAACTTAACCAACCAAAAGTCTACATCTACCGCATGATGCCCAACTCCGTTATGAATCGATATCTATCTTGATCTACTCATGTCCACCGCACGACATCAAATAAAACAAGGCATGCCAGAACTTACAAGTAGCTTGGCGTTTAAGGGATCGATGAGCCCCTTAACATAGGAACTCGACGACTCGACTGGACTCAAAATTGGCACAAGGCCGGTTTGTTTGTATTGCTTGTGTAGAGAAATTACAAGAGACGGGGTTTTTAGTATTTATACCCAGAGCTTGACACGAGTTTTTAATATAGCACGACTGAAAATAACAGAAAATATCACTAAACGAAGATAGCTTTTGCCTCCAATCCTTCCCTAGACGTCAGCTCTGCCCATTGTTGATACCCTCGGGAATATCCAGCGCGCTTATTCCAGCCGATTGCCGATTCTCGATCTGACTACGTGGATTAATTTGCCGATTTCCTATTCGTCCCTACTTTAGCTCTGTCCTGTTGGATCAGCAATATGCTGAATCAAACTTGGGCCGTCTCCCAGGCTCCCTTAGGCCCAAAATTTGGTATGTGCGTGCATTGTTTTCCATGTGAAATTATGATGTAATATAATTCTTCTTTCGCATATGCGTGCATGCACAGTTTTTCCATGTGAAATTATTTTTGAATAATTTTTTTATTTACAAAAAGTATATTTGTAGTCTCATTACCTGCTTGAACTTTGAACGTAGTCCAATTTATTCCTTTGGTGTGGTGCTACATCAGCAAAACCATCCTTAAAATCGCTAGGGGTCAAAAGTGGAACAGTTTTTCAAAAATTGGGTTAAAAAACTAATTTTATGCGTCGCGGGGAAAATTCGGATGACTGCGATAGTTGAGGACATAACTTCCTACTGACTACTATCTTGCATTATATTGGTATTTGGAAAAAGATCATGAGCTTCCTTTGTTTGACACAGCCATCCTTGGCTGCATGTAGAGTCCCAGCTCTGCTTAGCTAGAGATCAAAGTGCTCGGCCTCATCAGGTCCCGTGATTGCAAAGCACTGCCGCCAGCAAAGCTAAAGTATGCTCGTAGCTGTGTACTCTAGACCAAAGCGCACGGCGCACGCCCACCAATGCATCCTGGCGATGGCCATGGCGATGCTGCCGTTGCCGGACGAACACGGGGCCAGGCTCGCGAGCCGGCAACCGTCGGAGCAAGTGCAGGGCCTGCACCAGCTGAGAGAGGTTCACGAGCAAAGATTCAAACCACCAGAATACATCCATCAGCAAATTAAAGCAAAGCTGCCCGCCACTTCACGGCCTGCACCAGCTGAGAGAGGTTCACGAGCCTGGACATGGTGCACGGTTCGATGCTATGTGCATGCATGCCATTTGGTGAGGGTGTTCATTGAGCCTTTCTACACTGAGAGGTACTATCGTATCTCTCGTTCAGTCTCCTTGACACTGGCCTAAACCTCGCCATATGAAAGTGCATGATGAGGTGGTGCCTTGACAAGCTGCATGCGGGAGAGTATGTAGGTGTTCCTGTGCCAAGGCATGCCTGCAGCCTGAGAAGAAAAAGAGAGTGCAGCGTATGCATGCCCGGCAGCCAAAGCAGGATATAAGCAGGATATAGTGCGTACTACCTGTCGTACATGCATTTGGGCACAGCTCTCGACACACAGTTCAATAAAGAAAGCATGTGTGCATAGCGTGTGCATAGCGTGGATCAAAGTTTCTTCACAGCCACAGTAGACAACCGTCCAAAATACCATAATGCAGCTCAAGATTCCTCCATCAAAACTAACTGTTCTAAGAACAAGGTATCTAGTGCTATTATTAAAGATAGTTTAATACGAATTAATAGTGTATCCTTTATCTAACTGTTTATATGTTTTTTTAAAGTCATTTGTGTTATTTTACCTCTTTTCTTAAAACGTGAACTAGAAATTTGTAAAGCTATTACTTTTAGGTTCATGTAAAAAGAAGGCCCAGCTAACTGGACGCGTGTCTTTGCTTTGCAACCGTCCAATCAAAGGATAACAGCGTGTGGGGATATCGGATTGGAGGAACCCTAAACCGTACAGTAGCTGCCTAGCAGCCCTTGAATCGTAGTGCATGGTTTGTAAAAAAAAAATAAAAAATCGTAGTGCATGTGCCTGCAATGGTGTCGATGGCTCCTCTCCGGTTTGATGCGAATTCACGCGAATTCACGGCCTGGCTCTGAAGATCGCTGCAGCTCTGGTTAAAGAGAGACGTTCTAACGAGTTGGCACAAATTGATCGCTGCAGCTCTGGTTAAAGAGAGACGTTCTAACGAGTTGGCACAAATTGTTTCATTGCCCCTAGGGCCCTCGAGACGGCAGCGATTTCACATTCACAGTTGATGGGACTTGGCACCCTGCTGCACACTTTGGAACTTTTTTTTTTGACAACTCACACTTTGGAACTTTGCAGCGTGCATATACATATTGCAATAGTTCTTCACTGCAGCCCTGATTGTTGTTCTCTTCGAAACCATCTTCAATCATCTTAGACAGAATCATGATGGGAATATAGCCTGTATTGACGAGAAGGAATACAACCGTTGAAAAGGATTATTATATCCTTGTCATCACCTTCGAAGCCACTATTGATTCTTGTCAAGGTGATGAGAGGACATAATAACCCTTTTCAATGGTTGGACATAATCATGATGGGAATATAGCCTTTTTCGATTGAGATAAGAGAACTAATGTGGCTTTAACAAGGGCAAAGTAAGTTAACTTCTGTTCCTTTTGTTGGCTTAAATATTATGTTAACTTTTGTTCCCTTTCTGTTGGCTTATACATTTTCCTATTTTGTTTTTCTACAAGTTTGTTGAAAAAAATAGAAATTTACCTTGCAACAAGACTAAAATAACGTCAAAAGAGGTGGGACTGCCCCCAAAGTATATCCAAGCCATGGAGGTCATGCACATCACTCAACATTTCAGCTGACACAAAAAAGTATTCTAAGCTCTAGATACATTTTTGTTAGTTTACAACTTTATTAAAGATGTGGGATTTATTTCTATATTTAATTATCATAAAGATCAATATCGCTTTTAAATTAATAATAACAAAATGATGGATAATACTAATTTATGATTATGTAATAGAAATTACCTATAGTATTTTATTGTCTTTATCTTACTAATTTTATGTTTTTACAGATTGTAGATCTACTTGCATTAGGTGGTATAGAAAATGCAGGGAGGCCTGTACCTCGGCAGTAAGTTCTACAACTTCATCTCTGCAATTCAGCTTCCCTCCAAGTTCCAGAACCTCAAGCAGCTCACCACCAACCGTTTCCAACACATTAAACCAAACTCAATGGGACACTCGAGTGGCTTAGGCGTCGGGGCGGTAGCCTGGCTAGTTCCAAAATGCAAAGAACTACTATAACTCCTTTGATCAATCTTTTAATGTTAATGATGCTCACATTGTTCCTGCAGTTTCTTGAGGTCTTTGGCTAAAAGGATCAGAATGTAGCGGTGTTGTCCTCCGGTTTTGTCGACTCGGTCGGCGAAGTCGCCCGAGATAAGCGGAGTGGTTGAATATTTAATTATTATTTAGCTTTATTATTATAATTATTAGATTAAATTAAAGAGAGTCGAAAAGACTAATGGGCCTGACCTGTTAGCAATTGTAAACCCCTCATATAAATATGGGGCAACTATCGTGAGACAATCAAGAAAGAAATAATTTAGGATTTATCCCTCCGCTCTCCTGCCTCCCTCAGCGCCGCCGCCCCTAGACGCCTCCGCCGCCACAAGATCATCGCCCCCCGGCCGCCGCCGACGCGCTCCGCCGCCGCGCCGCACGGCGCGCCACCGCCGGGCGCCGCGCCGCGCCGCCCGTGCGCCGCCAACAGCGCCGCCTCCCTCGCCGTCCAATTCATCGATCTACGCCACGTCACCTCGCCGTTTCTTCCTCTCGTTGACCGGAAAAAGCGGGTTGTGACAGATTGGTATCCGAGACCACTCGATCCAATGCCCCACCACCCTCGACAATCCATCACGGCGAACGTCAACAGGATCATCGACGAGTACATCGCAGCCCATGGAGGCCAAAGCCATGGAGGCTAATTCAGCCCCATCATCGCTAAGTACATCCCGCCCCTCTAAGCGCTCTCTTCAGTCTGTAGACACAGATGAGCCCCTCCATCCGCCGCACCTCCGATTCCTCAATCCCCGCAGCCAACGGACAGTCCGAACTTTTATCTCGAATTCGATACTAAAATTCCCCAAGAAATTACTCCGAGAATTTCCACCTAAATTCTTGCCGAAAAATCCCGCGACGTGCCCGCAATAATATTAAATTATTTTTTCCGAGTATGATGGCAAGGGTGACCCTTCTCATTATCGCACAAGTGCGATAAATTTTTCTCGCTCAAGGAATTATTAATACGGTCGATGCAGCTCGCTTCCTTCCATCTCCAAGGGAACGCATTATCTTGGTTTATTCGTTGGGAAAACGAAGTGCGTCAACCAACTTGGCTAGAATTTTCTCTCGCAGGCTATTACCGACGCTTTTGGAACTCCACCGCACAATCATCTTGGTGATCCGACAAAGATCACGCCAGACGGGAGATTTGGACAGTACACTAATACGCTCACAGCCACGAACAAGGTACAACACCTCTCCTCCAAACAAAGCAGGCTATGCTTTATATTGCTTTGGGTTAGCACCCCCCGATTCGGATCGACGTCCAACTACATATCGAGACGCCCATAGCACCGCACGACGCCTCTATACTGCCTTCACGCCGACGTAACTCAAAGGTACGCACAAGAGGATATTCGAGATATTCAAATATCGGTTCATGGGTTAACCGCATATCCACTTGTCCTACCATGCAATTACTCATCAATATAAATGGTACCAATTTATTGGCTTTATTGGATTCTCGTTCAACACATAATTTATCGGATTCTGATTTGGCTATGAAACCGGGCCTACAAAGTTCTTCTTTACACCGTCCGCTCAAAGTTGCTGTCGCTAATGGACAATATATAACAAATGTGGGAAGGTATGATGATATTGAATTTTCTATTGCTACTGAAAGTTTCAAAGCAGATTTCTTCAGCATCAAATTGGGAGGCTATGATGTTGTTTTGGGTGTGGACTGGCCGAGTTCTTTGGGAAATATTGTCCGAATTTTAATAAACTTATTATGAAGTTCTAGCGTAGAGGACAAATGATCACATGGCACGATCCTGTCTAAAGAAACAGATTCTCAACCAGGTATTCATATACTTTCTCCTGATGTGCCAATGGATCCTCTGTTATGCAAATTCCAATAGCTTTTCAGAGAGCCTTCGGGGCTCCCACCTCAACGGTGTTATGATCATAGAATTCATCTTAAGGATCCCACTCAGCCAACTGTCGTTCGCCCTCTACCCTCAGATACAAAAAATAAACTAGAACGACAATGCTCAGACATGCTTCATCAAGGTATCATCCGGTATAGCACTTCGCCATTCTCATCACCTGTCCTTCTTGTCAAAAAACATGATCGACTTGGCGTTTTTGTGTTGATTATCGTGAACTCAATAGTAATACCTTGAATGACATATTTCCAATACCGGTTATTGCTGAACTATCGGATGAACTAGAAGGTGCTAAATTCTTCACCAAATTAGACCTCGCGCCAAAGCTATCACCAGTACGCATGCTTCCTCCTGACATTGAAAAGACAAATTTCGACACATCATGGGCACTTTGAGTTTTTGGTCATGACATTTGATTATGCAATGCACCTTCAACTTTTCAAGCTTTGATGAATGATATATTGGGACCGTTTCTGCGCAAGTTTGTGCTGGTTTTCTTTGATGATATCCTGATATTTAGCAAATCCTCGGTTCGAGCATCTCCACCATGTGGAAGAGGTTTTCAAGGTATTAGCATCTCATAATATCTTCTTAAAGAAATCTAAATGCCTCTTTGGTCAATCACAATTGGGTTATTTGGGACATTATATCGGATCTTTGGAGTGGCTATTGACCCGAGAAAATTGAGGCCGTCAATCCTTTGCTTGGCGCTCCCCACAACTCTCCGTGAATTGCGAGGTTTTCTGGGACTCGCTGGTTACTACAGAAAGTTTATAATGGATTATGGTACAATTGCACGTCCCTTGACTGATCTTCTTAAGAAGGACTCATTCTGTTGGACACCCTTGGCAACAATAGCTTTTGAGCACCTTAAGAGGACTTTATCATCAGCACCGGTTCTCCAACTTCCAGACTTTAATAAATCGTTTGTGGTGGAATGTGATGCCTCTCGGTATGGGTATGGGTGCCGCTTTTTACATCACGGTCATGGTCCAATTGCTTACTTTAGCAAACGTATGGTGATAAGTATAAAAAGTTAGTCGCTTATGAAAGAGAACTCATAGGATTTGTAACGGCCGTCAGTCAAGCATTGGCGACCATACCTTTGGGGCCGCCCATTTATTATAAGGTCGATCATTACGCCTTACGTACATTTTAGATCAACGCTTGTCCACGCTTCCGCAAAGATCAATGGGTTAGCAAATTACTTGGCTATGATTTTACCGTGGAGTACAAACCGGTAAATCAAATGTGGTGGGTGATGCATTATCTCGTCGAACACGTATGAATCTTCACTCATGGCTATTTTAGAAATTCAATTGGGGTTATTTGACCCTAAGGGAGGAAATTGCATTCAATGATGAAGCTATAGCCCTTATTGATTCTATAATCAACGGTAAGGACTCGTATGGGAAGTTCGCAATGGATTGATCTTGTTCAACAAAAAGGTATGGCTTTCCAAATCGTCCAAACATCTTCGACCATTCTCCATGCAATTCATGATTCAAAGACATGAGGGTATACGAGAAAACATTGCATCGATTCCGTCGACCTTCTTTGTCAAACATGATAAACGTATTATCATAGATTTTGTGAATGATTGTTTGGTTTGCCAACGCAACAAAACTGAACACCTTCATCCAAATTGACTTCTTCAACCTTTACCAATTCCAGAGCGATCCGGGAGGATATCTCAATGGATTTCATTGAAGCTCTTCCGAAAGTTGGATCTAAATCGGTAATCTTAACAAATGGTTGATCGTCTCTCCAAGTATGCTCACTTTATACCCCTTTCTCATCCGTATACAACAACTTCAAAGAGCTTCGAAAATTTTTCTCGAGAGATTGTTAGACTACATGGCTTGCCAAGATCGGTGGTTAGTGATCGGGATGTCATCTTCATGAGTCAATTAAAGCAAGAAATTTTCCGTCTATCCAACATTATTTTGTCACCAACATCGGCTTATCATCCTCAAGCTGATGGCCAGCCGAGGTCGTCAATAAAATTATTACGATGTATCTGCGCTGCCTGACTGGTGACAAACCAAAGGATTGGGTAAGATGGTTACCTTGGGCTGAATATTGCTATAATACTTCATACCATGCATCGACCAAAACAACGCCGTTTAAACTTGTGTACGGGCGTGACCCCCCTACTATCCGTGGTTATCATCCGGGTGAGACAACATTACCAGTTGTGGATGACTTACTAACTCGGCGGGATATTTTTCTCAATCGGACAAAGGTTCGCTTTGCGGTTGTCTCGGGATTATTATCGCAAATATTTTGACGCTAAACATACGTATGAGAGAATTTAAAGTGGGTGATTATGTTTGGCTCAAACTTTTATCTCGCTCTGTGGCAACCATATCTGATTTACACAAAGGCAAGCTCTCTCCTAAATATTTTGGACCCTTCAAAGATCGCGAAAGATCATTACACCAAGAATATATGCATTGAATTTGCCGCCAAACCCGTATACACACAATGCCTTTCATGTCGGATGCTCAAACCACACCGTGGGAGATACCTACGATATTCCGAATTACCTCGGATTCATGATGGCACACCGGTCCCTCGAACCTGAACTAATGCACAAAACAAGAGTCCGCCAGTGGTCGGTTTCAAGTGCTCATCAAATGGAAGAACAAACTTGCTGCAGATGCTTCATGGGAAGATGCTCAATTATTCAACAAAATCTATCCGGACTTCCACCGAGGACGAGCCGAATCTCCAGCGGGGGGAGAGATGTCGGACCAGTCGGCCGAGTCGCCGAGATAAGCGGAGTGACTGAATATTTAATTATTATTTAGCTTTATTATTATAATTATTAGATTAAATTAAAGAGAGTCGAAAAGACTAATGGGCTGGCCCGTTAGCAATTGTAAACCCCTCATATAAATATGGGGGCAACTATCGTGAGACAATCAAGAAAGAAATAATTTAGGGTTTATCCCTCCGCTCTCCCCCCTCCAAGCGCGCCGCCGCCAAGACGCCGCCTCCGCCCCTCCGCGCCGACGCGCTCTGCCGCCTTAGCCGCAGGCCCCACGGCGGGCCATGCCGCGGCCGTTCGCAAGCCGCCCCCGCTGCGCCGCCGCCGCCAGCAGCCGCCTCCCTCGCCACGTCAATTCATCGATCTACACCACGTCACCTCGCTCATTCTTCCTCTCGCGTTGACCGAAAAAACGGGTTGTGACAGGTTTTGAATTAGTCTTTAGTTTATTGTACATATAAGCCAACTATGCTTGGGTTAGTTTGCATGTATGGTAATCCTAAACAGGTTGATGTGCAATCTTCTGTTGTAAAATATCCTGAATTTCCTATGAGATGTATCGGAGACTGCAATAATAATATTATGTTGCTAGTGAAAAGCTGGGTCGTAGACCTGCTAAATTTAGTTGAGTTTCTAATTTCTTTTGCAATGGTTTGTGTGTTTTCTTTTACGGGCAGTGTTAATAGAAAACCACCAGTGCAAAATATAGAAGTAGCGTTTTTACAAGCGGTATATTCAATTTGAAGGATAATCAGCAGTTAGGCTATCTGCACCACGGTACGCCGCCGTGTACTCTAGTAAGTTTTACTGTAAAAAACCCCGTGTACTAGAGCACTTCAGGGATGCCAGCGTGGAGAGAGAACCCGAGGTGGGAGGGGGAGAGAGACGTCCCGTCGGCGAGGGGGCCGCTGGGGAGAGAGAGAGGGGCCCTCGCCACCGGCCCGCCCGCCCGCGTGCTCCGTCCCCCGCCAAGCTTGCCGGCCCCGCCACCTTGGCTGGCCTTCTCCGGCCCCCAAGCCGGCCACCGTGCGTTGCACGCCTACTATCGCCGCTAGCTCGTCAGGGCCGAGGTAGGGCGCCGGTGAGGACGAACGGGAGTGGGGAGCTAGGGGCGGATCTGGGGAAGGAAGGGGAAAGAGATAAAAAAATTCTAACACATGGGACCCACAAAGTATATATAAAGGGACGTAATAGAGTATGGATGAGTGCGGAAACTATGTATAAACCGGTGATCGAGACGGAATATTCCTTTTAAATGACGTATTTAAAGGTATACGAGTGCAGATAGCTTTAGTTTTCATGTTGATAGACACAGATCTAAGAGCATATCTAAGAGTATCATATATTCTCCCAATATCCATGTGTTTAGGACCTCCAAAAAACACATGGCAGTAGCCTATCACTACCACAAAATAGAATTTTCTTGGCGGCCAACCGTCAAGCATGAACCGCCAAGGCTAGATGGCAAGGAAATTTATTTTCTTGGGGGTAAGTAACCTCCAAGAAAACATGTCAACCCTCAAGGAAATATGTGAAAAAGTTCAAAAAACACTCTAAAAACTTTGTGTCTTCTAAGTTTTGAACTCAGAGTGTTAGACTTCGCATAATTGTTTCCTCACCACTACACCTCTCAATCATTTGTGACTACGTAGCTATCGCAATTGTTTTGTATTAAGTGTAGTGAATTTTGTAATGCATATTTGAAACTCTAAACGAAATCCTATGAAAAAAGTTTGAACATAAAAGTTTTACATCTTTTCAAGTACTACATTTTTGATATAGGTCATTTCTCCATCCGAGATCATTTGAAAAATTCATAAAATGTAGTGATTTAAAAAAAAAACGTTTTCCTTGGCGGTTTGCAACAACACTCAAGGAAATGGTATTTTCCTTGGGGGTTGACAACAACAGTCAAGAAAAAGATGCATATTTCCTTGGTGGCCTAGTAGAACAGCCAAGAAAATGAATTTCCTTGGAGGTTTTACTACAACCGCCAAGGAAATAAAAAATTCTTTTGATGGTTGGATCTTGGCACTCAAGGAAATACTAAACCCTCAAGGAATTTCCGTTTTGTGGTAGTGTATGTAATAGCCATGCCTTTCAAAAAAGAGGTATGCTATACAGTTTTTCGTGAACGCATGCTTCAGCCAGGGCCCTCTCTCTCCCAAAACAGATAATGCTTCACAGGGATAACGTTCTAAGTTCTGCAGTGGCAGTTGAACATTATCCGGATGAAGGTGCTCAGTTGCTTCACAGGGATAGTAACAAGAGCTTAGAACGTAAAAGCAACGAGAAGTATGTTTGCTGGTTTGAAGAAAAGGTGTAAGACCCTCTTAGTTGTTTTGCTGTTCTGAAAGGCAATCTCTTGGTGATTTCAGTCCCGGAATCTGGAGGAATCTGGAGCTAACCCTGCATATTTCGGTCCCAGAATCTAGAGCTAACGTACCCTTCGTCCAAAAGCACTTTGGCCCGTTTCACATTGGGAGCTAACGTACCCTGCATATTCTACTCGTGCCGTGTGCCATGGTGGTGGTTCTGGAGGGATCTGCAGTGCTTTTGAATTGTGTGCTCAAGTGCAAGATGACATGGAGCGCATGGCAGGTAGTATAGCTGGCAGCATACAAACAGTGGAGTTTCATAATTTCTAAAACTATCATGTCATGTGAAATGAAATTAAACTTGGACGAAACACCTACTCGTAATGGAGTGTTTTATTATGTGGTTTCATATGCATTTAATTTCATGACTTAGAGATAGTTGGTATTTGTATTAAGAGAGTTTCGTCTAGATAAAACCCATTTTTTCACTCTTCTCTTAAATGCACCATCATGTCAGCACAAATGCCTACGTGGTAGCCTAATTAATGCAAATGGAACTCTTATGACACCGCCACAAATTCGGTTCAAAGAGAATAGGTACCTATCGTCAGTTCCCTCAAAAAATAGGAACCGACCAATTTCGGTTTCAGTAATTTCGGTTGGGTTTCGGTATTTACCCAAAAATAATGAACAAATCTCGAAGAGCGATGAGCAGCAGTGTAGAAGCCTTTTGTTGGCTCTGTGCCACGGCAGGGGGCAGTCCGGTGGCCGATGCACGACGGAGCGGGGTAGAGGTGGGTAGGGAGAGGGGCGAGGCCACGACCGTGATGGTTGGCCCTATACCATGGTTGGCGGCGGTCCGGTGGCCGAGGGCATGAGGCACGACAGCGTGTGGGTGGAGGTAGCCACAGAGAGGGGCGACGGGCGAAGGCTGGCACAGCCGTGCAAGTAGGCTGGGAGCGCTAGAGTGGGTGATGGGCGGGCACGCGCCATGCGGGTGGGCACGGGACGAAGCCGCGAAGGCACATTGCGAGCCACGAGGGCGAGGCGCCGGGCGGGCGTCTGTGTGTGGCGACCGCGACTAGGAGTTTGGCGTGAGGGCTGAATGAGCTAGAGTTTAGTTGCGGGCCTTAGTTGGTGGACTGTTGGGCTTAAAACTTCGATAGGCTGCTGCCGGTGGTATTTCGATTTGTGTTCGGTACTTCGGTAAATCGAGGCTTAGAACCGAATTTATCTCGATAAATTTGGTACCTGAGAAACAGGAAGTGGACCAAGAACTGAACCATTCCATTTTTTCTATTTCTTACATTTTTTTATAACAAACAAATTTCTACGAAATTCGGGCTTGTTTGCATGCCTATCTATATCCAATGTAGTCCATATGTTTTTTTTATCTCAATCCACTTCAACACGCGTTGATTGAGATGGATAATCCTAACAAGCCCTAAAATGGGTCTAATACTCTTAATGAGAACAAAAATACTCCTATCTTTGACTGGACATGTCTTGAATGGAATGGCAATGCATCGGCCAGTGCCCGGTCGCGAGCACAGTTTTCTGTCTGCCGTGCATGATGCGCATGCATGCAATAATGCAAGAGCACTACTATGGGCAGCTCGATCGGCGACAACATGCACTGAAAAGAATAGGACGCTTGTTGGTTGCTGCAGCGTTAGATTCCAAGCTTCAAAGCACACTTCTTTTTATATATTGCAGTTGGAGGGGAATCATGCAGCTGGACTGTAGTACTACATTGCTATAGTAAAGATTCGTGTTTGTTTTTGTATAAAAACTGACTGATCAAGCGCGGTAAAGATCTCGCGTGATTCCTGAAACAACCTTGTGCTAAAAGTATATTATACTATCCGCCATTTTACCGATACCGTTTTACGACGTACATATTAACAATCTAAAAAATATTTGTCAAAAAAAATCTAAAAATCAGTTGATTATATGCTATACCATCTGCCATTTACCGTGTCATATGTAGGTTTAGTGATAGCATTGCAATATATATGTGCAATTATGTCTAAGAAATCAGTTAACTATCCAAATTACTCTCTTTTTCCTCGGGCTGCTTGGAAATTTATACCCGTCAGACGTTCTGAGAGTTTTGTCAAGCATTGGTGTATAGTAGTACCCGTGATCTCTGTCTCTGCACACAAGACAAGGTGGCGCTTGCGTCGCTGAGTCGGCAGAGAAATGATGCCCCAGGAGCGTGCATACTCTGAGACTTGGCAGTGTGCATGGGAGCATGGGACGGCACAAAAGCGACCCTCTCTTGGACAGTTGGACGGTGGCCAGTGGGCATCAAGTACTTGGATTTTTTCCCCCGATCACTTCTCCTATGGTCTTCAATAAAAACTCATCTTCCCGTTCTTTGCTCTCACTTCTCCTTCCCACCAGAACCAAACCAGAGACGACGCTAGCTGAGGCTAAACTTCCTCTCTCGCTCCACCTTCCACCCCAACTCAGTACCTGCTGCTAGCTTTAGTCGAGAACAAAATCAAGCAACCATCCGCTTTGCGTTCCACCCTTTCCAAGAACACGCGAGGGCCTCTAGCAGTTGCATTGCCTACTGACATGCGTTCCTCCCTTCTCGCCAGCCATTGATAGTTCATCAGTGGCCAAGGTGCGCAGCTCGTCTGTGCCATCTATCTATAGTTCTATACAGTATAGGCCCCTCTAAGAAATACTCCCTAGCAATTCATCGATCAATATCATGACTTTGCTTTTCTCTGCTATATACTCTAGATCCAGACACGAGTGTACGATTGATCTGACCTCCTGTTGAGGTTCTTGAACTCATCAAGCTAAAGTAAAACGTGAGATGACCATGAGCAGAAAAAGAAACCTCCGGACGACCAATGACAACCACGGTCACTCCGGCCGAATGAGGTATATGGTGTTGTTTCTCTGACATGAAAGAACTATATATATTATATATATAGGTACTTGGTACGTAGCACTAGTCTTAATTAGATATTTTGCATTTTGCATGCAAGCTTAATTTAATATAGGAATTGGAGCAACCCGGCTGCAATAATCTACGATGTGATGGAAGAACGATAGATATGAAATATCACATCGTTATTTTTTCTTGGTAGATATATGAGTGGAACTTTTATTCCTTCCTTTTGCATGCGAGATGTCAACCAATTAAGGAAAAATAAATCAAAGACAATATCATCTGGTCTGTAATCATTTCCTTCTTTCTTTGGCTTAAAGAATTACACGTACGCCTACATGTGACATCATAATTAACCGAAACAAGAACATGGTATATAGTGCTATTATTTAAGATAGATCAATACAAATACAATGTATCCTTAACTATGTTTATGTTTTCTTATATTACAGAATCTTATTCAGAATGGATGGTATAGGAAAATAAGGTAAGAAAATACATGTAACACCCTAAGGTTAACTTTACAATTTTCCCTTGCATTGCATGAGCATAAGCATCATTCATTCGTTGACATTCATGGGCGTGAAATTTCAATGCTCAAAAAGTGCTTGCAAGTCACATTTCAGTGCTCAAAAAGTGCTTGCAAGTCACATTTCAATGTACCTTAGTTTAGGGTCCTGTAGTTTGCTAACCAGGCCAACCAGTGCTTGATCCTTGAAGATGAAATGATATACTCAGGTAGCTCTACATTGCATATTTAGCAACTTTTGCTAGAGGAAGTAAAAATATCTAGTGAAAGTTATCACCAGTCCACTATTCCGGTGCTGACAAGTTCA
This sequence comes from Hyparrhenia diplandra, assembly GCA_015847255.1. Taxonomy (NCBI): domain Eukaryota; kingdom Viridiplantae; phylum Streptophyta; class Magnoliopsida; order Poales; family Poaceae; genus Hyparrhenia; species Hyparrhenia diplandra. Next base: position 84,292 of record JADLZK010007624.1, on the reverse strand, counting down.
TGCCATGTTCGTGAGGTTTAAGCTGAAGCTTCTTGCTATCGGGTTCTTGGCTCCTCCGTTGACCGTGTCATTGCCCGAATATCTCGACAGCACTTCTATAGTTGGTAGCCTAAGCCATGGCCTCAACTGGACGGTGTCCGATGGGCGATTGGAGCGAGTCTCCAAGAAGGTCTGCTGGAAGAGCATCTTTGGTTGGATCGGATCACCGACGGCAAATATGAAGTTCTGGCTCATCCCATCATGCACCTACTACGGTGTATCGCGGCTGTTCTGTTTGGCGCCGTTTGGGAGAGTGTGTGGGCCAGGCTGCTCACAACCCCCTACGGTTTCCTAAACCGACAACAGGTCAGGCTCCAACTTCGGCTGAGGTGGCATCAGGTACGGTTGGAGAAACTTCTTCCCACCAGCCCAACTTAGTAATATGATTCTTGCATTTACCAATTCTAGTTATATAGATGCATTCCATGATTCTTGCATTTACCAGTCAAGCCTAAAGTACTGGTTGATAAACTTCTTCCCACCAGCCCAACTTAGGAGTCTGCTGCATTCATGCATGTCAAATGCACAGGGATACTTTTTTTTTTTGACAACAAGGGATACTATTGATATTAACCAAAATTTAAAAACGTTCCTAGGGCTCCCTAACTAATATGCCTAAGGCTTCTGAACAAAAGGACAAGTGAAAGGTACCTAAGAAATGGACAAAGGGAGAACTAATATGCCATTTAGTCACTGTTTGGTTTGCTCTGCTAAACTTTAGCACCTACGAAATGGTTTAGTCCCATTTAGTCACTCCAAAGTGACTAAAAAGGAGTAAAGCCCATTTAGTCTTTAGCTAGCTAAACTTAGCAACCCTAACCAGTACCCCCTAATTATTAATGACAAAGCCAACTGGTAAATAGCAACAAACATGGATTTTAGTTAACCAGAACTTGCTTTTCACATTATATGTAGAAGAATGTTTACCTTACCTTAAAGGAAAGAAGGTTAATATTATCCCATCATAGTCATAATTGGTCAAACCTGATTTTTTTTGCACACTGTTCAAGATAAAAATTGGCTTGCCAATGCTAGTTGAAATTGATCTAGGCTTCTTAGCCCTCCCACATATGACTTCTCTAAGATCATGCATGCTAACCTGTAGCTTCTTCAGGAACGATGGGCGCTCAACTTTGGGATATGGGCAATCGCAACTCTACGTCTGCCGATTGTGGATAACAGGCAAGTGGGTCTCAACTTTGGCTCTAGCACTCGTGGAGGCCAAGACAATGAGTTAGGCGATGTTGGCTCGAACATGAAGATGCCCGTGCCACAAGCATTGTGCTTTATTGCATTCTATTTGCTGCCTCCTTTATTCATTAAAGTAGCCAAACTGCCCATTGTGAAGAAGATAGGCGAAATGCCTATTGTCAAGAAGATTCGTGACAGGGTTTGGCGCCAGCCAAGTTCACAGGCACCAGCACAGCCAAGTTCACAGGCACCAGCACCATGAGAAGGGTGCGGCGGGAGCCCTTACAGCCCCAACTTTGACACATTCACAGGTAATTTTCTTATCTGAAACTAGAAACTGTCATATTACTAAGTCTGATATCTTAAGGAGATTCAATGTTGATAATTCACACATTTTTTTTCAGCTCAAGGCTAATTGGCTCCCGGCATTTCAAGAATTAGTATCCATCTAGATGTATAGTATTAATCTAGATGTAGGAGATTCATGTAATCTCTTTATCTATCTTTTATCACAATGTTTTATGATTCTCATTTCAAGAACTTTATCTAGATGTAAGAGATTCATGTAATCTCATTTCAAGAACTTGGTTTGGTTTATGTTTATGGTGATCCCCATCATAACCAAACTAGGGCTATGTGTTGTGGCTTAGCAATAAAAGGTTTCTAGTAGCAAATATTTTTTGTGCTGCTGCCCTGTGGGGGTTGGGGATGGAAGGATGGACGTGTGTTGTTACTGAAAGTAGCAGCCATGCTCCAGAGTTGGAAAATACTATGTTTGCTAAACATTTTTTGCGAAGCATGGGGCATGTGATTGCTGGGTTGATACTCCTGGTACTAGGTGTCTGAGTGTTTGTCGTTAAACTCCTGTTTCATACTTTTGTATGGTTGGCAGGCTTTAGTAGCCGTTGGTCTTGTTGAGCTGGATGCAGGGTAAGGCATCAACAGTGGTGTTTTTTTATGGTAGAACCTGGTAGCTTTCCTCTTTCTTTGTCTAAATCCTGAAACATTCCAGTGAATGCTTGCTGGGTTCTGGGAAAACTTTTGTTGGTAGTCTCATTGCTAGTTTACTTGCTTCCTTTCTCGAGTGGACATTGGTGAGATCCATCAAGACTATTTTCAACAAAGTATGAAAATATAGTCATTACTAGAAAACCTAGGCGTGGCGGTAATTCATTAAATGTGAGAGCCTACAGCTTTGTTGTAGAGTGCACAGTCATAATTCATTAAATGTGATGAGCTTTGTTCTTTTTCTCGTCTATTTGTGCATATATAAAATATAAATGATAACTAGCAGCAATGAATTACCTGTGAAAACTTCTAGAATTTAGCAAATGTTAACTCGGTTTACATTTTGGGAACTTAGCAAACAAGGTATAAGGAAATGGTATTAGTGGGAGCTTATATTGATGTGAGTATATTCAGCGTAGCTATTGAACTTTACAACTTTTTTCTTCCACAAACTCGGAAGAAAAATGTAGGATATGCCAACTTGACATTTTATAAAAAAGTTTGAGGAGCATAAGTTTGAAAAGCAAATTGAGAAGATCAAAGTGGTATACTTCGGCTGTTTCATCACAAAGCTTGCAATTAAGTTGTTTCATTATCTAAAAGTGTGGAATTTTATATGGATCTTATCCTGCTCAGTCAAGTAGGACTTAGAAAAGGGGGAATTACCTTCCAACTAGAAAGACCAGCGCGGCTTTGCCACGCCCACTTTGAAAGATTGGCCAGTTAATCTATTTGATGCGTCGCTAGATTTCTTGTTACTGGGACCAGAAGGGGCTGAATGTCTTATCAATGCAGATGAGCACAACACATAGGCAGATGAGCCTATAATTAAGATGTTGAGTCTATCCTTAACTCTGAAGAATTATAACATAGATTATCTTATTTCCTTGCTGTTTTCCCTTGGCAGAACATGAAATCTGATGCTTCCATGAATGATGCATTTACACCTTTGATGCAACCTGTAGAATACAAAATGTCACTGCCTTAGCTATATGACTATATAATGTTTTTAAATCTGTCAAGGGAACAAAGAAACGGAACACTCTGTATTGTATATTCAGACAGACTACTTTTTGTAGTTACTAAGCTAAGAACAATGAGATGTCACTACGCCACGACACCGAATCACCATCAGAACGTCTGACGCTAAAATTTTTCTTTATTGATCGATGATCTGACGCTAAAATTTACTAAGAGACGATATGACGCTAAATCCTTGTTTACCGATATGCTACCTGACGCTATACATATTCAGATTTAGCGTTCAACGGTCTGACCCTAAAACTATACATAGCGTCACTGTGTCTGACGCCGAAAAAAAAATGGACCCCCGCATAGGTCAGTTGACCGAGCAGCTCACTACAACTATGTGCATGGGAAAATGATATAACATGTATATGTATGCGTGTGGGCTAATTTTATAGCGTCGGTAAACTTAGTCTTAGCAGTCTAGTTGTATATATGTATATACAGTATGTGTAGGTCTGCGTTTTATTTGTTTTAGATTTTTTTATTTAAAAGAGAGAACGAGAAGAATTAAAGGAAAAAAGAAAGAAAGAAAAGAAAAGAAAAATAGAAATAAAAAAATACACGTGCCATGTAGGCTTCTAGCCTCTAGGCAGGCATGCTCCCCCTTGCCATGTTCCTCGATCCACGTGCGAAGGCCCATCGGCAGCCCAACTAGAGCAAACACTAGACCGAAGCATTTCTGTCCGTTCGATCCAGATCGACGGCCAACATTTTATTGCGCTGAGACAAAACCGGACGATAGGGTCTGGGAACCCTAGACGCACGCCTCACTCCTCGTTCTCTTCTCTCAGAGCTGGTGGCCGCTCCGTGTCCCTCTCGTGCGCCGGCAGAGTGGAGGTCTGGCACATGGCCTGCCTGCTGCGCCCGCGCCCACGGCGGTCGTGCATGTGCGCGCGGCCTGCACCGGCAGCGGCCCGCGCAACCGCGGATGGAGCAGCGGTGTGCAACCCCTAGGTGGCGGCAGTCCTTGCAAAGTTCGCCGTCTCCCCACCAGGCGCGCCACGCGCGGCCGGCCGCCGCCTACCCCGGATCTGCCGTCGCCCGTCCCTCCTGCGCATGGCATCCTAGGCGAGGCCTGTCCTGGCGAGCAGCCCCTCCCGGCGCGGCATATCGCGCCGTCGGGCGCCGCCTCCCTAGATCCGGTGCCGGCGCCACCCGTCCTGCTCAAGGCTCGTCCTAACGAGCGGGCCCACTTTAGAAGCCGCCAATGTCGGATCTGGAGGAGCCCGCCGCCACGCCCTTTCCATGCCAGCCATTGCCGACGGTGAGGTGTGTCTCTGACTGCTTCTGCCTTCTCCTGGTCGAGATCTCTTGTGATATCAGTATCAAGACTTTGCTGTTAGAAGCCAAAGCATGTTCTGATTATTCTATTGTATTTGGTGGTGTGCTGATTGACACAATTGCAGTATCAGGAAGTGACTGATCATGCTGACTTGAAGCATTCTTAAGTTAGCTAACATTATTCCACGTATGTGCATATCTCATCATACTAATTTTCGTTCATGACTTGCAGTTCGACACTTACCTGTATTCAGAATGGACCTGATCTGAACTAAGCCCAAGTATATGCATTGTACGTGGAAAATAGATCTCCTTGTTATTGTCTTCCTGCAGGATTTAGATTGAATTTTGTTAATATATATGTCTGTAAAATATGGTCAAAGTTAGGGAAGATAATGGATATGATGGGCATTGCAAGTTCAGGTACTGCCGTATTGCTTGCTATCTTTATATGTGCATCACTTCGATCCAGTTGAATAGCCTGAAATAAAATAGTAGACACATGATGCTATTGCTCAACAAGAAACCTTCATTTTTTGATCCACTGGATGTGGTAATGGAATCTGAACTTGATCATGCCTGTTAATCTACATATCACCATTACTGAATGTAATTGTGTATTACTATGCAGATGAATAACAGGGTTGAGTTTCTTCCACTTGTTTACATGTTATGCTCTTGAAGAATAAAACTGCAAATATTGGGAGTTTTTCCTATTTTTATGATGTCAACTTTGCATATATCATTTATTGATAATATCTATTCAGGTAGCACCATTGGCATGAGTAGCACAAGTCCTAATTGACTAATTAAGTTTCTGTAGAGCATCTATTTACTACGTGACTTGACTTGCTCTGTACATAAGATTCAAAGATATGGAGAACCAAGTGTTTGATCTGTGATCCATGACCAATGTTTCTAATTAAACATATCTGTATTTATGTCGGGTTGATACTTGGAGCTAGCTTTTGATTTACTAGCACAACAATCCTTTCCATATGGCATCCCGCTTTACAATATTATATGTATTTTTAGCTGTTTAATTGCTGGGTTCTGATATCTAAATAAAAAGCATGTTTGGCTGTTATTTTGTTTCCTGCAGGTCCATGTTAGTGTTGCAGCTGCTCATGCCCTCATGTAAGTAACACAACATTGGTGCGGTAGCAGTATAGCCATGTCAATTCAGTTTCAGCTTTGAATTATTAGTTATTGAGATCTTTTGTCCATGATTAAAAAAGACAGCCAGCTGTTCATTTGGATTCATGTAAATAAAAGAGTACATATAACTATTGATGCTTATTATTTCTACATTTTTGTTCAGCAACTGATTGTGCCTTCTTGGGCAAATGCCATGGAATTTCTAAATGTCCTGGTCTTTTAAGTGTCCTGGTCTCTACATAAAACACAAAAAAGTCGATCATTTTCTTGCCATGTAGGATCAATCTTGCTATTCCAGTGCATGCTTGGTGATACTGCTTAATGTAAACTGCTTCTGAACAGAAAAGGAGCCTTTTTCTGTTTCTAGGAAATAGTCAAGTGTGCAAGCTCACTTGTTTAGTCAGGTAAACAGCAGTAGATGGATTAGAGTTACCCTTAGAGTTTAGGCAAGCCTTCAGATTGTTAAGTTTGCCTCACCAACTTCAGCTCATATGTGTATAACTTTATATCCTAGTTCCAACTATACCTTACTTTCTGATATTACTAGATATATTTCATTTTTTCCTGAATGAAAACTTGAAGAAACCCATGAAATAACTTGAAAGATTAATGTAATTAACTAATGTTTTGCCTTACTTCAGCAGATATTGTTTGTAAAGATTGTGGGAGCATCATTCACATTTCATTAGTGAAGTTCAAACACTTCAAGCATGAGGTCAGCACTCCTAGTTTCCCCGTCTCTGAATTTCTGTTAGGAACAATTTATGGAGTCTCATCACTAATGCATATGAGATTGAGATAGTGTTACATTGGACATACAAGGAGATTTGAGATATACATTATATGCTAACAGAACTTGCTATGTGAAACTGGCCATTGAACATTTAGAGTGTCAGCAGGAAATAGATGTGATAAAGTTCTATGCCATTGACAATGGTGTCTGATTGATTTATTATTTCAATGAATGGATCAATTATGGACCATCAACTTAGGACAATATCAAATGAAATAGATGTGGGGAAATGGATGTGCATGATGTCCTTGCTTCACACAAACCATTGTCAGCTCATATCTGTATTAACTTTATATCTTGCTTGCAACTACACCTTTATGGTATTACAATGTACGCAAAAACCAGTCCTAGAGCTATGTTAACATGTTACTGATTGCATACTTGTTGGTTTCAGGGCCTGCGATGGTGCTAATTGCAAGTTTGTGGATGATTTGCAACTCAAACCTGATTTAGGTGTTAGTTTCTCTTTTGGATTTAGGTAGCTGATACTAGACTTGTCATTGATTAAACATTACATGTTTGTATTGGTTGATCTTATATGAATGTCTCTTGGAGTGTTTGGACTTCATGATTGAATCTATTATTATGAGAAATGAGAAATGAGAAATGTACACAGTGATGTTACTTTTGTGTTAAATTGTTACCAATTGACCTTTTTTTTTTTTTAAATGCATTCAAATGATCTCGGCGAACCATTTGACGCTAAAAGCATTTATAATGTCAAATTGTCTGACGCTATAGAGTATTGGCAGGCTGTCTGACGCTATATAGTACTAGCAGGCTATCTGACGCTAGCAGGCTATCTGACGCTAAAGATATTGAGGGGCAACAGGTTGTCTGACGCTATAGGTCTGGTCTGACGCTAAAGAGTTTTAGCGTCAGGGCTTCTACAGCGCCAGCTGAAGTCTGACGCTATATGTTCTTAGGGTTACATTATCTGACGCTATATGTGGCTTACAGCGTCAGACCATCCGAGGGTAATTGGGGTGTTGTGGTGTAGTGTGTTACATTTACTAATGCAAGGATGTAGTGCCTGCCAAATTCCAAAAATATTTTCAGATTCGTATCAAACATTTAACTTGTGTCCATTTGTAGTTAAAAAGAGTAACAGGTATTATTACCTCAACAAAATCTGCATGCATCTGGTGTGCTTGACTGCCGCATTGATCAATCTTGGGAAGAGATTTTTGTTTTTTTTGATACATGCCAACTGAAGTTGTTTGCTCTCGCCGGCGAACCTAATACTTGATAAGACAAATTCAATTCAGTTATTGGAAGCTGCCTCTTTGGCTGATTGTAAGTAACATCAAGAATAGATTGCACCATTGCACTATCAGGGAACTCTCGTCTCTTTACTATGGGCAGATTCTGATTGCACAAATAATATTCCACCTGCAAGTTCAAAGTGTTTCATGTTTCAGAATACAATCAGATCAGATAAGCAAATTTAGAACTGACATATTGAGCTGAAACAACGCATAAGGGGAGAGAAGTTCTAAATCGACCAATTCATATTGCAATAAGAAAAAAATTTGCATATAAACAATTTCTCCAATAATATATGCCAGATTTTTCAAGCATAGTTAGCACTGGGAATTAGGGAATTGATTGTGATAATGTATCCAAGTAATTAATACCTAACACATAGTGATAAAATATGCTGAAGTGTGTACTCAATTGAACGAATCATTATATGCAGCTAATCAAATTAATCAAGAGGTTGTCAAAACTGGTGTCTCCAGTAGAAAAGAGAGAGTAACATTGTGAAATAAGAGCATTTGCTAATGGAAATCCAAATATTAGAAGGTGATGATATGGCCATTTCATCAAACATATGGCATGCAAACTTATAAGGATCAGGATAAGTGCAGCAGAGTAAAATATCAAATTGGAACAACCTCGACTGCTTGATTGACGCCAACCTCCTCTTCTTCACAGCCACAGTACAAGCACAGAGAGTCACTGAGGCCACGTCTCGTCGCTCGCAGTCGTGGCGTGCTCGGCTCGACACGCACGACGCCTCGCCCCTGCCGCGCCCGCAACTCTCCTGTGCCGGTCGCCAGGGCCGCTTGCCCCCACTCAGGATATCCAAAATACATTATTTATAATTAAAACTCATATTTATAATATCTTAAATAATAACTTGTTTACTTAGATTTTTAAATTTAATCAAAGTTGACCCACGAAAATATTTATTATTTGTCACTTCTTCTTTATATATGTGAATATATATGTACATATATCCACGGGTTTTACGGTATCGAGGCGGGTTTTAGTTGAATATGTGTGTATATATCTGCGGGTTTTGGGTATCCATTCGGGTTTCAGTTATCCGTTCGGACTTTGCGTATCCGTGGGTTTGGTTTTGGTGATGGATTTCCACCGAATCGGTTTTGGGTTTTGATTTCGGGTTTTGATTTTGGGTGCACAAAGTCTCCACCGATCCGAACCCGACCTATTGCCATCCTTAGGCGCATCTATCCGAGGCGGGGAGGGGGTGAGTCGAGTGGGTTCCACAGCATGTGGCCTAACGGGCAGTAGATCCGCGAAAACCACGATCGAATCACTTGTTTATTGGATGATATGGTTTAACGGGCGGCGTGGCCCAATCTGTTGCCCGTGTTCTGGAAGCAGAATTCCTATTTAGAGAAGATGTGTCTTGTTTTATAGAGATGGATAAATCATTCGGCAAGAGAAGGTATTCCTTGGATTTTCCTCCCTTTCTTGTCTATTGCTTGATTTTTTTGGTGGTGTAGTGTTTGGCAAAGAGAAGGATGTTTCAAGTGTTTAGTCCGGTTTTAGTCCTATGTTTCAACGGTTGTTTTCCGTTGTTTCAAAAAAGTAGATCGGGGTGTGTTTTCTAGTGTTTTAGATTGAAGTTTCAAGTGTTTCAACTACCTTCCGTGTGTATGTTTCATCTATTGATCCCTTCTTGTTTCAAAAAGTAGATCGGGTGTTGCTCTTGTTCCACCTTTTTCCTGCTACATGCTGCTAGCATGGTAGAGCCAGGTCGAGTCGAGCTCCCCTCATGGTTGGCATGGGTCTGTCTTTGGGCGCATGGTCGGCGCGCGACGAGGCGAGGGCAAGGAGGTAGATGTGATAGCTATCGGGTAGGTGTTCAGCCGGGGGCAGGTGTGGCGGGTCCAAGTGGGCCATGAAGGCACGCAGCAGGCGGGCGAATCATCACGTTCGGACGTCACGGGCGCTAGTGTGCCTGTTTTGTATCTGGAGTACTTCTGTTTATTTAATGAAAGAGCCCGGTTGATTTACTCACTCCCTCTCACAAATATTGCACATTTAAGATTAGGCACGACAACCAATACCAATAGAGGAAATTTCCATAAGTGTAGTCCCAATGAAAAAAAAACTCACACGGTTTCCATAGCAAAAGAAATCATCTATAGAAATCATTATTCGTAGTGGTAGTGTCTTGAGTAATAATTATTTTCTCTTTTTTCTCTCCCAATTCCACCAATGGGGAGGAGTTGCATTAACCCCATAGAAACTAGTGGTTTCTCCATAATGCAAATTCATGGTTTTCTTGTGCATTGTGTCAAGAGTAGACATGGTTTTTTTCAAAGAAGATTGAAACTATTTCTATGATTTGTGCTCTCTTCTCTCATTAATTAGGCTGTCACTTCACTATTTTTACTTAGTTGGCAAGCTATTTAATATAGATAGAAACTACAATTAATACTTAGAGTGAACTAAGAGCGTGTTTTAGTCAGTTCGATCTCATAAATGCAACCATAGCACCGAGTCCCGCACGTTGCGTGGTTGATTCGATGAAGACACCGGTCCTATCCATCAAACCCGCCCTCATTCTCTTCTATGTTTCCTGTGTGTCTATATTGAGAGAGAGGATGAGAACCGGGTTGCTCCCGGATGGCTAGTAGCGACGGTGCTCGCTCAGCCCACGCGAGTTTGAATCGCCAGGACCGCACTCGTGTGACTCACCGGTGGCAGTAGACCTCCAATAAATCCTGGCTCAGAGGCATGATTCCTCAAGCCCCTCTCATATGGCCATTAGATCTAGGAGGTGGGTGCAGGTGTGTGTGAGTGTGTGGGGTGTGAATCTGTACTCATGTTCAAATACTACATCATGGGCAAAGTCGAGGAGCTGCAAAAAAAAAAGAATTGAGAGAGAGGATCAGTAGTAGCTGGTAATAAATGTTGGGCCTAACTGTGAACACATATCCGGTTCTGCACATTAGAAGCTCAGGACGTGTTTAGTTTGCAAAAAGCAATCCAAAAAGTGCTACGATTATAGATTTCCATGCGGCCCGGCCGGCCCCGGCGGCCTGCCCGAGGCACGCTTTGTTTTGGCCCGGCCGAGCACGCGCCGCGGCCGGTGGTCGGCGGGCCCGGCCCGCCCGATGCGGGGGGCAGCGATGCGGGCTTGGGCGACCCTCAAGCACGAGGGCGCGGCGGCCCGGCACGTTAAGAAAGGGGGGCCGGTGTCAAATATACTAGTGATAATATTATACATATTTGGTATATTAGTCACGATATTTTTCTTATTGGTTTAATATTGTACATATCTTGGTGAGGCCCTCAATTTTAAATTGTCGTACATGTCATTTTATGTTATGCTTTTCATATGTTTGATGGAATCTGCGTAAAAAAATCATGTTTGAGTGTTTTTCAAAAATCCGCCCGTGGGCGGCCCGCCCGATCGGCCCGATTTTGGCCGTGGGGCGGGCCTGGGCCGACCCAAGGCACGAAGCCCGCGAGAGGCACGGCCCGTGTGGCCGCGGTGGTGGCCCGTGGCGGCGCGGCGAGCGCGGCCCGACGCGAGACGACGTCGGGGCGGGCTGCCCGGCACGGCCCGTTGGAAATCTATAGCTACAATTCTCCGTCATATCGAATCATTTGGCGCATGCATAGAAAGGATTAAATGTAGGTATACAAAATAACTAATTACCGCGGTTGGCTGAAATTAGCGAGACAAATCTTTTGAGCCTAATTACTTCATGATGGAACAATAATTACCACATACAAACGAAATGTGCTACGGTAACCGAGCCTAAAATATTTCACCTACTAAACACAACCTCAATACTAGTAGCCGTCACATTGTTGCGGGACCCACTCAAAGACATGACCTTGAGTCTATACATTGTGGGCGCTCTAAGACCCATATAGATGTGAGGCGATTCGGATGTGGATGGATGACTATACTCGCTCCAAAAAATATTTTTTTTCAAAAGCGAGCTTACCTCGTTCTTCGTTAAGGGAAGTCAATAACAAGCAAACAAATTACAAACCCATTCTCATGTCCATGGTGAGGCACCAAGGGCGAGACACATGAACACATGACACAAATCACCTACAAAAACGGTTGTGCTTCGAGTTTTGTACTAGCTAAGAAACAATTTTGCTACAAAGTAGAGATGGCAAATAATCGGCCAGGGCGCTCAATAGTGGCGTGATCCCCTAGAAGCACGCCGTGAGAGGCGGGGCCTCACCCTCATCGTGGATGGCGTCCCCGGGTTGCGGGGGTATCCTTGAGACTGGTCAAATTTGCGGCGATTTCATTCCTTCAAATCTCCCACTCGAGAGTCGAGACAAGGAGCACGAGGAGTCGAAGGCTTGCTTGAGATACTCGGGGCAACACTACGAAGTTTGTGTGCACCCGATGCGCGGGGTCGAGTCTAGGGGCGGCCCTAGGTGTCCCCACCATGAAAGAAAGAAGCAAGTTCCATACTTGTCTTGTGAATACATAGGATGCCATTAGGTGGTTGATGGACTCGTTTTCCTGCGGACAAAGAGCACATGCCGCACTAACTTGCGGCCCATGGCGCCAACGATGCTCGGCGGTCCACGGGCGTTCGTGTAGCGTGAGCGATGAGAAGAACTTCACCTTGGGCGGGGCGGGCGCTCTCTCAAATCTCGGTGGCACCCAACATCGGCGTCCTCCTTGGAAGAACGTGTTGCAAGCGAAGGGGATGGAGTAATTACCTCCTAAAGTCCACTTCCGGACTAGGCGATCTAGTGTGCTTGGTTGTAGCCGTACATTCTCCACTTTCGCTCGAAGAGCGGATGAACTTCGTCGATGGCTGTGGCGATCTACGCACTCGTTATATCTACGGTCCACTACTCCTTGTCAAGCGCCAAACGGACGGTCTTGGCTCGACCACTACGTCGGCCGCGGGGTAGAGGCTTAGTCCAAAGGAGGAAAATGCCATCCTCGGGAAGCCGGAATCTATCTAGAAAAGTGGATGCTCCCGTCGCCTAGGCGGACCGTGGCGGAGGCACACAACATTGTGTCAACCACCTTCTCCTTCTTGTTGTCCAAAGGCGGGCCATGGCATATCTTCTTTGAACATTTAGCTGCGATTCCCAATAGCCCACAACACAAAGCCGAGGGTACCGTAGGTCAAGTAGCCCTAGCCCAGAAGCTCCTTGGGCACGCAGTAATGGTCAAGCAACCATACACTTGCCTCCCGCCCTGCTATGTCCCTATTAGGGGCGGCTCAAACGAGCACGCCCACGATGTATTCACATTAGGCGCGAGTGAGACAACCGCCCCTAATGTGGATGAACATTAGGGAGCACTTGTTTAGGGGCGGCTAAGAAAACCGCCCTAGAGTCCATCACCGGCCGCCCCTAATGTTGCTCAATGTAGTGATGCCAACAACGATGCCTTCGTCTTTACCACGGCCATGGCGTAACAGACCATGGCGGTTTGGCGCAGCTAGGGACATCGGGGAGGGGCGATAGAGAGGAAGATCCCCAACACGTGCACAAGCCTTCGCCGACAACGCGCCGCAGCGCCACCGGATACCACCGTGCCCACAAGCTGCCCGATTACGCCCGCAGGGCGCGATCTAGACATCTAGGCTCGGATCCGGCACCTAGGTGCACAATTGAAACATCCCGGCCGGGGGCCTTGACCTCATCAAGTAGAGGATAAAGGATGCGTGGAGTCGCCATCCCCGCACCAAAGGGTCCCGGATCCGTCCGCGAGGGCCGAGGACCTAGTGCCCGGCCTGCATAGCCGCCAACACATGCTCGACACCCACCGGCGTCGCCTCGACACAGGGCCGCCGGATCCAACCGCCTACGTGTCGAATCTGTCCTCCTAGGCCCTAGAGGCGGCCGCGCGCAACGTCGCCACATGAGGAGGAAGGGGGACGAAGAAGTCCACCGCCACCACCACCACCACCACCACCACCACGCCCGGGCCCCGCTAGCACTACCACGATCCACTGGCTAGGGCGACCTCACCTAGTCCCGAGATGAGGTGGCGCCCACACCGGTCTGTGATGCCTTTGCGCCACCTAGGATGGCGAAGCTAGCACCGGGCGGGGCGGGCTAGCTCGAGCCCCCACCCACCCACCCACCACGGCACCGTGGCCGGTGAAGCCCTCTCTTGAATTTTAGCCGTAGATCTAATTGAGATCTTTTAGAAAGAGAAGAAGAGCTATTTTTTTTAACTTTTTTGACTGGCCTAACAAAATTAGAGATAGCTAGAGAGCATCATCCGGCCCAACCTAAAATTTTTCTGGCCTCCGTCCACGGTGCCACCATACCACGGAAGAGAGGGTGTGGCCACCGCCACTATCCGCGGGCTGGCAGCGCGGCCGGCTCCGGCGGCACCACGGTAGAGGGGATGGGATGGGGAGAGGGAACGCGGCGCCGCCCTGTGGAGAGGCGGCGGGCGTTTGATTGAACCACACAATGTGTAATGCGTGATGCTTGTGTGCTTGAGCACGCGACCCAGTCAAATCTCAAAAACAGTCCTTTACGCATCATATCGAAATAGTTAAGCTGCTCCGAGCGATGTTGTTGGCCCTCTATCTATCGGGCCCGGCTATCACCCAAAATGGCAACAGGTATTCCCCGTCGGGTTTAGCCTCCCATCCCGTCCCGTGGGGTGAAAATTTCCCGTCCCCCCCCGAAGAGGCTCACGGGGACATTTTTCTCCCCATCCCCGTTCCCAGCGGGGATTTCATACCAGACGGGGATCCCCATCCCCGCTAGGATAAAAGAATCGCTGAAATCGTCAATCAAAAAGCGTACAAAATGCTAAAAAAACTCATCTTGCGGCAATATTAAATAAAGTGTACAGACCACATATCCCTTTTCTGATTCCAACAATCCAACTCCACGGCTCAAAGGTGGCCAAAATGTAATGTTCGGCTTTGACATTGCCTTCCGTCTGCGAGCGAGCAAAGACAGTAGAGATATTTTGGGGGCGGGTCTCGAAGTCCGGACTGAAAGAGAGAGAGTAAGGATAGCCAGGGCGATCTCATCGCGGAGATCGAGTCTAGATCCATGCCTCGTGGAGCGCGGTGATAGGTGGTGGGCGGGCCGGATAGCATCAAGCTCCAACGATTTGAGCCTCCATGTTCTGTTGCATGCTCATCTATTTTAGTCGGGGCCTCGGGCGCTCGGCGTGCCGCCGCATGGAGATGCGGGCGGGTGCTCGTGTGTTGAGACTTGAGAGTGGAAGGTGGAGAGGAGAGGGCGTCGACACCTCGTCGGAGTCTCTCGTAATAGCGTCGCGTGCAGTACGGGGAGATTGGAGGCGGAAGCTAGTGGCGGGCGGGTAAATGGGAAAGAATGAGCGAATAGCTTTAGGGTTGGTCGCGGTATATATACTTGGCTGCGTGGGCTGGGCCTTTAGATGGGCTTTCATGGCTGGTTCACGCCTGCTTGAAGCTGCTTGTGGGGCGGGGACTCGGGGGATCGGGGCGGGGGATAAGCAACCATCCGTCCCCGTCGGCCGGACGGGGGATCGGTTTACTACCATTTGGATCCCCGTGGGGATGAAATCAGCCCCATCCCGTCCCCTAATAGGTGAATTCCGTGGGGAATCGGAGATCGGGTCCCCGTTGACATTTTGAGCTATCACTGAGCACCCCCATTAATGCCTCCCCCGGCTGAGCACCCATCAATCTGCCCCCACCCCCACCCAAGCTTTCACACGCTTGCGGCGCTGTTTCGGTTTATTCTCTCCGCGACTTGCGGCGGCGAAGTTCGTATCGTGGCTTGTTTCTTCTCGGCTACTATTCTTCGGGCGGCGGTTTGCGGCGGCGGGGGCTGGTGCTGCGGCGGCGTCGGCCACTATTTCTTCTCTGGCGGCGTCGCATTCTTCTCGCTCATCCGCTCGCCGTCCTTCGCCATCCACCGCGCCGCCACTAATTCAAGGTCAACACCGCAGGTACCCGACTTCTTTCGTTGTTTAATATATCTCTTGTTTTTAAAGTGAGTTTGATTATTTTAGTTGTGTGTGTTGTCTTTAGCTATTTAGTGTGTAGTGTAGTTTCAGTGGTTGATAAATGGATATGGCTGGAGAAGCACGATTGGAAAATAGTAGTAATTTCGCTCTATTTCTTTTGGTACCTTTGTAACTATGGAGAAGCGTGCCATTGCAATCTTTTTTTTGAGAGAGAAAAACATTACATTAATACATCAGTTATGTCCATACAGATCACCAGACACTAGCAACGCTACAGACTCAGGAACTTGTTCCTGCCACAATAAAGGACCATTTTTACAACCCAGACCCATGGCTGCTAGCGTATGAGCAACAACATTACAAGCCCGTGGGCAATGAGAGATAGTACAAAAGTTAAAATCATATAACATTTTTGATCGAATCTCTCTAAATAAAACACCCAAAGGAGATCTATCAAAAGTTAGATCCTTAACAGCATTCACCATCACGTCGGCATCAGTCTCTGTTGGGTGATTACTCAGCACAACACTTTATTGATGACCAAATGGTTTACAAAGGTGGCCATTCAACATGGCGATTACAAAGGATGTCAGGGGGTATTTATAGGCCCCCCTGACTTCGTATTTGTACAAGATTTCTAAGAATTCTGATATGATCTTCTATGATGTGTCTTTCCCAGCGAAGATGAAATCTTTGTCTTCGCGATGCTTCGGATGAGATTTCTACCTTCGCCACGATCTTCATCTCTTTAGAAGATGTTTCTGTAACTGGATAGCGAAGTCGCCGTGGTCATCTTCGCTTGGATTCGCGATCTCAGTCTCTCTAAGTTCCCACTTGTCACTCTTCTGCGAAGCTGATGACGTGCGAAGCTATCTTCGGTATAGAACTCAGCTTCATTTTGCAAATGATCCAAGTATCCTGAAATCTTCAAAGTTTGGGACAAAAGTTATAAAAGAAATCAAAGTTAGATCCCAATAGCGGCCCCTAGTGGGCGAAGGGCGACTTCAAAGGCACGAAACCCACGAATCACAAGTTTTCCTAAAAACTTTGTTTCGATTCAAAAAACGTCGTCCCCGGACTTTGAAGTTGGGCTTTTGGATTTTGTCTTCGTGGATATCTTATTTGGTTTTTTTTTTTTTAACGGCTAGTTTGACCGTTTGACCGAAGGGGTCTATAAATAGCGAAGGACCCCCCTCATTTAATTCATCTTTTAGAAGAGGGGACACCCTTTTGAAAATTTCCTGTGTGACGCGAAGTCGATTTTGCGAAGCCTGATTTCTTTGCGAAGTCAATCTTTTTAAGGTTGAGTTGAAGTTTGCTTCGAGGTATGTTTTTGCGTCGAAGTTGTTCTTGCGCTTTGTTCCTTGTGCTAATTTGCTTGTATTAATGTTCTCTTCTCTCTCCCATTTTTTTCTCGGGATGGCGAAATTAATGAAGACGTTGTTGGATCTCAAGGAGAAGAAATAGAATAGTCCGGATCTCACAATCAAGAGAATGAAAACTCGAAGAAGGGCTCGGTGATGTTTACGCTCGAGAGTTAGAATTGCTCTGCCGGATGATAGGATTTCTTTGGTGTTTGGTCATAGTAAAATGACTCAGTCAGATTTCGAGAAGATGGTAAAAGATGGGGTTTTGAGGGAGGGTCAATACAGGCCGGCGGAGCCGGATGATAAAACTCCCAATCCTAAACCTGATGAATGTGTAGTCTTCAGAGATTTGTTCACAGCGGGTCTTCGCATGCCTCCCCAAGATTTCCTAGAAGAGGTTTTTAAGAGGTACAATATTGAGATGCACCATCTTACACCTAATGCTATAGTCAAACCGCCGGTTTTCTTATGGGATGTCGGAGTCAAAAACGAAGCCGAACATAGATGCTTTCTGCTCTTTGTATGAATTGCATACACAGTTTCGTTCGAGGAAGATTGAGCGGCGCCTTTGTGAAGCTTTATTTTGGATGCCGCGGCTTTAAAACTGCGCCGAGGACGAAGCTTGATTTCTCTCCCTCGAAGAACAAGTGGGCGGATGGGTCGGTATGACCCCTTTGGTTCTACCACAAAGTTCCTATGGTTGAAGAAAACCGTGGTAGAAAAGGAGTTGTTAAGGTTTACCCCTTGGCTTCGCGTATGCACAAAGAACGCTTTGTATGTAAGCCAAAATCTTCTAAGTCAAAAAGTTGTTACGAATGTTTGAAGGCTTTCAAGAGGGTTGTTTCTCAACAGTCAACCCGAGATCTTGTTGAGGAATACACAGCTGGCGGCGTCGGCCACCGGCTTGGCGGGGATTTTCTTCGCTATCACGCGAAGAAAATTAGGGATAAGGATTATATTTTCCCAGACAGAGATACCGTGATGCCTTCACGGTTTAAAAAGTGAGGAAAGAGTTTGTTCTTGCGATGTTTAGAGCAGAGCCGTGGATTTGCTGGGAAAGTATCTCCACACAGAAAGGAAGTTGATGGATGATATTATTGGCGAAGATTATTTTAGGCTAAATCGTATTTTTGATTTGGCCAACATAACTTATAAGATTCATCCACCTCCTGCCTATGCTCGTAAAAAGGATAAAAAGGAGGCTGACAAAGATTTGAAGAGGAAGAGAAGTGACACGGCGAAGCCGTCTTCTTCAGCCAAATAAGACGCGAAGGCCAATGTCACGAAGCCTCAAAAAGAAGAAGGCTAAGAAGGTAGTGGCCTCTTTGCTTGACAATCTAGACTTGTCGACAGTGAATTTGATGCTCCATCGCTCGAAGCTCCCGTATTTGGTACTTCTCTTCAAAATTTAGAGGTGAGGGAGATTTGCAAAGTTTTTTCTTCAAGCTGGGTTAACTCCATCACTACTCACTCCGTTAGGCGATTACTTGCAAAATTTTGGTGATTCGCGAAAATGGGTATACGGAGGTGGTGAAGGTTTGGATAATGCCATGAGTGAAGCTTCGCCTGCTGGTACTGCTTCTCCCTTTTCGCCTAGACTTAGACTCTTAACTCATAATCTTTCAGCGAAGTTGAATGTGACAACTTCTGCTTCATGTGATGACCATAACTCTCTAGAGTTAGGCGAGTTAGCTAGAAAAATTCATATAAGTCATTTGTCGGTGCACACGTAAACATCCTTACGAGACATTTGTTCTTGATCAAAGCGAGCTGTGTTGGAGATGGCTGCGAAGCTTGTTCTCTGAATCTGCGACAGTTCAGGAAACTGTTGTAATTTAAACTACTATGTCAAAGGATACCGCCGGTATCTGTTCCTTGTTTATCTTCTCTCTCTTTTTATATGTTTATATACATGTGTTAATTTTTTGTTTTGGTTTCCTCTTTTTTTTTTTTTTTTGCATCTTAAAGGGCTAAAAAGGCATCAAAGTTATCAAAGAGAAACTTCACAAGAAAGGAACCAGGACTGCTGGGTTTACTTTTGATGACTTTGATGATGTTGTAGATGAGGAAGGCGAGCTTGAGCGGCGAAGTTGTTTGTCGAATTCTTTGGTCAATGTTGATGCTCAACAAAAGATTCCATGCCCTCTTAAGGATGGTGAATTTTTTTTTAAGTTTTCTTACTTTATCTTATACTTTTTGTGTTTTGAGATTATGTATGTGATTTTTTTTTCTTTTTGTAGCTCAATTTTTTCCCTCGATGCATCAACCTCGTCCAAAGAGAAGACTATCAATGTTGGTTCGATGAAAGATGTTGTCGAAGATCATCCGACTCCTCAAGTAGCGTGGATGGTCAAGAACTTACTTCTAAGGATGTTTCAAAATCTTTAGAAAATACCTTGAAATTTTGTTTTGATAGCGGAGTTAACTTGGATGCATATAAATTTGTTGGGGTTGGAATTGATAAACTTCGACTTCTTCCAAAGAAATCGAGAAGCAAATCAAAAGTGTATTGACGATGCCTTTTACGTTCACGATGCCGAAGGTGAATTGGCGAGGATGAACCCACTAGAACCGGCCGATCTTTGGTATAAACTTGATGTATAAGGTATTTTTCTTTATCAAATGTATTTTTATATGTGCGAAGTCGTTTGTTTATAATCTGTTTCTAACTGATTTGTTTTGTATGTATAGGGTGTTCTCGTCAATCGTGGGCTCGGGAAATCTCTTGAGGATAGTGCGACTACCTTCATTTGTTCGTGAGAAGTCACTCTTGAGTGAGATTGATTCTTTGAAGGCTCAACTTGCTTAAAAAGAGTTGGAGAGAGGCAAAGCCGTTGATGGCCGGCATAATCTTGACCAGATTGTACCATGGAGCTTCGGACACTATCAAGGAAAGAGAAAATGAGCTTGCTCTTGCGAAGTCTACCATTGATACTCTTAGAAAAAGAGAAGGCATCTACGGAGAAAAAAGAAAATCGAAATCGATGAACTTCCGAGCGAAGGTTTGACAGGACTTGGGAGCTATGCAAAATGAGGCTTATGAGAAGTGGGGGGCTATGCTGCGGATCCTTCTTGGGACCTTGGAGAGTACGACCCATTTTTTAGTTGGCTTTGTAGGCAATATGAGGATCTTGGAGTTATGGTTCAAGCCGCCTCAGACACAAGTGTCATGTATTCTACCCGCGCGCTTCTTCATCTCATGAAAGAGGCTAAGGATCCCTTGTATGATGCCTTCGCTGCAGAGTCTTTCAAGTTTCCCGGAGATGCTGTTAGCAAGATTTCTCCACGCACGCACTTGCTATGCAAGAAGTTTTTTGAACAGTATTGGTGCAACCGTGTGGCGGGAACATTGTCTTGAGAAAGTGAAGGAGAAGGCGAGAAGGGTATTATGCTTTTCCCTCTTTTTATTAAATTCTGTTTTCTTTTTTATCTTCTTCTTTTTTCTTGTTTTTTTAACTTTGTCTTTAACAGATTGAACTTGACATCTTACAGGAGGAAGAAAACTTGAAGAAGTTGAAAGAGGAAGAAGAGAGGAAGGCTCGCGAAGTTGAAGAGAGGGAAAAAAAAGCAATGTTAGTGAGCGAAGGGGCTAGCTATTTTATGGATTAGCTTTTGTTTTGAGTGTTTTGAGAGGGGAAAGAAAACTTATTTGGCAAGAACTGTTGTAAATCTGTTAAGTTAACTGTTTGTCTGGTACTGTTTAAACTTACGGTTTATGAATCTACTTGAGAAGTTGTTACTATTATGATGTTATATTTGTGTTTGTGATTTTTTGCGTTGAATTTTGACTCACGGAATATCTGGCGCGGGTTCCTCAAGCGGCGCTGCGAGATATTATTCTGTTTTTGCCTCTTATGATTGCGAAGGATAACTTTGTTTTGAGACTTCGAATTTTTTGGAGGCTTCGGTAGTATTGACATTGGTGATTTTGTGGATAAACGCCTTGGGAAATCTAAAACAAAGGATTCTTATAGGATGCCTAGGGTTGTTGATTTTAGTCTTTGTTGGACGGGTAACATTTTTGTAGCCTAAGCTTTTTGTTTTTGTTCTAT
Organism: Hyparrhenia diplandra; assembly: GCA_015847255.1. Lineage (NCBI taxonomy): Eukaryota > Viridiplantae > Streptophyta > Magnoliopsida > Poales > Poaceae > Hyparrhenia > Hyparrhenia diplandra. The sequence continues at coordinate 63,187 of JADLZK010007624.1, read as the reverse complement.
CTTTGTCATTTCTTGGTTCTTAAAACACACATATTTTTTTTTTTCAGTCATCGTGCTCAAGTGCGTCCCCAAGCTTTATCTTTGGGGATATTTTCCAAGACACGGCCGGATAAGATAATAAATGAAGTTGTTGAAGATATCTTGAGCGAAGCGGCAACTAGTGTTGCTTACGAAAGAATTTTGAGTGTTCAAACTTTGTACATTAGTGTTGTATGTAACTTGAATAAATGCTTTGTAAGATGTATTAATATATATTTTTTATGAATTTTTTTTTTTAAGTTTGAGACTTAGAAAATTTGTCTCTTTGTAATAGTGAAGATTTTGTCTTGAAGGAATTATTATTGTTATTATTTTTTTGGGAGTATGAACGAAGTCTTTGATTCAAAGCCAAAATTCTCCTTAGAGATTTTGAAAACGTCGTCCCCTTCTTTTTTCTTGCGATGGGAGGCGAAGACTTCGATTTGAAACCGAAATTCTCCTTAGAAATTTTTTGAAAACGTCGTCCCCTTCTTTTTTTGCGAAGTGGGAGCGAAGACTTGCGATTTGAAGCCAAAATTCTCCTTAGAGAAATTTTGAAAACGTCGTCCCCTTCTTTTTTTGCGAAGTGGGAGCGAAGACTTCGATTTGAAGCCAAAATTCTCCTTAGAGAAATTACGAAAAACGTCGTCCCCTTCTTTTTGCGAAGTGGGAGCTCGAGACTTGATTTGAAGCCAAAATTCTCCTTAGAGAAATTTTGAAAACGTCGTCTTGGATTCTTTTTTACGAAGTGGGAGCGAAGACTTCGATTTGAAGCCAAAATTCTCCTTAGAGAAATTAAATAGGTAATAATTTTAGTTTTGTACTTAAATTATACCTACTTGCTAATTATTTCGTGAAAACTTTTAGCCGATGCTAAAGCATTTTCCTTTTTCGGCTTTGTAGTAAATGGGAGAATGGTAAAGAATGCACAAGTTGGGGAAACTACTTTCTCATTTATACTTGATATGAGAATTTACAATAGAGTACGCCTCGCTAAAAACCACTCACCACCGCAAATGGCTTCCCGAGTGGAAAAAGAGTGCAGCTCTTGATTGAAATGATAAAATGCTTCTAAGAAATTGAATCTACTTTGCTTATTTACAAAAAAAAACTTGAAGAAAGAAAAATCTAGGGATAATACTTGCGAAGATCCTTAATGTTCCAAGTGTGGCTTAATTCTTCTCCCTTGAGGTTCTCAAAGTGGTAAGATCCTTGCACATTTGATTTTTGTTATGACAAAGGGCCCTTCCCATTTACATTTGGAACTTTCCCACGGTATCTTCGTTTCTTTTCCTCTTGAGCATGAAGTCTCACGGTTGTAGTTCTCTTTTCACTACTTTCTTGTTGTACCATTTGCTTGTTTCTTCTTGGTATTTTAAAGAGATTCATCACGACTTGGTTTCTTTCTTCTTCGAGCAAGTCTTTGCTTGTCTTTTGATCTTCTTCGCTTGTTATTTCGATATTTGTTCTTGGACCTTGAATTGTATTTCCTCTGGAGTCATTGCTTCATCTCCATATAATAGCTTGAAAGGTGTAAACTTTGTTGATTTTGAAGTGGTTGTGTTGTGATTCCAAACAATTCTTGGTAATTCTTCGACCCACTTTCCCTTTGGCAGTCCTACTAGGTTCTTTGAAATTCCCACACATATTATGCCATTTGCTCTTTCGACGGCACCATTTGATTGAGGATTTCGGACGATGCGAAGCAAAGTTGAATTCCCAAACTTTCACAATAGCTTCTAAAGTCTTCGCTATCGAATTGAGTTCCATTATCGAGGGTTATGTGTCTTGGGACTCGAATCTGCTTGAGATTATATTTTGCCAAAGAAACTTCTTCATTGTTGTTTGTTGGGGGAGGCGAAACCTGCCCACCCCCCTACGCTTGGCCCGGAAACGAGCCTAAGATGGCGCGAAAAGGCGGGATTCGGATCAAGGGCCGAATGTGTTTAGGTTCGGTCTCGGCATACTGGCGGGTCCGGGAGATAAAGGGCTAAAGCCCGAAGGCGGGAATCTCGTAAATTACGGGCGAAGGCGGAAGCATTCGGCCGTCGCGGGCCGCCGGACGTTCGTCCGGCAAGCGTCGTCCGTAAGCGCGATAACAGAGCGAAGGCGAGGGCTTTCGACTGGTTGGCGAATGTTAGGCTTCGATGCGGGGCAGCCCGCGTGGGGAGACGAGTCGGGCGGATGTGTCGGCATTCGGTCGGGTATGCCGGGGGGCTCGAATCCCATGACTATCGCTCCTCACCGACGGGGCAAGAACCCGACGCGGGTTCCCGGGCTTCGGCTCAAATGGCCGAAACCGGTTGCTTTCGGCCGCATGGTCGGACGGTGATGACGAATGTCTCTTAGTCTTGTCTTGCGGTAATCGTGGTCCGTTGTCAAGCGGCCCATGGAGGGCGGGTGGGATCGCGAGGGCGGGGGGAAAGACCATATTGCCCCCAATCAACGGCGGGGAGACAAGCCGGGATATAGGGTTGTAAGAGGGCAAAATCAGAATTGTAAGTAGTCTACGGACTATAAATAGGCCCCCAAGGGGGGATTGTAAGAAGAGGGAAGAATTAACGAGAAGAGCGCCCCTTCGCATGCACATTCGTGTAACCATTTCAGTCTCGTTGCGTGATTCGTCCTACCAGGGGGTAGCCTGCTTCGGGGCTACACCAACATTGGCGCCCACCGTGGTTGTGCAGGTAACCCATGGCTCCAGGGCGAGGTAGACCCAAAGCGGCGCCCGGCTACCGGCCGGATATCCTCCCGGCGGATCCTCCGTCGGATCCTCCGACGGAGACCGTCACTCCAACGGGTCGGGGCCGGGCGAAACGTAAGATGCGGGACATAGGCCCCGGGCAATAACTGGTCAAGGCCCTTCCGAAGCAGGAGGTGCCGAAGCTCGAGAAGATGAAGAAGACTCAGAAGAAGAGCAGCCACTAGAGCGCGAAACAGCAGGTAATGAGCAGGAACAACGTTCCAAGTTAATCCAAGAATTGAGCCTCGAGACGGTGAGCTCGAGAGAGTTAAGGCTCGGAGGGACGCAATGATGAAAGGAGAAGCGACCAAGCGGAGAGAGGGATTCGGTGCGGGAGCCGAGTTGAAGCTTGCTGAAATTGAGAAAGAGAATTTGCTCCGTGAAATAGCTCAGATGGAGAAAAACACTGCACCATCCCATGGAGGGTTAACGACCGGTTTCGTCGCGGATAGGGAAGTCGATCCGGTCTCACCGCTCGCGCCGGAATAACAGTTGAGCCCATGGCCGATAGGGTACAAGCCCCGTTGCCATCATTCAATGGGAAATCGGACCCAAGGAAGTTCATCGCAAGCTATGAAGCCGCAGTACATTCGGCAGGGGGGGATTCGGTCACCCTGGCAAAATCTCTCATAATGGCGGTAGAAGACATTGCGCATGAATGGTACATTGCCCTTCGTCCGCTTTCGATAAGAAATTGGAAGCAGCTGAAGGAACAACTGATCATCACCTTTGAAGGTTTTTCGGGCCTTGAAAAAGGGAACCAGAGATTTCACGAAGCTCAAGCAAGAGGATGGAGAGTCATTGACACAATACCTCGAAAAGATAGTACGCTTCGTGCTCGGGCGCCGAATGTATCGGATGAAGTAGTCATAGCGGCGGCAATCGAAGGCATGGCTATAGGTCAATGCGCCGCACAACTAGACGAGAGGAACCCAAAACCTTGGCTGAGCTATACGATCGGATCAAAAGTTTGCGAGGGAGTCCGAAGAAGGTCTGAAAAAGAAGAAAGGCGACAAGAAAGGACGAAAAGCAACAATCGCCACATCCAAACGCAAACAACAGCCAAAAGGTGGCAAGACTCCTCGCCCGGTCAACAACGTGCAAGATGATTCGGCTCAAACGGCCGAACCCGTCCAGAACCGGGATCCGGGGGGACGCCTCAAATTCAAAAGCAAATCGGTCCAACCGAGGTGGCCGGAGCTCAAGGGGCAGAGGTCGTGGAAGAGGCCGGGATGGTCCGAGAGTACCGTCTTGTTTCGCGTGGGCGAAAACATGGGTCATTCGGTCGAGGCGTAAGTATGGGCGCAGATGGCCAAGGAACAAAATCAAAGGACGAAAGCTCACAAGGTAGCCAAGCACCAAAGCATGTGTTCAATATGAGAGAAAAGCGGGCGTACGGCCGAATGCATATTTCGGTTATCGAATACTCGGCGCCACCTCCGCCTCCGTTAGTACAAAGAGGCCCCCATGCTCCCGGCTCACCATAATCGGTACTCACGGAACTACCCGGTTACATCCCGCAATCCCGGCCTCCGTCGATGGCGGCGTCTTCTCCGTAAACCTTGAACAACCGCTCTGAGAATGAGAACATGAAGCCCGAAAGTAGTCGGGAGAACGAGGGGTCGTGAATTCGGTGCTCCGTCTCAAATACACATATACGCTATCACAGGCGGATCTAACCTCGAGCATGAAAACAAAAGAGCCAGAAGGGATTATGTAAGAAGAGTGCACACGGTAACACCCAGGCTGCCCTTGAACAGGCCAGCATGGTCAATGGTCCCGATCACATTTGATCGAAAGTGACTTCCGGCTAAGAGACTACCCGCATACTGACGCGTGCGTCGCGGCGCAAATGTGGATAAGTTCACACTTCATAACATCACGATAGACAATGGAAGCTCGGCCGAGACATTACGTTTATCAAGGCCTTCAAAGCATGAATATGGAACGGAGGGGACGGCGCAACCGGCGGGTAATGCCTTGTTTGGTTTCGGGGGAAAAAGGATAGACACGATTGGAAAGAAGGACATCGCGGTGACTTTCGGTGAGGTGGGCCTATGCCGAACCGAAATCATCACATTCGACATAGTCAATATAGACTATCCTTACACGATCTTCGGGCGGAGGTCATAAGCAAGTTTGATGCGGTAATCAAGCGAGTTTCTTGTGCATGAAGATTCCCTCCCCCCGGCATAGTGACCGTATGGGGAGATCGGGGAGCGGCTCGGAAGATAGATGCAAGGCCAATACGGATACGGCATGATCAACGAGGTAGCGGGGCCGAAAGAGAAGACGATGAGAAAGAAGAGTCGGAACCCAAAGGCTGAAAAAGGTCAAAGAGCCGAAAGTAGAGTCGGCGAATCCACAAAGAGGGTCCCGATATCCACCACGGGGGCACGAAGAGAGATTACAATCGGCTCGAGCTCAACGGACGAGGCCGGCTCGGTATGCGCATTTCTTGACTCCAACTCGGATGTGTTAGCATGGTCGGTGAAGATCCGAAAGGAGTAAGCCCGAAACCTAGCTTAGCATAACTTGCGTGGCGGCAACAATGAAGCCTAAGAAGCAGGGCTAAGGAAACTATCAGGAAAGAAGCGGCTGCTGCAGCTGTAGAGATCCGAGAGAGACTTTCGGACGGGGAGTAATTAGACCAGGTTCAATATCCCGAATGGTTAGCTAACGTAGTCATGGTTCGAGAAGAAGACATCGACCCTATTATCAAGAAATGGCGAATGGGGCGTAGACTTCACCGATCTAAACAAGGCATGTCCGAAGATCCGTACCCTCTCCCGGAATAGACACCCTAATTGACTTAGCCTCGGGCTGCGAAAGGATGAGTTTGCTCGGCCGCTTTTTTTTTGATACCATCGGATACACTGAACCCGGAAGACGAGGAGAAGACAAGCTTCATCACTCGGGGGAACCTATTGTTTCAGCGAATGCGAGGGTTTGAGGAATGCCGGATCCACTTTCTCGGAATGTCGGATGAGGTGTTTAGAGAGCGACGAGAAGAAGAAGAATCTCGTAACATATGTGGACGATATAGTAGTCATCGGCGGACTCGAAAGAGTCGCACATCGGTGACTGAAGGAAACTTTCGCGAATCTAAGGCGAAGTGGGCTCAAGCTAAATCGAAAAAAATGCATCTTCGGTATCACCAAGGGTAAAAATCTTTGGGATGTTTAGTGTCGGCCCGGGGAGGCATAGAAGCGAATCCGGGATAAGATCGCGGCAATCATAGACATGAAGCCTCCCGGATAGGCGAAAGAAAGTCCAGCGGCTCACGGTCGGCTAGCGGCTCTTAACGATTCATCTCAAGGTCGGCCCGAAAAGGTTTACCCTTCTTCAAAGTGCTAAAGGCGGCTCGGATTTCGAATGGGGACTGAGCGACAAAAGGCTTTCAAGACCTGAAAGACTACCTTACCAATCCGACGACCATGTCGAAACCATCCCCAAAGGCATGTTATTGTTATATTTAGCAGCACCACCGGTCGCGTGAAGCGCCGTCCTCGTCGAAGAGAAAGAGCGGGACAACAAGCTCAAACAGGTTTCCTATTTATTACGTATCCGAAGCCCTTTCGAAAGAAGCTAAACTTAACTACTCGAGCTAGAGAAAATAGCTTACACGGTCCTAATGGCAAGGCGAAAAGCCGAGGCACTACTTTCGGGCACACAAGATTCGGGTTGTTTCCTCTCGGCCCTTGGAGGCTACGTTCAAGAACAGTCCGTAGGTAGAGTAGGCAAATGGGCGCCGAACTCAATGAATTAATGTCGATTTCGAGCACGAGATCAGCCATAAAGTCTCAAGCAATCGCGGGATTTCATAGCGACCGGACTCCGCGGGCGAAGGCAATCCGGTGGTTTTTGACGAACCAACCTGGGTGCGTATTGTGACGGACTGGTGGTGACAAAGGGGCCGGGGTTTCGGCTATACTCACACCTCGCGGGGTCCATCCATCGGATATGCGGCCGGATTACGGTTCACAAGCACCAACAATACGGCCGAATATGAAGGAGTACTACTAGCACTCCTGAAGCTAAGAGCAATGGGCGTCAAAAGATGTGTCGTTCGCACGCAGATTCACAAGTGGTAGCGGGCATGCGAAAAAGGAGCACGGCCCGGGGAGCCGTGCTAGTCCGGATATTCTGAGCGAGAAGAGCAATGAAGAAGCATTTCGTAGGTTTCTTGATAAAGTACATACCACGCAGCCAAACAGAGAAGGCGGCGAGCTAGCAAAGGCAGCCGGCGGCTTTGGCATTCCGACCCCCTCCGGATGTGTTCTTCCAACGGCTTTCGGCCAAGGCAATTAGAGAAGAAGAAGAGGAACCAAGGGCCATTCATGTCATCACGAGTCATGACTGGAAGCCCGATATTCGCATTCCCGACCGGGAACATTCGAACCGAGTCAAGCATGAACAACGGCCGAATGGAGTCACGAACCAAGCACTACTCCATCATAAGAGGTGAGCTGTATAAAGATGGCATCGTAGCACCAAAGCTCAAGTGCATCGGCACGAGAAGAAGGGCGAAAGCTCTGGGCCGAAATTCATGGAGGAATGTGCGGAGCTCACGGGGGACCTCACGAAAATAGCCCATAGAGCAATGAGACAAGGATTTTACGGCCATGTCATCGCTTGTTTGAAGACCGCAAAAACAGGCGGGTGAAGACATGCGAAAGTTGTCGGATGTTCGCCAAGAAGCAAAAGCGCGCCATCAACCCCACCAGTCGATAGTGCCTACCTCGGCCACTTCAACGCCGGGGGGTAGACATAGTAGGGCCGCTACCAACGGCCCCAGGCAATGTGAGATTCGCAGCCATGGCACTTGAGTATTTCACCAAGTGGATAGAAGCAAGGCCATTAGCCAAAATCACCTCAGCAACTTTGATTAGTTTCGTATGGCAATAGATAGTGCAGTCGTTTTAGGGTTCCGTCCTACATAGCGTGGACAACGGCAAGCGGTTCGACTCAGCGAGTTTCGGAACTTTTGTGAGGAGCTTTCGATCAAAGTGACCTTCGCATCGGTGTATCACCCACAGAGCAATGGGGGCGGTCGAAAAGGCCAATGGTCTAATCTTCACTTGCCGTCTCTAAGTCTACGTGGGACGCAAGCAAGGAAAGTGGCCGGCCCGAAATGACCGTTGCGGTTTGGGGCCTAACATCTCAAGTCCCGAGCAACTGGATTCACTCCGTTTCGCCTACTCTATGGGGAAGAAGCCATAACACCGAGAAGAGCTCGGGCTCGGCTCATTCCGTACTCAAATAGGCGATGTAACGAAATTCAAAGGTTTGTAGATGCTGACACATCGAATTCCGAAAGTTGCGGGCGAAGAACCTCGACAACTACCAAAGGAAACCCAAAGGCGGCGGGACAAGAAAGTACTGTGCAAGAACATCTACCCAGGCGACCTCGTCATGATTCGGCATGCGGACAAGCAGGGCAAGCTACAATCACAATGGTACGGACCTTTCGTCGTCGCAAGCATGGTCAAGCCTAGGGTGTTTCGGCTCAAGACGGAAGAAGGCGACGAAACTACTCACACGTGGGAATGGGATAATCTCCGTAGGTTCTATGCGTGATGAATGCTCCTTGAAACAGGAGTTGTAATTTTCTTTTCTTTTATCATGGTTTGTAATAATTAAGGTACGAAACCACAATGGGTTGCGCTCTTTTACCTCACGGGGAAGCCCTTTCGAGGGTGTGAGGTTTTTAACGAGGCAACCTAGAAACACTGGTTGTGAACCCTTATAAAGGTTCCTTTTCCCCAATCATGGTGTCGAGACAAAAGAGCGAAAGCAAGAGGTGACTAAGTCACACTTGACATATTCGGCAAAACCCATGCCCGAAAGGGTATATCTTTGAAGAGATCGGCAAACCAAGGCACATTAGTCGAAAGACTAAGGTCAGACAGGACCGAAAGTCAGGAGGAAGTCCGAAAGTGACAACTTCCAAATACTAAGGCCGAGGCTAACAAGCCCAGATCATCCGAAAATTGACCAGAAAGTAAAAAATGGAGCATAAGCGGTGAAACCCCGCAAAAAGTGCGGCTTGGCCATTGCCAAAGCATGCACTAAAACAAACAACCATTAAAAGTCCATAAAGGGGGCAAAGTAGGTGCATCCATTTAATGAAGGATGCATCACAACGCACCTCTAAGGCCATATCCTCGGGCAATCGGGACAATAAAAGCCCGGGATATGGCAAGGACAAACCAAAACCACTATAAAACAGGGACCCAAGGGTCCACGGACCCCTCAAAAAATAGCCGTAAGCTGTTGAGAGAAAATCTTTAGGTAGCTACCAAGAGCAATGCAAAAAGGGGTCACAGCCCAAAAAGATCTTAGGCTCATTAGGATTGAGAGGAATCAGGAAAGAATGGCCAGCATTTGGACAGGCAGGGAGAGAGGGTTGGATCGTGAGCGGATCTGGCAGCTTGCCCACAAGATGCTGTCATGAAAAAGCTTGTCGAAAGACAATCCTACCACGAGGGAACCCTAAGGCCTAGCCCCGTAAAGAGTTGTGTAGAAAAAGCGTTTCAACCAACTCGAGGGCACATCTATGATTACTCAAGGTGGCCGACACAATATGCGGGTTTGGTGAACACCGAAATCAACCCACTGAACATTAGAAATCTGAAGCGCCGAATGCTCTGGTGGAACCTAGGACAGCATTCTCCATTGCACGAGTTCATCCCAATAGGCATGACGAGGTCAATATCGGAGCTGCTCGAGTGTACAAGAAGGTCGGCAGACGAAGGTCGAAACACGAGACATTCGCCCAAGCCCTGCCACGTAACAATGTCAGGCTATCGGTCCGACCCCGAACACCAGAGATCCGGTTGCCTACTCCTGGGCGAATGTACTAGCTACCTAGGAGAAAAGAGAAAGCTGTAGTCTCAAGTTGGCCGAATGTGCAAGATATGTAAGATCGGTCCACTTACGCAACATAAGTTATGTAAGAAACCCAGGTTAAAAGATAAAATCACTTTCGGTAAAACATATGACTTTCGCTTCCTCGCAAAAAAGGGGAGGGGTTTCTTGACAAGACAATAATTTTCCGAAGAAACGAAACAATCCAAACCAAAAGCAACCCTATATATATTTAAAAATAAACAAAGGCATCGTATGCATGACTAGTTTTAGCCAAAGATCCTTAACAGAACAAAACCTGTATCTAGGAGCCGAAAGTTCCATGGGTTCTTCCTTTACCTTTACTTTCGGTTCAAGCAAAACACCGAGTCGAACAAACGGCACTACGTTCGGCACTTTTCATGTTTTTCGTCCCTCGCCAAGAGGGAAGGGGGTTTCTTAAAAGAACGTAGGTATTTGCGAGAAACGAAAACACATCGAAAGGGCGGGGACTTGAACGTAAACTTTCGACTTGGCACATTCAAACGTTGAATGATACAAGATCCCTAACTTTACAATATCGGTATCTAGGAGCCGGTGGGGGATCGGTTTAGTCCTCTACCTCTAGTTTTACGCTCCAACAACACGCCACGAACCAAGTTATTTTGTCTCTCGAAGGGACAAAAGTTCTCAAAAATCCGAATTGATTGACCGCTATGGGCAATCTTTCGTCGGCCACACGACGAAAAAGAAGTCGTTCATCCGTTCGGGGAATCTTTCCGAAAGCTACGCCCACGAGGGCACCACTCACACGAAACCATCACGCTCAACTTTTCAAAGGAGCCTCATCCATAAAATCAAAGGTCCCATCCTCGGGACCACGCCAAAGATTCGACATAAATTTAAAACATGTTTCGAGTTACAACAAAGGACCATCCAGGCTAAACCAAGTCGTTCAAGCGTTCTCTACCCTATCCGTTCGGCGTTGGGGGTTTCTGCGGAGGTGTCCCCGGCGTCAGATGGGCTTTGGCTTTTTCGTCACGCTGAGCTTCGGGCATTCGCTCAGCGGGCGTCCACCTTGGCCCGAATCTCTGCTCTCTTCGAGGGTTCGTACAAAATAGATTCGCATTAACGGGGGCGAACAAAGGAACTAATGTGCCCTACAATACAATATTGAACGGATCCTCACAAATCAACTTATACGCTTGCACGAGACTCGGCGGCACGATACGAGGGCAAGAACACGCCGCCGGCCCGCCGATGTCGTCATAAAATCTTTCGGCAACCTCAAGGACGGGAGCTTGCGTTCGCCGTGTCGAGGACGGATCCTCGCCCGAACCACGGCCCCCAAGATGCTCTCTGCTTGGAGCTCATGGAGGGCGGTGCCCGGCGCGGAGGGTTTCGAGAGAGGCATAGCTTCTCCCGGTATCCATCCGTGCGCCCAAGCCGTTCAGCTCTCGAACGAGCCGGGAGGGTCTCGCCATCACCAAGCCCGGGCGGCCTCGCCGCCAAAGGAAGCTACAGCGATTCTTGTAAGGGCGAAACCCCGGCCTTAGCCGTGCTCGGCGGTAGAGAAGAGCCGCCGCCGTGGCGTTTCCTCTCGCATCCGGGCCTCCTCCAGCTCTTTCACCTACGCTCTAGCTCCGAGGACCCCTTCTCGGCGGTCTCGGCCGGGTTTCGGCCTTGGCCCCTCGGTGTAACGGTCTTCAAATCCTTGCGGACCTTTTCGACCTTGGCCTTCTCAAATTTCGAGGGCCTTACTACCCTCGCCCCCCGGAATTGTTTCTCCGTGAGTCCGGACATCGGCATCGACCGCAAAAAGTGATAAGAACGAAAGGTCAATAGTTATGAATGGTACAACAAGAAAGAAACGAAAGATGATGAAAAAGCTCACCCCGTAGCGTAAAAGTTGAGAGCCTCGAAAAAGCTTCGAGGCTCTGTCTTGAGCAAAAGCGACTCCTTCTCCGTCCGAGGGGCGACGAAGGAGGCTGGAGCATTCGGTTCCAAACTTGGCACCCTCATCCGAAGGAAAAGGGGCAAGAGCCGCGGGTCTACATTCGCCACCACCCGGGCGTCGGAGAATGCCCCTAAACAACGAGCAAGTTTATAAGTTTTTCTCGACGTGGGCTCGGCTCTCCGGGGAATCTGAGCCCGAATACACGATTGTATCCCGAAATCACTGGGTTGCTCTCCAACGATAGAACTCCGTGGCCGAATAGGCATTTGTTAAAAATACCGGAAGTCTTCACGAACTCCCGGTAGAACCAGACTTACCGAGGGGCTCCTTTAGAAGTCGAAGCCTTAGCAAGGGCCGAATCGACCGCTTCCTTGCTAGTCTTACGCCACTTTTGGGGGCGGGAGCAGCCGATGCATTCGGTCCAAGTAGTGTTGGGGAGGGTCGCTTCGTGGCCTCTTGATCGCCACAAAGTTAGGCCCAAGAGAGAGTCGCGTGTCGTCGGCCTCCTTGAGGGGTGTCGCGGGGGGGTCCTTGACTTGCTTGGGGGCCATCTCCTCCCGAGTCGCTCGAGATTACTGCTTGTGAAACACAAGCAAAATACGTCAACCTACAGAAACGCACTCGGGACCAACCAGCTAAAGAAAATAAGTTAATTAAATTGCGAAACTTCGGCTAAGCCCCAAGGTAGCAAGCCAAGTACCGATGCGGAAGTAACAATGCCGAATGTGCGGGTATGCGACCCGAAGGTAACCTTTTCGGCCGTGTTTGCCCTAAGACCTTTAGCCAAACAACGGCCTACCTGAATATCATTGTCCTCTCGATGCTCGGGGTAAACCAACTTTCGGCCGCATGGTCGGAGCGCACTGATGACAATGTCTCTTAGTCTTGTCTTGTCGGGTAATCGGTCCGTTGTCAAGCGGCCCATGGAGGGCGGTGGGATCGCGAGGCGAAAAGACCATATTGCCCCAATCAACGACGGGAGACACTTGGGATATAGGGTTGTAAGAGGGGGCAAAATCGAATTGTACGTAGTCTACGGACTATAAATAGGCCCCCAAGGGGGGGATTGTAAGAAGAGAGGAAGAATTAATAGAAGAGTGCCCCAGTTCGCATACACATTCGTGTAACCATTTCAGTCTCGTTGCGTGATTCGTCCTACCACGGGGTAGCCTGCTTCGGGGCTACACCAACATTGTTGATGACATGTTTGTGATTGGCTTCGCTTCTATCCACTTTGTGAAATATTCAACCCGCAACAACCGCATATTGATGGTTGCCTTGAGCTGGTGGAAGTTTTCCGTTATGTCTATTCCCCATCTTGCAAGTGGCCAAGTTGGTTCAATGTGCTTTAATTGGGTTTGCCGGGGCATTTGACTTGTTTGTTGAAATTTGACAATTATGGCAGGTCTTCACTATTTCCTTACTATCTCTTTGAGCTGTTGACCAATAGAACCCTTGTCTAAATGCTTTTCCTGCTATGGCTCTTGGGCCTGCATGATTCCCACATACTCCAGTGTGTATTTCATGTAGCAATTCTTTGCCTTCTTCGCTTGAAATGCACTTGAGTAGTGGTTCACAAATGCCATGTTTGAAAAGTTGATTATTGATGAGCTTGTAATTTCTTGTTTTGTGCTTCATTCTTGTTTCTTCGGCTTCGCTTTCTGGCTCATAGAATCCTCTTAGGAAGGCTATTATTTCTGACCTCAATCTTTGCTTTCAATAATGTGGATGTACTTTGGTTCTTCAATTTTTTGCTTTTATCGAAGATTAGAGAGTACTTGATAAAACACATCTGGTGGCAATTTTACTTTTTGAGGCTTCTTTGCCTTTGCAATTTCGTGCGCTTCTTCGTTATTTGTTCTTGAGATGCTTCGTCTTTGTGAACCCTTCGAAGTGTTTTTCTTGATCTCTAATGTTTTGCAAATACTTAAGCTAGTTCGGGATCTTTTTGCCTTGTAGTTTTTTCTCAACATGGCTGCCACGACTTGTGAATCTGTTTTGATCAAGATTTTACGTATCCCCATTGCTCTTGCCTTGCGAAGCCCAAAGATGTTGCTTCATACTCCAGCGATGTTGTTTGTGCATCGAAATTCTAATCTTCTTTGCATATTTCATCTTGACTCGGGATGGCGAAGTTATTATTCTTTGCTACTCAACCCCTATGGAGCCCCATGCTCCATCGCAGTTCATTGTCCATTCTTGACAAGACAAAGTCCATTCTTGATGATCTTTTTTTGATCCTCGTGATTTGTTCTTTGGTGTCAATCGAGAGATAAAATCGCAAATACTTGTGACTTTATTCTTTGTTCTTTTTCAAATTCAATGAAGTATTGTGAGATTTCAGCTTGCCTATTTGCCGAGTCTTCACGAAGATTTACTGACTTTGGAGAACATCCTTGAGTGGGTGATTCATTGGGATTCTTACTTTGTGTGCCAAAAGTAATGTTTCAACTTTCTTGTTGCCATGAGTACTGCATATGCTATCTTCTCAATCTCTGAGTAGAACATTTTTGACCCGAAAGGGCTTGGGAGACAAAGTAGATTGGTTCTTGTTTCTTCGCATGGTCTTTCTCTCTTTCTTGTACTAGAACTAAACTACTTTGCTTCCTCGATGTTGAGATGTATAGAAGTAATTCTTGATCAATATTTGGTGTTGTTAATGTCGAGGGGATTGGAAAGATACTTCTTTATTTTGTCGAAGGCTTTTGTTGCTCCTCTACCCATGTGAAGTTTGTCTTCGCTCCTTTGAGTGCTTGAAATATTGGAAAGCTTTTTTCGATGACTTTGATATGAATCTATTTAGCGAAGCTAACCCTTCTTGTTAGCTTTTGAATGTCTTTGATGTTCCTTGGAACTACATTTCCATTACTTGCTTTTACCTTCTGGGATTTGGGTCGATGCCTTTTCTTTGAAACTATGCATCCGAGGATTTTACCCTTTTGCACCCGAAGGTACATTTCTCGGGATTGAGTTTGAGATTTGACTTTCTCAAGTTTTCAAATGTTTGCTTCAAATCCTTTATGTGGTCTTCGCGTTTCTTGCTCTTTACTATTATGTCATCAACATACGCCCGATAAATTATCTCGATTTGATCTTTGAGTGCTACGAAGTCATTACGATAAAACTTGACCCGGCATTCGCGAAGCCCCTACGCCATTCTTTGGAAGCAATAAGTTCCAAATGGTGTGATGAAACTTGTCTTTTCTTCATCTTCTTTTTCATGTATATTTGGTGATATCTGAGAAACAATCGAGGAAACTTAGCATTTCGCTTCCCGCGGCGATCGACAAGTGTGTCGATTCTTGGTAAAGGAAGTTGTCTTTAGGGCAAGCTTTGTTGAGATCTGTGAAGTCTATGCACATTCTCCATTTTCCATTGCTTTTCTTCACCATCACAATGTTTGCTAGCCAAGTTGTGAATTGAACTTCCCTTATAACTTTTGCATCAAGCAATCTTTGTACTTCAGCCTTTGCGGCCATTGTTCTGTCTTCGGAGATCTTTCTTAATTTCTGCTTCTTCGGTTTGATATTTGGGTCGATGTTTAGGCGATGCTCAATAATGTCTCTGGCGACCCCTTCTAGATCTTTTCTTGCGACCATGCGAAGACATCTTGGTTACTTCTTAAGAATCTTATCAAGCTGTTCTTCTTCTTCTTTTTGCTAGATTGGCGCCTATGGCGACTTTCTTGTCTATCACCATTGGGTCTAGCAAAACTTCTTTGGTTTCTGCCTTGGAACATGTTTTCGCTTTCTTTTGTGACTTCGCTCTCTCTGTCTCATTTTCCTCTTCTTCGATTTCTTCGATGGCCAAGACATTTCTTTGAGCTGGAGTTGAATCTTTTTCAATGTTTCTTGCTTCTTTTTGATTTCCATGGATTGATATTGGTCCATTGATTCTTTGGGACCTTCATGCATAAGTAAGGTAGTTAATCACACGGCCGAAGATGTTCAAGCTTCCTCTTCCGAATATTGCATTGTATTGGCTGTGCATTTCAACAACATCAAATGCTACTTGTTACTGTTCTTGCATTGTTTTGTGTTTTTGAATGATCTTTGGCGACACAATTCTTCCAATTGAACTTATCCTTTTTGCCTCCGAAGCCAACTAGTGGATATTCTGCCCTTCCCAAGTTTTGTCTTTTGATTTGCATTGCATCTAATGTTGATGCGAAGAGTATATCTGCGGGCTTCCCCATCCACTAGGATTTTTGTAACATCCATCCATCAATGTTTGCTTCTATGACCTAGACACGAGCATTTTTCGGGCCGGGTTGGGTTCGGGCGGGTCGAAAAAAAACCTGGTTATTTCAGGCCCAAAAAATCTTGCCCATGACGTCCCAATTGGGCAAGTCGGGCCTAGCTTTTTTGGGCGGGCTCGGGCGGGGCCCGGCTTGGGCGGGCTACCGTGCATTTTACACTACAAAATAGCTAGAATGTATTTCGGGCCGAGTTCGGACCAAGAAAAAATTTATCGGGCTTCAAAATCTACGCCCGGGCCCCTGTCGGTAAGGTTCGTGGGCGGGCCAAAACCCGTCGGGCTCGGGCGGGCCTGCGGGCGGGTCGGCCGGGCTAGTTTTGCTTTCGGGTCTACTATGACCATGGCATCCATGTGTGGATAATCTTTAAGTTTCATGTCTTGTTACGTGAAAATGATTGGTTGGTGTGACCATCTTGTTTTCTTGTAAGGTCCCTCCATTGCTATTGCGTTGACTCTTCGAAAATAGTTTCTTCTCTCGTTGTTGGTTGCATGCTCTATGCTGTTCCCTCCACAAATTGTCATTATTCTGCCTCTGCTTGCTGCTAATACAGCTGGTGAGCCATTATTTTGAACATTTGGGGTGTTGTTTGCCACCGAAGCTTCAGGCTGTAAGTTTTGTGTTTGTCCCCATTGTGGCGGAGCTGTTGCTAGTGGTTGGCAATTGTATATCGGGGGTGGTCCTGGTAATATTTGTTGGTTGTAACTTGAATCATAGTATGCTTGGTTATGCGAAGTACTTGCTTGAGATAGGAAGTTTATGGATCTTTGATTGTCCATTACTGCCCTCTTGTTGTACTTGTTCTATGCTCTTCTTTACCATTGGACACATCTTTGATGTATGGCCAGCCCCTTTTCCATGAATGATGCAGTACATTTCTTCAGGCTTCAGAATTCTTCTTTCCCCAAATCTTGCTTGATTGAAGCCCCCTCTTTGATTGTTATTGAAGTTTACGTTCTTAAATTGACTTATTTGGTTATTTTGTGCCTGAATATTGTCTTCGCTCTGCTCATTGTTGATTTGGTTCACACGGAGTGGCGGGTGATATTGATGATGGTATGGCCTTCGTTCAAAGTTTTGTGGTTTGAACGCGGTTGTTTGGCGTCGCTTGATTTCTTTGTGCACTTTCTTCTTTGGTCTTTTTAAAAATCATCGTCGATCTTGCATATTTTTGAAATTCTTCATATAGTTGAGCAACGGTTGTTGGTCTCTCTCTTTTTGAGGTGCGAAGACAATTGTCGGCTCTAAGGCCCCCCGATTGCGGCAATAATGGCGACTTCGTCGATACGGAATTTGGGTCTTCATTTGGATGAATCTTTTGTAATCTTGAATTATTGGTTCTTTTGGGTATTGCTTGATGTCAAACAAATCATCACTTGTTAACCATTGTGTTGGAATCCTTGGAAATCAACTAACGAGTTGTTCCCAACTTTTGAGGGATCTTGGCTTGAGCGAAGCATACCATTTCTGAGCTGGCCCTTTCATTGCCATGATAAGTGCCTTCGCTAGTGTCTTATCATCTCCTCCTCCTGATTCAACGGTAAATTGCTTGAAGCTCATCAAGAATTGTCTTGGATCCGTCAAACCTTCGTATGGGGTATGACGTTGAACTTGAAGCCTTTTGGCCATTTTGCCATTTGTAGGTCTCGCGATAACGGAGACTCTGGGTCTATTGTGACTATTGCCTTCTCGTTGGCTTGACTTGTTTTGTTCTCATTTGTGATAATGACTTCGCGGTCTTGATTGTTGAGTTGCTCATTCAATCTTTTTTTGTTACGCCCGACTTCCTCTATTCTTTGCTTTAGTGTCTTCTCTCTCTACGTTACGGCTTTGCAAGCCTCGAGTTCTTTTACGCTTTTGATCAATTCTTCTTCTAGCTCTTGCAACTTTCTTGCTTCTTCGCTTTGACTATCTTGAGTAGTGATTTCTTTGGAGACATTGTCTTCGCTTGTTCTTTGTACTTCGTTTTTTCGGTGGTTGTTTCTTCGGCGACGCTTGCCGACTTGTTCTTGGGAGGTCTTCCTATGTTTTCTTGATGGCCGTGGGATATATCGTTGCTCACACAAGCGGTGGGCGCCAAGATGTTGGGTGATTACTCAGCACAACACTTTATTGATGACGAAATGGTTTACAAAGGTGGCCATTCAACATGGCGATTACAAAGGATGTCGGGGGTATTTATAGGCCCCCATGACTTCGTATTTGTACAAGATTTCTAAGAATTCTGATATGATCTTCTATGATGTAGACACGCATACAAGTTATTCCGGGCTTCACGTGCTTTGTGAGCATTCAAAAGTGGCTACCAAGTTATCTTGAGCGATTGAGCAATGGAACGACATGAATTCCTATCTCCTTGCTACTACTCATGTGCAAAGACTTGGTTGATTTTTTTTTTTTTTTTTTGAAGACAAAATAGCAATGCTCCATGGTTGATTCTCACATGGTCACTCATTTTGTGTCTTCTTACCAAAGCACTCTCGCTCTCACTCATCCTATCTTTTTCTTTGGGTTTTGTGGATCTTTGGGTGGAGTGTTGCATACGTGCCTCTATGTATGTTTGTCGGGTCAAGCTACGGATCGTTGGAAAGAGGTGCCATACTCCTAGATCGAAATGTGCAAAGGTGTGTGGAAAATATTTGCGGTATTTTTTTTTGTGGTTACTCCTTGACCCATGATCTCTCTTTTTCTTTTTGTATGCTTTTGGAGAGATACATGCTACTTTTTCTTCTATCTCTTTTTTTTTTTTTGAGATGTGGGCTCTACTCGCCCTCGGACACGTGTCCATTTTTCATCTCTTTTTCTCTCTTTTTTTTCTTGTAGCCCGTATCTTCTTTCTGCATGATACTTTTTTTGATAACAGGAGATGATCATGGTGTAACTTGGATGGAGTATTTATTTTGTGGATGGTAGGGGGTGCATGTTGTGCGCAATTCTCATTGTGAGAATCGGCGTGTATATGTGGGTGTACGTGTTTTTTCGATCTTGGGAGTATGAGCCTCTCTCAACGGATCCACGAGCTTGACAAAACTCAATACAGCGGGGAAGTAGCTATAGTGGATATTCATGTCATTATTCAGGCTTTGGTAGGATTTGTCTAAGTCGGACCGGGGAGCATGCTTTATTTGAATTTTTGAAAAAAAAAACCAAGTCTCATTGCATAAGAGAGCAAGCATCAAGTCATTCTACCATATCTCAAAGCTCAATTGTTTAGATGAACATGGGGTCCCTAACGGGTAGTTGCTCATCAAAGTATGGTTTTTTGGCGAGGAATAAAGTGTATGCATGCCATGGATCAATTGGTAGACCGGAGATGGAATTTTTTTTCAAGAAGTTTTGTCTTTTGATTTGCTCAATTTTAAACCTCAAATCTTATGAAGGATGGTGAGAGAGGGAGTTGCACAAACCACCGTTTGGAGAGGAAGGATTTAATGGTAGTTGTTCGTCTCGTCCTTCTCCATCGTGAATTGCTCGGCGCTCGTGCATTTGTCTTTGGGGAGATCTCGAATGGGTGTAACTGGCGAGTGCTTGAGAGGTCTCCCCACACTTATTCTTGTACTGTTTTTATTCAAACAAAACAAAACAAAAGAAAACACAAACATGGCTCTACGGGCAAGAATGCCGTGGAGCCTTTATTATGATTATTATTTATTTATTATTATATATATCTTTTTTTCTCATTCACCTTAGCATCACTTTCGGACAAGGCTTAAAAGTAAAAAAATTGATGTAAGCAAAGCCTTGATTCATCTCCGGCATAAGATACTCCCAAGGATTATGACAACAAGAGCTCTAAGTTCATTAACCAAAATCTAACACCATGTCGAATTTTGATTAAAGGAGATCTTTTTTAACCTAAGCACCATGCTCAATTCAAAAAGATCTATGGATGCAACTCATGTGATCACATGTGAATACACCCAAACTTCAAGCATATGACATAACAAAGGAAGCATGAATTTGTATAACCTTGGAGAGAAAAATGAGTGAAGAGGTGGTGAACGTTACCTTTGCATACCGGAGTATAAATACCGACAGCTTTTATGGATGAAGTATCGAAGTTGTTGTTCTTTGCGGTTTTGCTTGATAGCTCGAGCCAGGTGCATCTCGGGGCTAGGCCATACACACACGACATGTGTGCGGGCCATGGGCCTTGATGGCGGCGACAAAGGATTTAGAGACAAGCCCTTCTTGCTTGTGAAAGCAATGAAGGGGGTGGAGTCGGCGGCACATTATCTTGACCGTGTGAGGCCGACACGCTCCTCTCTATTTTTTTTTTAGTCTATAATTATTTTTTAACAACATTTTTTTAACATCATTTTTTTTTTTTTTTTCTCTCTCACTTTTTTTTTTTTTTTTTTCACTTTCTCTCTTCTTCTCCCTCTTTTTTTTTATCTCTTTCTCTTTTTTTTTCTCCATCTCTTTTTTTTTTTCAATTCTTTTTTTTTCTGTTTTTTAGCAAGGCCGGGCCGACATCATCTTTTATTCACTCATCATTTTTTTTTTACATGATCCCTTGGTGGATGGAACTTGGGATTGTCACCATCTTCCCCACACTTAGACTATTGTGTAAAAAGTCAAGTGTGCAAGGTCCGGTCTCCTCTTGAGCATGTTCCATCACCCATGAACATCATAACTTTTTTTTTTTTTTGGTGATGTAGCCCTCATGTTCTCGAGCGTCGCATGCCTCTTTGTTCTTCTTAATCGATCTCCACCTGAAATGGTTAGCGACAAGAATACCCGAAGGTGCATACTAACTTGATAACATGTTCTTGCTTTTATTAATAAGAAGAGAGAAAAGACTATTTGTTTTTTTATGATAGTCCAGGGGTATCTCCCGGCGGTGCTTTCTTTTATGGTCGTAAGCTTGACCGTGGGAAAACATCCTGCGGTGATGGTGGTGAAGTTCCCAGTTTCACCACTAAGAATTTAGCATTACGCTCAAGTCATTTGCAAGGTTAAGCGTCATCATGCTACTCACGAGGCTTGCAACCATTCTTAAAAAGGTTTACAATGCGAACCAAGAGATGGTTGTAATTTTAGTGGAAGCACTTTCGGCTAGAAGCAAAACTAACTCAAGAAGACCCAAAGGTGAGCATGTAAGAAGTCTCAAGTGACAACTTGTTATGCTCGAAACAGATTTCCACTTGGTCTCAAGAGTTGTCACTTAGTGCATGTCCATAGCACATGAGGGTTTATCCTCAAAAGATGTGACATGAAGGGCGAACATTGAATCTTGACCATTGTCAAGAACAATGTTTTATCGGCGAGAGGGACATGACTTTTGTTAAAGTGAGAGTGACCGCAGTGTTTCGTTTCACTAAGATCTGCGAGGAAGCAACTTGGGTGAAGCAAATAGAGTTATGAATTTGCCTCCTCGAACGGGTTTTGGTTGGGAAGATGCTTCGCTTTTTGGGACATCTAGGTGAGAGCCGGAAGCAATCTTTCCCGACTTCTCATCACGGCTCCCTCTATAGGTTTTTTTTTGATGATTTTTTTTTTTTTTGGGGTAGCCTATGAGAAGATTGAAATCAAGGATGAGATAGATATGGAAGTCTAAGCGCACCTCGGTTTACAAGGTTCCGTCATCATCCTTGAATTCAATCACGAACTCCGAAGGACGAAGCATTCCTTCCTTCGGCGTTCGTGGTTCGAGAGGGCTCAACGCCGGTCGGTTCCAATGGAGGTGCGGGGGAATGGCTCGGTGATGAGGGCTCCTCAACGCTTGACATGCCCTTAATGTGGAGGGGAATAGGTTCTACAACGGGAGAAGCAAGCTTCTCTAGGATGTGTTCAAGGGTTTTCCTATGTTCCGTTGTAGGTTTTACGTGCAAACGACCCTCCAACGGTCATGTCAAGGCATAGGGCAGCATCTATGTCAAGACCAACAAAAGATATGCAAAAAGCACACTATCGGGTAATGACAAGTCTAGGCTAACATGTATAAACATTGTAAACCTGGCCTAGGCTGCACCTATGGACTCCTTCTTATCCTACTTGAGATCGAGAGTTGTCCTTGGTAGGCTTTGATGGGGAAGAATGCTAGACAAAAATTGTCTTTGAGTTCTTCTCGGTCCCCCATTCAAACTTCTGCGACAATAGTGTACTATTGTTTTGCTTTCCCTATGAGGGAGAGCGAGAAACAAATTCCACATCGAAATTTGAATCTTGCCGGGAATGCCGAGGCAAGATTATAACTCCTCGAAATCTCGTAGGTGGTTACAAAGGTTTTCAAAATGGTCACCAAAGAAGGAGTATACCCGAACCAAAGGTTTTTTTTTTAAATTTAGGGTGGAGTTCATGGCCCGGTTGAAATTTTGATTTTGAAAAAGATTTTTTGCCCAATGGACTCCCCTTTGGAGAAACAAGAAGATTTTAAAATTGGATAGTTGGCTTCATTTTTAAAAAGAAAAAATAAATAACTATTTTTGTTTTTTTGGATACAACACACGGGTGCTCTAGGCTCGAGAGAATTACGACTACCGCCCCGGCAACGGCGCCCGAGAAATGCTTGTTGACGTTTCTTAACGTTATGCGTAAGAATCCGCAGCGCACGGAATTGTCGTTATAGCATTTCACCCGAAGTATTCAGTGGTATCGTATTTCCACGAGGAACGGTTTGTGTGACTTCTCTCTAAACAGAGTCACCCTAGGATAACTATGGGTGGTGAGGTATCTTTATGGGCTCGAACTCTCTAGCGGGGATCACTTGGTCATTATGTCCTTACTTCGGGCACCGGCAATCGCCCAAACCGGGATGGAGACCGGCATTTAGCAACTGCGCCACACCCGAACGTGGGGGATTATAAGGGACGGACAAAAGGTCATCACAACCCGGCCGCCTACCCCCTCAACCGTGGGATGCGCCACAAAAGATAGAAAACTCTTTGTCTAGACACCACGTCTACACTAGTGATTATTACTCCGGCGTGTTAACAAGGCTTACCTGTCCCCTGGGTCCTTCTACCCGAGCACCGCCCCGAAGGAACGACTATCAATCCCGTAATTCTATAACAGCTAGATAATATGCTTAAGAGTAAAAAGCCGAAAGAGGGACACAACCATTCTTACCCAAATGATTAGAAGGTTGTAGAGGTACAAAAGCGTGGCGGGTGCCGACAAGTCCGGACTCCGACCACCCGAGATCCCGCAATGCACCGGAGGCACACTGGGACTCCATGGAGAAGAGGCCAAGCCCTCTTCTAGCCTTCCCTCTCTCACTCTCCATTAGAACTAAGAAGGAGGAAGAAGAAGAATAAGAGTGGAGTGGGAGCTTCTTCCTCTCTTCTACATTGTGGCTCTTCCTTGTGTTGTGTATGGATTGGTGTGTCTTGAGGAAGAGGGAGAGGGCCTCCTTTTATAGGTAGAGAAGAGGGGGCTTGTTGGAAAATGTCCCTCCCCATATGGAAGGAGCCAAACCGACCTTGGTACACCTACCTAATCGGACTAAACCGACCAACCAACGTCGGCAACACACTTTTGGAAGGTAATGCACCGCCTCGAGAAGCTGGGCCCGAACCGCCTCCATATGCGTCTTGTAGCGCACCCCAAGGTGCGGGCGCACCATGATCAGGCCCATTTTGGCTGAAACTTTGCAGGAGTGCGTGGGCCTCGGAGTAAGCTTCGTTTTTGACCCGGTGGATCACTGAAATCCGATTTCGTATGAGAAAGTTATGCCCAAAACATTGAACCCATGTCCTGCGCGGCCGGTATGATTTCATGTTGGATTTGGGCCTCGACTTCTTGGGCTTGTTTTATGGATTTCACCTCCGGCCACACATTGGACTGTACTCCTATGCACTTAATGTACCACCTCGCCAAGGTTGGGCGGTTCGGCACCAAAGTGGGTGCGGGCGCACCTTAGGGTGCTTGTACAAGCACCGGGTCCCGCCTACTGAGCTCGGGCTTTGGCGTGGGTCATGTTGAGTCTCAAAAGTCGTGCCACGCCATTTGCTCGGTTTTGGTTTTGCATCGTGTTGGGCTCATTTCCATTGGGGTGAAGGATGTTCTGAAGTACGCTTTCCCAGAAGGCGCATTTTGGTGCCTTTTCTCCTTGTTTATCCTTGCTTCGCATTGGGCCATTTTTATCTTGTATATTTTCCTTTGCTTTTGGCCCAATATATATATGCTTTCAACATTGCCCTGCAAAACAAGTGAAGTACCAAAACTTGTGGAAAAGGTTAGCTCAAGTCCCATTGCTATTGTGTTTTGGTAGTTTTATACTAATGTTGACGGTATAAAATATGTAGTTAACGACCGAGTCAACACTACCGCGGATGGACATTCACGGTCGACATGGCCCAATAGTCAACATATGTAAGCGAAATTGGGAAGAAATTCATATTGAAGAGGACACCATTGAGTTTTTCCATTTGGGCCAATCTCCATTGTGACTCCTCGCAGCAAAGGCTTTTCGAATATGAAACCAAACTTTGATACACAAAAATTTTCCTATAGAACGACCATCTTCATCTCAGGTCCACTTCAATAGCTTTCCCAATCCTCGTTTCCTATTTCTTCTCCGATTTTTCTTTGTCATCCATCACCCAAATGGAAGCTTAAGAACACGTACCCAAATCGGTGTGTGTACAAACTCCAAATCCTCCAACGAGGTTATTGTCATCAAAATCTCTCACTATGAGTAAGTCTCCTCCAAATTCCCAAGGACCATCTTCAATAGCTCTACGGTTTCACGAAGGTTGCAAGAAGGTAAAGAGGAAAATATTATCACCTAGATCCTTGCAACAAATTCCTGCCGGGCACGGATATTTCCCACTTGCATCCCCGTTTTAAAATAGCCCGCTAGTTATCGGCTTCATTAGGCTTGGCACCCTAATGAATTCATTAAGTTACCGAAAGTGATGCATGATTCCTATTTGATTATCTATTTATTTATTTATGTTTGCACACATTCTTTTGCCCAATCTAGATTGATGTTGCTCGGCTTTTATCTTTTGTTAGATCTAGATGTCATCGGTACTCTCAATGTTTATCATTAAGCTTGTCATTAGATCTATCTGTTTCTTTCATAGCCGAACCTAGATCAATCTAGGTTGTCACGTGTTTCGGGTTCTTGCGTTTAGTCATGAGTCGATGCGGCGGCTAAGGTTTTACGTGTGAGTTTCTTCTTCATGGACCCGGATTCGGCAACCTTGCCGAAACACGCTTATGTGTTTACTTGTATCTTGCATGTGTAAATCTACCTATCGTTAGAGTCTAGTCGGCAAGCCGTATCATGCGGTGGATTAGCTTGTTGCGATGTATCATGCGGTGGATAGGCGTTAGGGGCGAAGAGGGTTTAGAACGGTTAAGTCTTGCAAAGTCGTATCATGCGGTGGATTAGCTTGTTGCAAATTTGTATCATGCGGTGGATTCTTTGTTAGGGACTGATCGGGACGAATCTCTGGCTTTGCTTTTAGATTAGGTTTGCATATGCACTTTATTGGTCTATGCATACACGCCTCAACGAGTAATAAGTATTTATAGATCTATTTAGATGTATGCGTGCTTTTAGCTTATCATGGTTAGATTGTATCATGCGGGGATTGATCTAGTTATGGTAGGTGGTTTATATCTAGCAAGTGGTATCATGCGGTGGATTAGCTTGCAAGGGTTTAAGCTTGACGGGTTTAGGAAGGCTAGGCGTCGCGGCAGACTAGTTGGATGAAACCTATGCATGTGTCATTTAGATTAGGTTTTTATTTATGAGTTACACGCTTTTTGTTCCATGTTGTCGATTAATTGATTAGTGCAATAGAGCTTTATGATGCCATATCATGATGATCGACTTTACTTGTTCAAACATGTCTTCCATGATCGTTCGGGAATCGTTATTACGATTACATCTTTACATGCTACCGAATGCTTTCATTATTTGTCGACAGAGATAGCTCTCATAGCTATGTGTCTTTACATCGCCTTAGAGCCATACATGCGGAACTGTCTTGGTCTCACCGGCATGTTCCGCATCTCACGTTTACCTCCTTGTCAATTAACAGGTCAAATTGACTGGCACGCCTTCGATTCAAGATGCTCGGCGAGTAAAGCCCGCCTATTCCGGCTTGTCGCTGCGCGCGCGCAAGGAGTAGGATTTTTTGTGCCTACAGTGGTTCTATCTCAACAATGACCCCGCCTTCGGCCTCTTCCGACTTTCACCGGGCGGGCGGTTC
Source organism: Hyparrhenia diplandra (assembly GCA_015847255.1). Lineage (NCBI taxonomy): Eukaryota > Viridiplantae > Streptophyta > Magnoliopsida > Poales > Poaceae > Hyparrhenia > Hyparrhenia diplandra. Next base: position 37,196 of record JADLZK010007624.1, on the reverse strand, counting down.
GAGGCCGTCGCCCGCTTAGCGCCTCAAGCCCTTGCTACGGACGCGCCCGATGGTGCTTGTGGGTGTCAAGGCCATCCGCAAGCTCCGTGATATATGCGCCGCAGGCAGTTGATTCGGGCCTACTATTTGTCCCGAGGGATCGTGCCTCTCCGCAGACCGCGTTCTTCGTATGTCGAGATGAAGGAGGCGGGCGCCCTTCGTGAGGATCGGCGGGGCTTTCACTTCCCAACCAGCCAGAGTCGTCGAGATGGTGGCGGCGTTGTTGCCGGGTGGCTTTGAGTACCGGGCGGTCGACCCTACGCCGTATGGCGCCCGGTTGGTATGTCTCTTCGTTTTCTTGCACTTGTTCGTCCTCGATGAAGTCGATCTTACATCGTTGTTTGCGCGTGGGTTGGTCGAGTTCGCATTTCTCCGTCGCGGCCACGGCTTCCCGAGGGAGGAGTGGCGACTCGGCCGGAGAGGCGAGCTCTCCACGGGCGCGGACGCGCCGAGGCCCGAGCGGGCGGGCCCCCATGCGGTGGCGGGCGCGCCTCGGGAGACGGAGGTCGACACGGAGGTGCCGCGACACGTCGGGTCCACACCCGCCGCGGCTACTCTTTTCGATCGCGTCGCGGGCGCAACCGATGGTTGCCCCATCGCGGGAGGGTGGTTTGTGCGTTACAGTGCCGGCTCGGACCACCTCGGGTCGAAGAGGCGTCGCTCATCGAGGTAACTCAAGGCCGTTGTCCCTAACGCCATCGTTGCTTTCGATTTTGATCGATGCTCCTTTGTGGCTGCGGGGTGACGGGGCCCTTAGTACCCAATCAGTTGAAGAAGCCAAGGATGGAGCCTCGGGTGGAGACCCTTTGTCGGGATTTCACCTTATTTCGAGGGCGACTCCCCGCCATCGGGGCAAAGAGGAGAAGGCGCCGGCCACGGCGCGTGGTGGGGAGAGCGAGGCGACCCTAGCCCCGAGCCTCAAACCGTGGTGGAGGCAACCTTGGGGGCATGAGACCACCGTGATGGTCGACGGGGCGGGCGCGAGCCACCTCGACCCCCCGGATGTCGGTGCTGGGGGCCATGCTTTGTCGGGTCGTGCCTACCGGAGTCCCCTCGCGTCCTCCTCTTGGCGCCGTTCGCGGCCCCAGACCGATGTCGGGCGTCTTTGGACGAGCGGCCATCGCTTGAGGTCAACACTCATTCTCCCTCGAGGGTTGTCGACCCGGAGCCGAGGTGGAGGTGGAAGATTCAACAGGGACTTAACCCGCAGCACCTCGAGGCCGCTTGAGGTAAGTCCTCGCCCCCCGCTTTGTTGGCCTCTTGTTCGAGATGTCGCTCTTATTCCCGGCGTCTCTTTTTCTCGAGTGCAGCGACCCTTGGTCGGAGGAGGGGAGTTGGGAGCCGCTCAAGCGAGATCGAGCGACTCGCCCCCGAGGCCGAGGCTTCCACCGCGGCGGCGGAAGTGGAATCGGGGCCCGGGGGGGCGCCGCGGCGGCTCCGGCGGGAGCTCGCCGTCTTCCGCGACCAGGGTCAAGGAAGAGAAGAAGCAGGGTTTGGTCCAGGGAGGCGGCACGCCAACCCGGCTGAGAGAAGACCCTCAAGGACAAGGAAACCGAGCTGGAAGGTGGGCGATCTTCGAGGAGTTTGGTTTTAAGTTCTTACGACTCTTTTCTTTCGTCGACCGTGTGCCTACATATTCGTCGTGGCTTTGTCCGGGGAAGAAGAAGGAGGTGTGGGCCAAAGAGCAGGACTCGCGAAGAGGGATGATGAGTTGCGGCGAAGATCCGCGAGCTGCGGGACAAGGAACGCGGCCTTGTCGGCATGCGGCGCCGGAGGAACTCGGCGTGGCCGGGGTGTCCTGCGTCGCCCGGCCGAATCGGTGTGCGACCTCGCCTGAGGTCGAAAACGCGGGCGACGCCCCCATCGAAGTTCTCCTTATTCCGCGAGATGGCGAGAGAGCAAGCTCGGCGGGTCGTGCAAAAGGTGATTGGCGTTGTCCTTGCGCACTACCCCTCGATTGGCCCCGGCTTTGTCGTCGGTGAGGGCTGGCCGGATATCGAGCAAGAGGAGAAGTTTGACGAGGTGTGTGTGAGACCGCAGAGGCCGACGCCGAGGAGATGGCGGGCAAACTCTTTGACCTTCAAGACTGAAGGAGCTCGGGTTCTTAGAGGCTCCCTGCGGTGAAGAAGAGGGGAACCGACGCCAACGACGTGGATCCCAGTAGAAGTAGTAGAGGTAGTGGTAGACCGAGCCGCGACCTCTTTTGTTATTTTGAACAAAAAGACCTAAGTCGGGGAGAGATGTGAAATAACTTAAGCGTTTAAGTCATAAAGGGTTCGCCCTTTTTCCTTTTCTTTTGGTAGACGAGGCACGACCTCCTCCGTGCGAGCGGCCGAAAGTCGCGTAGTCGGACGGGACCGCCCCGGAACTCGCGCCGAAGTGGCCCGGCGCGGACCGGGCAATCTTCGCCTTGAAGTCGCGTGAGGGCGAGGGGAGCACACGCCACGGCCGGAGCCGCTGGCCAGCCACGGGCGCCTGCGGGCCATGCCGAACTCGACCTGAGGCCGCGCAAAGGCGGGACGGGGTGGTCCCGCGACTTCGGGTGGTGCGAAGGCGGCGACGAGGCGAAACGAGGCGGGCGACCTTCGCCGCGGTACGTAGTCGCGCGGGGGAAGCGAACGCCAGCCCGCGAAGCTCTACCGTCGCGGGCGTACGCTTGACGGAGGCCGGCGTGGTCCTTAGTCACTGGGGGTGGCCCTCGAGGGCTCCTCGAGCCCCGGGCATGTGTCTTTCGCGCGCGGCTCGGTTGAGACGATGGCCCAAATGCCCGTCGGGCACATCTTTATGTAGGACGCCGAACTCTAACTGGGCTGTGATGGCGGCGGGAAGCAGTCCGCGGCGGAGGCCGATACGGAAAGGTGGCGGGAATCGGCTCCTGCTGAGCAGCACGCCGACGGAAGCGCGCGACCGACTGTGTCGGCGAGGAAGGTCTCCCAGCGAGGGACTCCCCGTCCGTGTAGCGAAGGTTAGCGTCCCGGCATATCGTAGCTCGGGAGCCGGGCGACGTTGTGGATGAAGCCATCGGAGCGGTGACTATCGTCACACGAGCGCTTCCCCTACGAGCGCGCCAACGCCGTGATCGGATATGGCGGATATACCACGGACACGCGAATCGCCGTGGTGGCTCGTGTGGGGACTTCGGCGGCCTAGCTCAAGGGACACAAAAACGAAGGTTTATATCGTTCAGGCAATCGACCCCCCTAGTCCGGTCTCCAAAATGGAGCCACTATGTGGCCGAGCTCAAACGCCAGACGGGGAGAATACAAGCATGTCGAGGGAGGGAGGCCGCTCCCAAGTCTCGCGGAGTAGTGTGTGTTCGAACGAGAGAGCGATGGGAAGAAGATCGATCCCTTCTCCCGTGGCCAAGGCTCTCCTTTTATAGTCGTAAGGGGAGGATACATGGGTGCCACCAGAGAAGGACTAAAGATGCGAAGAATACAAAATAGAGGGGGTAAAGTGTAAAATTCGCCGGGATGTCGGCACGCCACTTGCCGGCACGCTGCGTGCGTCAGTCTGCCCGTCTATTGCGTAGGGTGCGGCGCGAGAGTCTCGTGATTGCGGCCTATCCGGCAAAGCACGCCTTTGTCTCTGCCAGATCTGCGGTAATTGTAGAAGGATGTGTGGCCGGGAGAGCTCGGCGAAGAGGTCGATTTGTCCGTAGTGGTTGTCCGTGAGCGTTTCGTCGAGGTGGATTCGCATCCCGGCTTGATACGCCGTGTCCGCTGGGGTCATGGCGCGCCCGCGGCTACGGGCGGCGTCGCACGCCTACGGTACTTTCGAGTACCCTTAGATAGAGTGCTGTAGATTGACTTCCTCCACCATTCGTTGGGATGTGCGATCCGTCGGGTGTGGTCCCGGAGGCTTGCGAGGCTCGTCCCGGAGACTTGCGAAGCTCGTGACCTCGCTGCCGCCCGAGCTCGGAGGTCGCGGGATTTGTCCGGATGAGAGCGCAAGCTCCCGAAGCTCGTGAATCCCCCTGCACTCGAGGTCCGAGGTCGTGGCGAGCCGGAGATAAGTCGTCGCGACCTCCGAGGTCGCGGGATTCTTCCGGATGGGAGCGAGCTCCCGAGCTCGTGAGTTTCCGTACTCCCGAGGTCCGAGGGTCGTGCGAAGTCGGAGAGAGATAGGTCACGCGGTTCGTCTTGGCGCGTGGCGAGCTCGAGGATCTCGTGAGCTCATGTTTTGACGAGCTTCGGGCGTGGCTTAGAGCTCGTGCGCGAGACGAAGATTGACCGGTACGCGGTCTCGAGCTCGTGTGAGGCGGAGCTCGGGCCCGACCTACGAGCTCGGGCTCCGACCTATGAGCCAGACGAGGCGGAGCCCGGCCCGACCTTTGAGCTCGTGCGAGGCGGAAGTATCCCGTGGGGTTGAGCTTGCATCGAGGCCGATCCGGGCCGAAAAGCCGCTTGGGTTTTGCCGCGATTTGCCGTGTGTTTAGGGTACCTCTAATATTGGTACCCGACAATTTTTCGCCGGCCGGTCGGCCCAATTAAATGCCAGCCCAAATTGCCCAAAGAACCCTAGCCATCCTCACCCCTCGGTGCCCTCGCCAAATCCCCGCGTAATGTGTTAGCAAGACTTTGATGCATCATGTATGTCATTTTCATAATGTTTTCGTCTTTATTATGTGTAAAATTACATGACGTTTGTCATAATTTTTGCTCACCGCTAAATGGCTTAGCCCGCTATTAGCGCGCTATAGCCTTTCTTAGCTTTTGAAGAGGCCGCCAAGCAAGAGCTTAGCCCGCTATTTAAATCAGGGCACTGCATTCACAATACCCTCAGCATTCCCTCGTTTCTCTGAAAATAATTTCCCCACCGCCTGCAGACTTGCCCCAGATCCGCCTCCATTCTTCTTCCACTCCCTTCATTATCGAGCTCTCAGCTTCTGAGAGTTTTAATCCGCCCAGTAAATCTTCAATTTCTGTCGCTTCTTCCCTTGCATCTTAGGCGCACTTCCTGTTTGCATGACGGCAACGAAGGATGAATGGATGGATGGATGGATGGAAGGAAGGAAGGAAGGAAGGAAGGAAGGAAGGAAGGAAGGATGGATGGAGGATGGATGGATGAATGGATTTGCTGGAATGTGAAAACGATGGATGAAAGGAAGGATGAGTTGCAGATTGGTGAAAGCGATGGATGGATGTGCTAGATGGAGATTTCGATGGATGGAAATGGGGATGGAGAGATTAGAGCTACTGGATTTGATTTTGTTTTGGCTAGAAACTAGCTCAGAGTTCTTGGATGCGATCCAAGACTCGAGACCTTTCTGAGTCGCCTAAGCTCCTAGAGGAAGCTTCTCGACCAGAACTGGAAGTGCTGTGTTGAATGGTTGAGAAAGGAGATAGGATCATGCCATTCCAATCTTACTGTAAAATAAACAATACATGCACCTCTTTGTGGTGTGTGTGAAAGTGAAACCCAACAGCAGTTGTTGAGCCAGGAGTGCAGGGTCTTCCGTTTGGGCGTAGAAGCGGTTGCGCAGAAAAAAATCCACGATAAAATTAGAAGAAAAAAAGCAAATATTTGAGCAATTTACAGAAGTGCAATAGTAGAGGAAAATGTTAATGAACGTACCCGTTTAGCATCAGTGGAAAGAAGGAACTGTGGGTGGCGATGTATTCATCTGCAAGAAGAGCAGTCTCCTCACTTTTTTTCAGTCTTGAAAGGAACCACAATTCAGAAATAAAGAATTACTAACCTGCTGCCCCACATTTGAAAGTTTAATGTGTGAGCAGTATATAATTTAATAATTGGGCAACTTAAAAGTGTGCAATAGTTTTATTTTGTAGAAGATTTGCTGAATTTATAAAATAGAGTGTAAATGGTGACATCACAGGATGGTGTCACTTCAATCTAGTAGGCCTACCTTTTTAAGAGCACATGTTGTGGTGGTGCAATATGAAGAATGCTCCATATTTCAACATTTTCTTCCAATTTGAGATAGAAGCCTTTCAAAAAGTTCCCGGTTTGTTTGCATAGTAAAACAGCTGAATTAATAACTTATGTGGGGCAATGGATGAACTACTAAGTATTAACTAAGAGCATATACATTTTTTTGTTAGTTTGTGAGCATTATCTGCTTATGTTGGTTAGTCTAGGACAATTCTACTCTAGTTCTCAGCTCAAACTGAGGACACAGCTGGACAAGTTATATTGTTTTACCCAGTAGTATACCACTGTTTTTACAACTAATTAAGTTACTCATTTTGCTCGCTATTTCTCAGAATCTACGGCAACGAACAAAGGTGCTGGTTATCGGTGTTAGTGGTGGCTGTTGCCTACGCGCAGATCCCTTTCTGAATGGTAAAGCTTTTAGCTTTGTGATATACGTCACTAGCTATGTATTGTTACATGGCAGAGCTGCATCGTGGCAGGGCCGGCCCTGAGATTTTGGGGGCCCAGGGCAAGATTAAAAATCGAGGCCCCCTTGAACAGATGTACATCAGTTATCGCTGGCTATGTCAAGGGGTTCATAGCGAAATGGCAAAGGCCATTGGTTATGGGGCTCCCACCTGCGTTCAAATCCAGGTGCCACACACTTCATCCCGGGTTTATTCCGGGATTTTCCCGGGTGCTGCACATTAAGTGGTAGACGACGCCCCTCGCCGGCAAAGAAGGCGCCTCGTGGTGACTTCGTGAACTTCAAGAATGTCGGCTCAGTCCTTCGAAGGTGCTCATAGAGGTAGGGTTTATGCGTGACGTGTGTTCATAGTAATCTCAAAAAAAAAGTTATCGCTGGCTATAAGTGCTGTGCACGAATTTTTAAAGCATGTCCAATGGTCCAAAATTAGACAAATAAGCAGAATTTTCTTTTTAACAGATATATACACGTAACCTTTTAAAATTTATAATTTCGTAAAATGTTATCATCCTTCTCGATGTCCGAATTTTTATATACCGTAAGGCCTTGCTATCGGATTAGTAGTATTTGTTTGCTCCTACAATTTATCTATATTTTTCCCTGTGTTTATATTGTTTATTAAAATATATATATGGATGAGTCCTCTGCGTGAGCACTAAGTTTCCCTCTTTTCATTTTCTATTCTAACTATTAACTACATCATTTATAGAATACATGTGCTGGTATTTTTAAAATATATTAGTAAATGAATACTAGCAGAAAACACACTGATGATACTAAGGATGCCTCGTATCTCTCCGTCTTTTATCCCAAAATAGATGATGCTTATATATAGTTGCAAAAGTCTACACGGCACAGGGTACAAGCATGCATGCAGTCATGACAATTGACAGATAAGCAACACAGCTTTTTTTTTTGGCTGTGAGCGTAGAAGAGTTAGCCACTAAGAAGAGTACCATGCAGGGGCCCTTGACAGATCGGGGGCCGGGCGGTCGCCTGCTTCGCTCCGCCCCTGGGCCGGGCTGATCGTGGTCCCCAAAAACCTCACTAAAATTTCTTTTGTGGGAATTTCACTAGTACCGATTCGATTTTGCGAGCAAGGGCCATATCTTTTCGTGGCGGGCACAATTTGCACCCGCCACGTAAATGATCTCAATGTAGACTTTCAAGAAAGGACGCCTACCCTTCACCAAGTACACCATGATCTCGGAGAAGTATGGGAAGAGTTCTGCAAAAAGGCTAAACACGCCCGAAGCAAAGGCGAAGAGCGAGAAGTTCACAGAGCTAGCCAACGAAACAAACCGCCCCACTTACATGGGCAAATTGGGTACGGCTGACACAAGCCGGGCGTGGTGGGCGAAGAAAGAGAAGACAGTGAAGCTGGGAGCCGGATCCGTACGAGGGCCGTGGATGAAAGGACCCGACTTCCCTACGGCCACAAGCCCAAGAAGCCGCAGGCCCAAGCCCGCATGAAGGAGGTCGAGAAGAAGGTCATAGAGGCCACTACGGCTAAGAACAGCGGACCCTCGAGATCTGCCGGGACACGATGCTACCGACGCTGGTTTTGGAAACCCCGAGCATCGCGGCCGCATCCATGGCATGAGCCCAGGAAGAGTTGGGCGACGGTGGCCTCGTGCTGAAAAATGTCGCCGCATCACACGAGGCAGAGGTACAAGGAGGGTCTCGAGACAGAAGGCCGTGGAGGGAGGCCTTGCAAAGAAATGATCACCTAAATTCATCAAAGAGGCCCTCACGAGCAAATCACCCCGATGGTCGGTCCGAACTGCATGTTCCGCGTAACGCCGGTATGCCGCTGCCCACCCAAGCAACCCCAGCAAAGCACCTCTGCCGTTGACCGACAGACCCCTGTGGATGATATCACGTAAGAGACACAAAGGCGTACGTTGATACCGTTCGCGTTTGGGCAAGAGGAAGCCGCTGGTCGAGGGGGGTGGTATATCCTCCCTGGATCTTGCAAAGAGTACGGCGCACGAGATCCCTCCAGAATGTGTGAAGTCAACATTGGCTACGCGGCGCCGTAACATGAAGATCGAGCTGGACTATCCCCGTCATAACGACGCAAGACTCTAGGAACGGCTCGTGAAAGTTATAACGCATCAGGGCCAAGGTGGACATTGTGCTCAAGATGTCGAAATCGACTTCACCTTCCTGTACACCAAAGAAGACAGCAGTGGACCCGAGTACGCCACCGGACCCCTATGGTCACTCTTCCGATGATGATGAAGATGGTGGGGACGGTGGAGGCAACCACCCTCCTCATGGTTCCATTACCCCGCTAAGGACCCGCAAGACAAGACGGCCTAAGGAGCCGCCAACGAAGGAGCCGACAGGAGCGAGCCTGGGGAGGCGGCACCTAAGGAGCCGGCACCGAGGAGCCTAAGGAGCCGACACCTCGAGGCCGACACCTCAGGAGCCGCACATGAGGGGCAGCTGATATACGAGGAAGCAACCGCCTAAAACACGTTGCCGTGTCCCGAGGAGAGAATAGGGAACGAGACACCCATCTACACTCAAGGCCTCCAATGGACAACACCTCAAGCCACGGGAAGCGAAAGGAGCCGACCTAGCAAATGCCCTCCACCAATCGAAGAAGCCGACATTCGATGAAGAGGAGGTCGTAGCCGACAAGTACCGCCACCCAAGAGGCCCCCGCAATAGATGTTCGATCCGGGAAGGTATGCCCCAATAAAACCACGAGTTGTAATATGTTATTAGCTACTTCTTTTCGCAACCCTAGCTAACATTTGTACCGCCGCTTTTGCAGGTGCCAAAAATCCCCACCTTATGTCGATTCACAGCTCCTTTTCTTTGGTGGTGGCTTTTGGCACATGTACATATCTTGCCCAGAAGCTCACCAAGCCAGGAGCCTCGAAGTGATGATCAAACTTCGGGTCCAAAGCTAGCCTTCATGATGTCGCGAAAAGTGTTGGGGCTGCAGGTGTTGTGATGGTCATTGCATTCCCAACGGCGGTACAACAATCTCTTTCCATCCAGCCGAACTTCTTGAGGACTTGGTTCATCTTCCTTTCTGCCCCATCTTCCTCATCGGATATTTCTTTTGAGCATATCCCTTGTCACTTAGGGGCATCAATATTTTAGGAAGATCGTCTTCTGGGATGGTTATCTTGCTCTTTTGTTACGGAAGCATGACATGCACTTTTTTGCGAGAAATTTGCGCACATATCTCTCACCATAGTCTCTGGAGTCGGGAGGCAAGTCGCTCATCTCGGTTTGAATGGCGTTGTTCTTGTCGACTTCTGGGCATGTTGGCTTGACCTTGGCGGGTCCCACTAGGGGTACCAAAAAGTGTGTAGGCACAAAATCCTACTCCCTGCGCCGCACAACGACAAAAATTTGCGGAATAGCTAGCTTTTACCCCGGCGTCTTGAATAAATGGCGTGCGATCAGATGACTTTGTTAATTGACAAGGAGGTAGCGTGAGATACGGAACATGCACGAGTGAGACCAAGGCAGTTCGCATGTATGGCTCTAAGGCGGATGTAAAGACATATAGCTATGAAAGCTATGTCGATGATATGCATTGATAGCAAATATGAAGATATGACATGCAAGCGACTGCGAATGATCACTTTAAAAGACATGCTCACGAACAAGTAAAGTCGATCATCATGATGTGTTAGTGTAAAAGAAAGCTCTATTGCATAGATCGAATTAGCGACAACATGGAAGAAAATAAATCATGAACATCGTAATAGACATTCCACGACATGAAGAGGGGAGCTACCCAACGTAAAAAACGTATCACACGAACCCTCCATGAAGAAGAACTCACAGATGCGTGCGGGACGTATCTGAACACGCTAAGAAGAAGGAACTACCACAGCGTATAAATGTACACGAGCACCTGCTTTGTAAAGAAGGAACTACCACGCGTATAAGCGTACCGCGAACATATACGTAAAGAAGGAACTACCACTGCGTATAAGCGATACCGCGAACCCTCTTGTAAAGAAGGAGCTATCAGTACAAATAGGCGTACACGGACACGCTACAAGAAGGAGCTACCGTGCGTATGCGCGTATCACGAACCCTCAGCGAAGAAGGAGCTACCGTGCGTATAAACATATCACGAACCCAAAACGCGTGATGACTTAAAAAGCATAACACGTGTTACGGCAAGCTTACGAATCGGGGGTCCATGAAGAAGGAACTACCTTACGTAAAAACCTATCGGATTAAAGCGATCTCTAGTCCACTAGGATGACTAGCTCTAGATTAACCCAAAGATGCGTATCCACAGGATGACCGATCTGTCAAGATCCTAGCGATTACTGAACCCACAACATGTGACAACTTAGATTGATCTAGCTCGGCTACTAAGAGCGAGATAGATCTAGTGACAAGCTAATGATAGATGTTGAATGAATTGGCGACAACTAGATCTAACAAAAGATAAAGCGGAGACGTCTCAATCTAAATTGGGCAAAAAGTGTGTGCAAACATAATTAAATAAATAGATCGAAAGCCTTTGCAAACACGTGGTAACTTAATGAATTCATTAGATCTTGCCAAAATCTAATGAAGCAGATAACTAGTTCTAAGCGGGATCTTAGCCCACGGATGGCTCATGATGCGACAAAAGAACCCTCTTGCCCACGATAGCTTAAATCCGCTGGCGATACTAAAAGCGTGAACAAGACTTCTTGCAATAATCTAAATCCGCTGGCGATACTAGACATGGTGCAAGGTTGCGGTACTTACGAGGAGGTCGGCGAGTCGATGAATCCTCTCTCGCGGTAGATCGGCGACCACTGGCGGACTCGAAGGTGGCGGAGCCAAGGCCGCGAGGCGGGTTGTTTGTATTGAATTGGGTATACGTTTCACGATTTGCTGGGGGTCTCATATTTATACCACAGGCTTATTGAGTCCTAACTAGTTCACGAATAATAACTAACAAAATATATAGCTAAGATACATTGTCCTCCAAGTCTTCTCGAGTCGTGGGGAATTATGCGTGATGTGGGCCCTCGTCCTTGGATATTCTTATTGATGCTTCCGTTTGCTGGAACCATCTCTCGCTTCGGCTCTTTCTCGGGACTCGAGGGCTCCTTAGCCGAATAACGTGACTTCACGAATGACATAGCCTTTGTAGCTACCCTCTTGCTAGCGAATAACTCCCTTACGAATGATCGTGCACCGGCCTACTGCATCCGGTCATCCGAGGCTCTACCAGGCAGTGTGCTGTTATGCATAGTCACAGTCGGTTCGATGAGTGCAGAGATTCATATTGCCTCTGTTGAAAAGTTTGTAATCCTCCTTACGGTGGAAATGGCTTGAATCCAGCCACCATGTACACCCAAATATGACACACACACAGGAAGTTCTTAGGTACGATGAAATATTTTAATTACTATGATTTCTCTCAGCTGGCTGACAAGAGGCTATTAATTAAACCATGCTACACAAAATTTTTCTTGGACCTCCACGGTGATTTTGCCTCCTAGGGCACATAATGAGACCATGTGAAAAGGATCTAGCACAGCACTACTGGCTCTCAGGTGGTGCGCTCGGAGTTCAAACTATAATTACAAAGGTGGTCGGCTTGAAATTCAAATAAGCTGGGAAAAGTACCAAACCAACTCGATCTCAAACTTCGATGGTGGCGCATTTCACAGTTTTGCATGTGAAGGCTCAGAAAAAGTTTGAGACGCATAGGCCACTTAAGAACATTACCAAATGACTAGGAAGTAACCATGGCAACCTTACATGATTAACGCAGTAAAACTTTCCACTAATCATCATCGTGATGGGTAGGATGGGATCAATATTGGGTAAATCATTGTGTCTCTCCATTGTGATTGTTGTCTCTTGGCATTTTGGATTCATTATTCATATTGTGACATCATCCGGTGATTGGATTGACTAGCCTCGACATTGTGGTATATCACTTTTACACACTTGCATTACTTTCATATATATTGTGGTAGTGTAGTTTTCGAGTAGAATTGCTTAGTTGCTTAGAACTTGTTTAAGAGCAATCTAGACATTCACCTAGTTGGTAAAGTAGTGACTTAGCCGATTGTGTGTGAACTAGAGATCATAAGCAACTAAATTTGTCAATAGGAGGCTTTGTAGGCAAGTTAGGGGAAACTAGAACAAGCGCATTTACGGCTTTTTGTTTTTACTAACAAGTTGCTCTAGTGATTTTGTAGAATTTTTGTTAGGCTATTCACCCCCCCTCTAGCCATTTAGGAGCTTTCAACTCTCGAAAAATCTCAAACTTCGTGGGTGCTTCCCCATTTGCATGTGAAAGCTCGGGAAAAGTTTTGAGACCACTAGGCAAACATATGAACCACATGAACTTCAAGAACTGCTTGTATAGTCTGAGTTTAGATGGTAGGGATCATGTGGCTCTGTGAAGGATGTACTATCCTCCTTGGTGGAAATGGCGAATTTTTTCCAGACCATGTACACCCAAAATATAAACCCACACAAGTTCTTAGGTTTTTAATGATAAATATTTTAATTACTATGATTTTCTTCAGCTAAGGCGGCGACAAGGCTAATTAAACCATGGAAACACAAAATTTTCTTGGACCTCACGGTGATTTGCCTCTAGGCGCATGAGACCACGTGGAAAAGTCTAGCGACATTCCAGGCTCTTTTTTAGTGGATGCCTTTCAGTTCAAACTATAATTACAAGGTGGCGTCGCGCATATATTTCCTCACAATATGCGGCATATTTGTTTTTTGTTTTTCTAATATGGATGTGAATAAAATTCATTATACATTATTTGTCTTTTGTTACATAATAGCTTTATTTCATTCACATTAGATTTGGATATACTGTTAATTTTCCTCCCCAATAAAGCATATTTATTGGCCTTAACCGTCTTTATTATGTTCGATGAAGAGTAAAAAATGAGAACTAAAGATGCTCCGAAGAGACAATCAACATCAATAAATACAACGAGATAAGAATTTGATTACATACCATAACAAGACCTTACATTACATATATATTCCATAGCAAAGACCTTACATAAAACTAAATATCACGGTAACAAAAGACCAATTCACGGATAGGTCAATGCTACAATCAAAGTGTACAAACACATTAAATTTAACCACCTCGATAAGTCTTGTAGCACCTCTAGAAGGTGAAGAAGTGGCGAGGTACATCGATGCACTCATTGAGGAGGTTGGAGGATGAGGGTTCACCAGGAGCTTCATCTTCGGCCCAAACTGACCATTGGACCGAGGATGAAATCCGCGGTAACTAGGTCCAATGGTCATTGTTTTCCATGGATGCACCATATGATTCGGATACTATATGCCCATGTGCAGGATATTGGTGGAACACTAGCACCCCAAAGCACAAGGACTCAGGACTCTTAATATGAGTCGAGTTCGATCTGGAATCATGGCACCCACAAAAAGCACGCAAGCCCGTGTCTCTCCTTCATCGGTAAGACTCTTCTAGCACCTTTTACGTAAACCATTTTTCTTGGACTAGGCATATCTGTATGTGGAGGGCTTTCTCCCAAAAGAAAGGCCATATGTATGTGGGCGGAAATCTTTGCTAGCAAAAGAAGATCGGGGCGAAGAACAAAGGAAAAAATAAGAAGAAAAAGATTTCCTAGATCCAAAACCCATGACACTAAAATTCAAAACTAAGCCCTCTGTATTTTGAGGGAGAGGGTTGGAACTCTTTGGATGAACCAAGAATGCCTGAAAGAGGGAGGCGGGTGCAAAACCACGGCGTCCCCCCCTTGCCCAGTTTAAATAGGCGAGATGGGCGTGGTTGAGTCGGCTAGCGTTTATGCGAGGAGGGCGTGGCGGCGGTGCGCGCCCGGCGGTAGTGATGCCCGACCGGTCGAGTTGAGCGAAATGCGGTAGTTGAATATTGCGAAATCCTTCTTAGGGTCTAAAGTTTTTCACCGGTAGTGATGTCCGAAATCCCGGCGAATGATGCGTACGGTGATCTACATCGCTGCTTGGGTGTAAACTACACCGACGGTGTTTTTGACATTGATTTAACGCGATGCGACAGCTGCTTGCGGTACCCGCGGGCTTTTCTCATCGATTCGGGGAAGACACTCTCGGTTTCTAACCCGGTAGTGAATACCCCTTGGCGGCAGCGGTTCTCCAAAGCGGCGGCATGCATGCAACAGCACAGGCCCGCTTTGTGAACACGCTAGAAGTGAGCGTGGCGGCCTACTGGTATTGTGGTAAAAGAAAAAAAAAGTAGTGATGGCTATCGCTATCGTTGGGCGGTACAAAGTTTGATTCTTTAAATAGCGGCGGTGTTGTGGGCGTGCTCTGACTTAGTTGAGTGTGTCATTTTCGGTTGCTCCGGCCGGCGAAGTCTCGTCACCACCCTCCCTCCCTCCCTCTGCTCCCTCACTCACGTGGGCCGAAGATGCGTGTGGTTGATCTTGTAGCAATGGTAAACAATGTAAAGCATGCATTTTCCTTGTTTGTATTTAGATAAGTATCTATATCTATGCTATCAAATCAATATCATTAGATTTCATGAGCAACATCTATAGCAATGGTAATCCTAATTAAACTTCGAGCATCGTTCTTGAAAAAATGGTCAAAAGCGGCTTGTTGGGGATCGAGCAGCGGTTCGGGATTAGGTCTTGGGGAAAGCAGCGTGTAGGGAAGCGGCCATTGGAAAATGTCTGCCTTAAGCGGCGTAGCCGGTCATGCTTGTTTTCAGCCTAAGCGTGGATTGGAATCCGAAACGCATGCCGCGGGCGCGATTGCCCTTCATGGGGGAGGCGGGCCGTCGCGGCGACCATTGGATGAGCGGTGTCATTTGTTTTTCATTTTTCATGGCGCGCTTGAGGAATGACAATCGGCGCATGCATTCCATGCCTTGTTACTATATAATTGTACACATAGCAGCTCGATTTGGTACCATCTCCATCGCTAGTTAACCTCTCTCTTTCCATAAACCCCAAAGCGAGCTAGCTTCTTCATCGGCGATGGCGGTGTCTACACCAGCGAGGAGCTTACGTTCCGTCGCGGCGCCTCCGTGGCGCCCTCGGAGCTCACCCACAGCGGCCGAAGAAATCGGCACGCCGCGATGCCTTGGCCGTTGGTGGAGAGGCCAACTTCTACGCCTTCAAGGTGAAGCCATCGCCGACATCCTCGCTAGGGGATCTGCGCGGTTTTGGCCGAAAGCTCGAGCGGCCCGTGGCCTGAACCTGGCCGTGGCGGAGCAGCGATTAGCGGCGGCAGCGGCGAAGGGAGCGAGCCTAGGCGGCCGAGCGAAGGTGATGGCGGCGGCAGCTTTCTTTAATTTTACGTTTTTGTTAATATATTATCTACTAATATATAATGACCTAGTCATTTTTAATTCGTCTCTGTGTGCAATCTTCTATTTCTATCGTTTGTTTTTTCTTGTTCCTTCTTCATTCAACCCCGAGCTATCGGTTTCTTTGCATCCCTCCCAAATCGCTATCGGTTCTAATTCAACCGGTTGTGTCAATCTTCAAATCGCTTTCGGTTCTAATTCAAACCACGCCCGAGTGATGCGTTGCCCATCAAGACCCTTTCTTTGGAGCGATTCAACCGGTGGTGATCACGAGTCTTCAACTACTTGGGAATTGGTCAATCGTGGGTTTAGAGTTTCCGCGCCCGGAGCGGTTCATCAACTGCTGCCCAGGGTGAGGTTCAACAACTTCTTGGTGGATTAAATTCGGCGGTGATGCGGCGACGATGATGGCGAATTTGTAGTAGTGAGCTGGCGGTCATAGGCGTTTTAATAAGCAATGGATCCTTATGAACTCTTTTTCTTAGGCTGCGACTTGAATTTATGGACATGATTGGAGCAAAGATTTTGCCAAGATCTCATCAATCCTTTTAGCTTCATCAAAACTTATATGCTGCCCTTGTTGGGCTAAAGAGGTGGATGAAGCACGGATCTGCGGCTAAAGTCGTAGAATAGCGGACGGGTCGCGGCGGCTCTGGGTAGTTGGTGGGGCCGCGTTCCGCAGCCGGTATTTGCTTACGCCTCCCGGAGGTGGCGGGAGACCCCCGAGGCTAGGGTAGGGGGGGCGGCGCTCGAACCCACCCCGGCGCCGCCCGGTGGTTTTTTTTTTAAGGGGCGGCAAAAAGCTTTGCGCGATTTCTATGGAGGCGAATAAAGGAAAAAGGCAAGTGCCGCCCTAGTTTTTGACTAAACGGGCGGAAAAAACCATACAAATGTGGAGGTACCCTACTCCACAAGCACACCTAGGTACCAAGTCGACTCAACTTTAGCAGCGCCTTTAGCGCCTACTCAACTCCTTGCTTGGTGGGATTGGGACATCGACACAAGCCTCACACAACTCACACCACTAACAACCACTCGGCGGCAAAAAATTGAACAAAAAGACCAGCTCGGTTGGATTGGAACATCAACCGCGAGCCGCCAACAACAATCACACAAGTTAACAACCTAGCGGATGGAATAAAGAGTGAAACACGAAAGCTCAACTTCGGTTGGATTGAGGCATCAACAGAGCACCCATCAACACCGCTCTACGAGGATTGGGACCTCGACATGTAGCGGCCGCCACCACCAACTCCACCCGATTGCCACACAGCGAGGAAGCGGCGACCCAACTGCGTCGGCGCCACTCTTCCGCCGAGAAACCTCAGGAGAGGATGGGCCAGCGCCCGATACGCAAGTAGCGAGCGCGTCACCCCGCCGCCAATCAAAAAGCTGCGCGAAACCCGGCCTCCCTCGCGCCGCGTCGCGGCCCGGCAAAGTCAAGGGAGGGGCGGCAAAAGGAGGACGCCCCGACGCCACGCGGGTCCCCGGCCACGCCCACCCGCGCTGCCCCCTCACGCAGAAGCCCGAACCACCACAACCACCTCCGACTCATAGGCAACACCACCAAACAAGCCCACCAGCGGCACAAGCCAGGGCGAGTCTCGGATCTGCGGCCTCCAAGAAGGGAATGCCAGCGCCAATGGTGGTAAGAGCTTTTGCCCCTTTTCAAAAAGCTTGCGACAATCGACAAATTGCCGTAGCAGTTGGTAAAATTCCACATATAAGGAAAGCTGATATCCTTGCCATCGAAGGCACTCCCAATTTGCAAGAATTCTTTGCTAAATAGCCCTCGAGTTGCCTTTTTTTTTTTCCATTTTCATCAAAAGCTAAATAAAGTGGGTTCCAACGCACCGGCCTTTTATTCTTGTATGAGCATGATGGGTCCTATAATCCTATCTGGAGCCGGATGTGAGTACAAAATCTTACTTGGGGTATGATCACGAGGCGTGTACAAGTTATGGTTCTTGGGGAGGCTGCAAGCTGGAAAGGAGGAGGAGAAGGCAAAACCAAGTGGTTTATCGTTCCTCAAGATCCCCCACTTTTTGGTTTGTCAATTTGTCCTAATCTCCCTCCCGGCCGTCATCTTCCCCGGTCTTGATTCTTCCACTTTCTGCCCAGCGACAAGTGAAATTGCTTATAGCTGCGTCTTTTTCTAATAGCTTGCTTTGCTTACTAGTACTAGGATCTGATTACCTTGTTGTTGTTGATCTGGAAGACCACGACTCCACAAGCTCCCAAAGCAATCCTTCCATTTCCCCTCCTCGGCTTCTTCTTTGCTCCTCCATTTGTACGTCCGTTGCTCCATCTCTTCCTCGTCTACCTCTCCTACCGCCATTGTTTCCAAGCAAGATTCTGGCTTTGTGATCGGGAGGAGAGGAGGCTGCTTGACAAGGTTTTGCCCCTACGCAATGCATCGCCCTCTCCCATAAGCTCCAAAATCGGGGGTCGGGGGGTGAATATAGCAAAGGAAGCCCAATCATCATCGTGTCGATCCAAAAATGACTATTATATTTGAGGGATGCGGCTCGAGGGGATGAAGTGCCCAGTCCCTCCTTCCCCTAGAGTGGCGGTGATCATCGTCTCGGTGATTCTCGTGGCCGATCTCTCCGGTACGCGGCACCACTGCCGGTGCCAGCTCGGTGTTCATCGTACACTCTTCTACGATCTGTTTGCATTCCGATGGCTTTGCGATCTTCAACCGGCCGGGTAGAGTCTAAATGCGAATTCATCGGCGTTTTGGGCATCGGTCAACTCTTCTCAATCATCGGCTAAGCCTTTCTTCCTTGTCTTATCTGTTGGTCGATGCTCTTTTAAGTCTCAATGAGTTCTCGGTTAGTCTGCTTCTTGATCGGTCCTTGGAGGAAACCCTCAATTATTCCATGTTTCTAAGCTTCTTCGTCGTGTTTTTAAACTTCTCGGTTTCCAATGCCAACATCGGTTTCCACATCTATAAGCTCAAATCTTTCTCTTGTTCTCTGTTCAAAATCTTTTTCATCTTTGGAATGGGGGTGGACCAAATTTTCAACTAGAGTTTGAGAAGTTGGTTACATGAGCAAGACTCTGAATGGTCTCATATTGCTCGGAGTCAATGGTACGCCATGCCGTATTGTACCTTTGGCCAGGTGCAAATCTTTGTTCGATTGCTAATTTGCACAAAGCTCTGTCGGGGCTGCTATGGCGAATCGGGTTTCAAATTTGAATTTTCTAGACCTCCAAGTCGGTTTTTCGAGAGGGTTAAGGTGGTTAATGACAATTCATTTGCATTCAAGGGAAAAGTTTCAGCGATGCGGTCCTCATTCAAACCGTTTCAATGGGGCCTTCAAACCCCGGTCTTCTTGGGCTTGTGCTTGGTTCCTCATAATTTGTTCCACTGGTTTTGGGCCTCCCCAGCGGCTTTGTACCAAGTGCTTCTCTCAGGCCCGCCGTATATCAATGCAATGATCGTAGCAGTGTTGTCATTTGCACAGGAATTTGGACACGTTTTTTGCTAAATGTAATCTCCTCCGCGTCTCGCTCCTTTCCATTCTAGAATACGGAGAACCCCCTTCTCGGATGAATGCTTGACGCGATCTATGACCCGGTGGGGGCTGATCCCCCAAACTTCGATCTTTCTAAATCAATTCACCCGGTCCTTAAATATTTCCACCGGCCCCTTGCTTAGTCCCCCTTCCTCCCCATTCTACTACTCGCTTCCTCCCGCGAGAAAAAATCTTGGAGGCTTAGTGCCGGAGTTTGTGACGCCTCACCATTCTTGCGTGATGTCTTGTGGGTCGGAGGATGCCCTTTGCCGCCACCTCTTTCCCACCTTCTCTTCCTTGATTGGATGCGCCCACAAAGTTCTTGGTGCTCCTCCTCCTCGCACAAATCACATTTCTTGGTTCATAAAACCCTCTTCTCACCTTTCTGATAACTAGCAAGATGGCCCTGCTCGGTTCGTTGATCCCACGCCATTCATGCGGAATGGGGTCGGCGGATCATGATTCTGGGGAGGAGGCCTATCTTTGAGGGGTGGTCCTGCGGGATTCGGTTGCGGCAATGACACAACACTCAAGTCATCGCCTACATTCACCCACCACTGCGAGACCATCGGACTTTGAAGTCATCGGGGGATACTATTAGGTGAGTTCTTGGACCTCAATGTAAGAATGCCTTATGGTGATATCCGATTACATCCTTTTGGTCAAGCTTATGTCTCATTGGATCACTTAGCACATAGGGATTTTTCGATCACCAATGGTCCTCATCGGTTTGGTCACCAGCACATCTCTTTCATTCCTCATAACAAGGCACGGAATAATAGAAGCGTGATTTTTTACCCATGAGGCTTGGTTGATGTTGATAGGTCTTGATTTAGATCTCTGGCGGTATCATCTAGTTGATAAAGGCTGTTTCGGGGCTTCGGTAGACTGATGGCATGGGATGAGGATTATGCTCATAAGGAGCGTACTTTGGTCAAAGTTAGGTGTTGAATCTCTAGAAGGCGTGCGTGGCTTTTCACTTTCAGCTTTGAAGGGAGGGATCCGGACTCCCCGAGTTGAGTACGTGCGGTGTGAGATAATTCACACTACTATCTTTGGGGGCTTTGCCTCAAGATGAAGACATGCCACTGAAGACAGGATTTGGATCCCAATCGGTTTCACTACTTTGGCTTTGGTCGGGAGGGGCCGGGGTCCACAAGGTATCGGGGATGATCACCCTCAAGATTTTCCGCGGTAGGAATGGGGAATCACGGGGAATGGTGCACGGGAAGCATGGCCCAATCACAATCTCGGCTTTCGGGATGCTTTGCTTTCGGTGATGATGATGATGAGCCACCTTTGTTAGTTCCTCAGAACCAAGTTCCAAATGCTCTGTTTTAGCGAGAAGAGGATGGTGTCCCCAGCTCCACGGGGAGGAAGTTGTGGATGTTTTGATCAATGCTCCTGCCACCCCCTCGGCTTTGAGGATCATGAGGTCCTTGCTATGGATGACATAAGCGATTGGATGAGGAATTTGTGGCTCCACCACCCGCGGTTATCTGTTGAGCGATTGGAAATTGTTCCATTTCCCAATTTCAACAACACTCGCGACCCATGATCCACTGAACCAATAAACTATGAAAAGATCTTCTTGGTGGTGATATTCAGCTTGGGATGGTCCATACTTTTGCTTCCCTCTGTTGACCCGGTGTTTCTTGTGAAATTCAAAAACAGATGGTTCAATGCTGCTTTGGTCTTTGATGAGTATCTGAACAATGCTATTTCTTCACACTCTAAGCAACTCAGCGCTTTTCACGAGGACCCATTTGAATTCAAAAAGTGGATTGGGCCTCAAGTGATTTTTAGTCGGGACTCTCAATTCACGATCCAAATATAACGGATGCAAATTGGGCCCGAGAATGGTTCTTCTAAAAGCTGCGGCAACTTTGAGCCCAAGCCGGATACTATCGGGGATGTGGGCTAAATTCCTCTCTTCCCGGCATCGAGGGGCCGCCGGTTTAGGTCAATTTGAATGGGCGGATTTTTTGTTAATAAGTTGACCCGGGGCCGGTTCTAGTGAGTGGGCTGGTGAGTTTTCTGTCTTCTGGCAGCTTGGCCCATCATTGCGGTGATAATCACGGTGACCATTGTAATTCTTATCCCATCTCTTTACCTTCCAAAAATCTTCTATCATTATCTCTGAAATCTACGAGATCGATTACTGCGAGGCTGATGGGGACAAAAGCACCTCTCTTGGATCGGCATAAGGCCCCTCCCTCGATCATGTTGATTTGGAGTCAACCCATCACAGTGCTACCCCTAACTCTACTTGGTCTTGTTACCCCAAAGAAAAACACGAAAAGAGGTAAGACAAAATTTATTGTTGAAGCAGTCTTAGAAGAGTGGCGGGGTTAGGGGAAAACATAAAGGTTTTAAGCCTTCCACTTGTCTGATAAATTTTTGCCGGGTTGTGAATCTAAGCCTCCTTTTATCTCTTCACATGTAGCTCGAGACCTAGGGTTCATTTACGTAACATGGATCCAAAAAGCTCCACGGATGAAAGTTGGGGACAAAGAAAGGGACCAAGAACCCTATAGGCGACCAAGATCCAGAAGGCAAAGCGGGATGGGCACTCTCTTTGCATCGGCAAGGGATCACCAGACGGATGATCATTCGGATGAAATTTTGGACCATACGCCATCGGGGACCCCGGGGTCCAATAGTGCTTAGTACCCTAGTGTCTAAAATTTTTTTCTCTTTCTTTTTCGCGATGTAACTATGGATAATAGGTCTTGGAAAGTCTTATGTTGGAATGTCGAGGGTGTTAATTCAGACAAAAAGTGGAACTCCATAAAGAACAAAATCATGGAAACTTTTTGTGATATTGTGTGCTGCAAAAAACAAAAACGCACACTTTTTGATCTAAGTTATATAAGATCCTTTTGCCCTGCTTATCTTGATTGTTTTGAATTCTTACCATCATTTGGCAAGTACTATACGGAGGTTGTATCACCCTTTGGAATTCTAATCGTTTCAAAGGGTACTTGTATCTATCAAAATGAGTTTTCTATCTACGTCGGTTTACCTCCCTTTATAATAATGCAACTTTGAGTTCGACTAATATTTATGCTCCATGTACTAGTGGTAAAAGGTCTTTTCTACAATGGTTTAAAAACATCCAAATGCGAGATTCTATTGATTGGTTGATTGTGGGGAGACTTTAACCTCTGAGGAACCCGGAAGGGGCCAATAGGCACAGTGCTTGAATATCTCGGAGATGTTGCTTTTAATGAAGCCATCGGCAAGCTTGGTTTATTAGAACTTCCACTTAAAGGCAAAAGATTTACATGGTCCAATAAGCGGTTTGAACCTCTTTTTGGAAAGGTTGGATTGGTTTTTCATACGCCTCTTGGACTATAAACTATCAAAAAGCTGCTTTTGTTTCTTCTCGGACCATGGAAACCTCGGATCATACTCCTTGCATCATCTCCATTAATACCTCTATCCCCAAAAGCAAAACTTTTAGATTTGAAAATTATTGGATGGATCATGAGGACTTTTTAAAATCAAGTGCAATTTGGGGTTCTCTCGGTAATAACACTCATGATCTTTGCAAAAAATCGGCGGCTAGGTTTAAAGCCTTGAGGAAAGTCCTTAAAGATTGGAGCCACACTCTTTCCAATCTTAAGGATTCTATTGACAAGAACAAACTGATTATTGATTTTTAATATTCTTGAAGAATCTTGAGGGGATCTTCTTGTGGTGGAATGGAACTTTAGGGCTACTCTTGAAGAAAATCTTATTTCTTTTACTCGGCGGCGGCGGACATATTGGAAACAAAGGGGGAAAATAAAATGGGTAACCTTGGGTGATCGCGAGGGCACCCATTTTTTTCATGCTCATGCAACCATGCGGCATAGAAAAAATTTGATCACTTGTTTGACAGATGAGATAGGGAATGTGATTTATGATCATAGTCTAAAAAGTTTGAGCTTCTATGGCGGTCATTCAAGGAAAGATTAGGTATGTCCAACTTCAGCGGCATTCTTTTTTTAATGCGGAAGAACATTTCAGCGGCGATTGATCTTCACCACTTGGTTTTACCATTCTCAAAGGCGAGGAAATTGATTTAGTGGTTGGAATTTGCCATCTTACAAAAGCACCGGTCGATGGTTTCAACTTAGCGACTTTAAAGAAGAAATGTTGGCACATTATTTTTGAAGATTTCTCTGAGCTTTTGAAGGAGTTTCATAGTGGGCAGGTACGTCTCAGAGCATAAATGGGAGCCATATTACTCTTGTTCCAAGAAAGATGATCCTCAAAAGTTTGGACCTTCTGAGACCAATCTCTTTGCTTAATACCTCGGTTAAGCTTCTCACAAAAGGTTTTAGCAAGCGTTGCAAGGTTCCATTCAGCTCTTATTCACAAAACCAATATGGTTTCATCAAAAAAAAATCATCAGGATTGCCTTGCCTGGGCTCTAGAATATACGCATCGGTGTCATCGGTCAAAGAGAACTCATTATTTTTTTTTTTTGAAGTTAGATTTTGAAAAGGACCTTTGACAAAAGTGGAACATCGACTCATGATCCAAATTATGAAAGCCAAAGGTTTCCCACAAGTGGTTGGATTGGATGCAAGCAATTTTTTCTTACGGCATACATTTGTTTTTCTTTGAATAGTGTGCACAGGGAAAAGTATTCCAACTTTGTCATAGGGTGTCGAGACAAAAAGAGATCCACTATCTCCACTTTTTATTTGTGTTAGCGGTGATTTCTTGCAACACTTCTAAATGCAGCATGTACACAAGGGGATCTTACCTTGCCAATTCCTCTCGGAGTGCGATCAAGATTTTCCAATCCTTCGGTATGTAGATGACACTCTCATTTTCATGAAAGGCGATGCGAGTTTAGTTAAGTTTTTCTAAAAAAGATCTTCTAAGCAACTTTGGTGATTCCACTGGTTTGAAGGTAAACTTTTGAAAAATCCTTTATGGTCCCCATAAATCTAAATGATGACAAATTGAATGATATGGCGAGAAGTTTTTGGTTGTTCAAAGGATCTCTTCCTTTTACATATTTGGGTTTGCCTTTAAGGCCTCTAGTAAATAGTAAATAAGTGTGAAAGGAGGTTAGTGAACATTTCAACTTTTTTTGAATGATGCCGGGTAGATTTGGAATTAACCAATGCGGTTTTCTCGGCCTTGCCTACTTTAGCCAATATGCACTTTTTAGATTACATGTCACTTTGTGGTCAAGCAAGTTGACAAATACTGAGAAAACATGGTTTTGGAGAGGTTCGATGTCAATAACAAAAACCTCCCAAAGCTGCACAGGAATTGGTGACTCTTTCTAAAGAGCAAGGAGGGTTAGGGGTGCTTTGGATCTCTCTACTCATAATGAATGCCTGCTGCTAAAAGCACCTTGATAAATTCTTTAACAAGGCCCAGTTCCACAGGTCCAATTAGTTTGGGACAAATATTATGCGATGGGCAAATTACCCGGGGTTATCAAATAATTTCGGGGGATCATTTTGGTGGCGTGATAACCTAAAGCTTTTGGATTCTTTCAAAGGTATGTCAATGGCAACTATTATGGATGGTGCCTCTGTTTTTTCTGGTTAGATTGTTGGAATGGCCAAGTTCTTGGCATCTTTATCCTCGGCTTTTCTCTTATTGCAAAGATCCACTTATTTCGGTCGAGAAAGAGTTAAATTTGAGGCCAATGATATTGATTTGTTTCACCTGCCCTTGTCAATGAAGCTTATGAGCAATATCTGCCGGTTACATAATTTGGTTCAAAATACTCAACTTCAAGATGCAAATGATAATTGGAGTTACATTTGGGGGAGTAATACTTTCAAGTCTCATAAAGCTTACAAACATCTCGGGGGGTAAATAATGTTCACGGGATCTATAAATGGTTATGGAGGAGTTCTTGTCGGAACAAAAGAAAAAATTTTCTTACGGCTACTTCTAAAAAGATAGGCTAAGTACTAGAGATCTTCTAAGGAGAAAACACATGCATTTGCCAAGCTATGAATGTGCTCTGTGCTCCCAGCAGGACTGATGAATCCTTGGACCATCTCTTCTTTCACGCTCCTTTCTTGCTTGGCCGCTTGTTGGAACCTCATTAACATTCGAGGGTCCCCATGGCAGCCCCAGTAGAGCAATTGATGGAGTCTTTTAAGGATCAACTTCGACTGCCTTTCTTTCTTGAAATCATTGTGGCGATGTGTTGGGCGATTTGGTCATGTCGAAATAATCTAATCTTGAGAGGCATACACACAAAGTACTTAGCGGTCACAGTGATCATCTTCAAAAGAGGAATTTGCCTTAGTTATTCTAAGGGCAAAAGCAATCTTATCACCCAAGAATTGTATCATGGCTAGAAGTCTTTGTGTAATTTGCTTATTTTTCTTTGTTTCTTTTTTTGTTTCTTGAGGTTGTGTTATAAGAACCCTTTAAGTTTAATTTCAATAAAAGCACAGTAGGGGGGTCAAACCCCTCCTGTTTTTCTTCAAAAGTTATGGTTGCGGGTATGCTCACAGGCAGGTACATGCTTTACCCGCACCTTACGTGATCCATTGCCACATCCTGTGATGACCCGAGTGAACTGCCACCAATCCCTCGACTCTACTGACCCACTGGTCGGTTTTGTTGATCTCGAACATCCTCGCTGCATGGTAGGTCGTGTGCGACCTCAGGCATGTGCTACTTCTTGCTCGTGACATCAAGAGCCATGAAACCCATAGGCACGCTGTCACATGAGCAAGCTTGGGTAGCCAAGACACGACATGGTGATGCAAAGCTAACAAAAAGTTTTGTGGTTCCAAGCTCAAGGAGAGAAGGGGAAAGAGCGAGGGATTTCGGACCGAGTGATAGAAGGGGAAATGAGGGATTTTGGACCGAGTGATAGAAAGGGAAATGAGGATTTTGGACCAGTGAGAGGAAACGACGGACGGATCGACGGATGGAATAAAAATGAGACGGAAGAAAGTAATTCCGTTTTTAATATAAAAAATATAGATATAGATTCAATGTCCATATGTTTCAACCAGACATACAAATTGTTCGGCAATGCTCATGCCAACAACAATGAGATAGCTATTTTTTGTTGGGTTTAATTGAGTTTGTTTCAACCTTAAATCAAATGAATTTTAAGGTCCATAACAAACCTGCACGGAAAAAATAATTCAACAACGTGATTATGATGATTGTTTTACTGTGCTGAATGGAAAAATGAAAAAGGTTGCAAACGTCCATGAATATCTTTTTCAATCATTTTGTGCCTCTACTGGTACCATTGTACATCAGAGACTGGAAAAGGTTGAAAATAAATCCTGTTTGCCAATCAATTCAAAACCACCATGGTTTCAGTGCCGGTAGCAGGTAACAATTTATAAGATATAGTCTTTCATGTTTTTTGTTCAGCTAAGTGAACACAATATACCCAACACTATTTCAGAAACTATATATGGTGATCCATGATCCAACATACATAATAGTTCATCCATATTCATTTTTCTGTGGCTTCGATCGATACATGATAGTGCACACCATCAGAAAGAAAGTAGTAGTAGTACGGAATCATCAAAGTCATAAAAAAGGGATAAGAGGGATCATACATCAGGATATATAGGCACACATAAGGATACATTAAGATAGCAGACTAGTCAATAACCACACCATGATATCACACATCACACTGCTGGAAGCAAATTTGGCCTAGCGCCTGGCTAGGGCAATGGCGGAGAAGTAATATCAGCAGTATCAAGCATAACCATGGCTCGAAGGAACAATGAGGATCAGAGATGCGCTCGCAGAATGAGTCAAACTGCTGGCAGATGGCAGAAGCCGGTTTGCCCTCGCGTACCTTTGTGCGCTAAGTACACAATGGCCGCTGCTGCAGATGCTCCCCGCAGTCACCAATGCTAACATTGCCTTCAAAAGAATCACAAGAAAAAACAGGTAGCCAATTAACCAACATATACTTTGCCGGCACTTCTCAACATACTTATTGTATACTAATTGAACAACCACACATGCTTTCATGCAGGACTAATTTTTCTTTTGAACTGTAAATAAAAGGGATTGATTAGTCCGCGTCAAGAAGATCAAAAGAAACAGCCTGCTGTATTTAGCCCTGCTCCTGATGATGTACACTATATAGATAGTAAGGAGCGAAAGGATGAGTAGGCGGGAGCAATAGAATTTGCCACGACAAAAAGAACCTGCAGTAAACAAATGAACAAAATTGAAACAGCTGGGCACCAGATGCTAGATCATATTCTCAGTCGATCGGTCGTTAACTGAAAGTGTTTATTTCCACCAGTTAAGTTGCTGAGGTTAACTAGCTTACGTGAGTAAGGGAGATCACTGTACTGCGCCTTGAACCGGATGAACTGCGTGAGAAGAAGAGGCAGCGTCTCGTTGGTGGTGCCCATTGCAATGGCACTGGCAAGGGTGCCGATGATGGCGATGAAGCCCGGAGTATAAGATCAAGCACGGAGACTCCTTTACTGACACCCTGCCTACAGGGCGCCGCTTTGCCTTCGGGTCTCGCCGTACTCAGAAATGGATCACTTTCATTGTAAACGCCCTCTCTCTATACACAGGTCTCACCTTGATATGGAACCTGCCGGTTGCTCAGCTGATTTGGCTTACAGTCCATCTTTCCACATTTATATGCATGCTGAACTGCTGCTGCTGAGAGTGCAATAGAAAATGGATTAGGTCAGCTCGGTGCATGACGGGGCAGGTGACCGTACAGGATGTGTTCTGTTCAGGAAAGCTCCTTCCCAGGTGCATTTCGGTTGACACCTACTCTACTTGCTCCATAACATGGGACTGGTCGCTTGGTTCGTGCAGAGTTTTTGGTGTCTTTTATAGCCGTGAACTTCGCTGAGCACTACTATATAGGGATTGGCATATGTCATTGCTATTTGTCTAATATGATGGAGGCTTCAACTAAACACTTGTTGGCCCCTACTCAGAAACAATGCAACATTCATCTTTATGTCAACTCATGAGATCTGGGGTTATCTGTTTTTGCATAATAAGCAAGTTATTAGTTGGAGAACTGTTTCATACTGTCAAGATTGAAAACCATATAGGCTATGGCTGTATGGGCTGTCATCAACTTTTTCACTATATGAGGTGAGGTGTTGGTGCTTTTCCATTCTGGATGGATGTTTTTCGGCAGTGCTTGCGAAGCCACGTTGGAAGCAGGTGGTGCACGGGCACCAGGCAAATAAATATATATATCTTCTTAAATAACTTATTTTGACCATATAAAATTAGTTAAAAGTAGACTATTTATGCAATTTATTGTTAACATAGTGCGCCCACCGTAAATTTTTATACTAACCGCCCACACGGTTTTAATTTATCTCAGTTTTCACAACCCTGCTTTTCTGTTTTCAAAAGCATTGTACCTTGACTCTTGAGCATCACGGGGCAAAATAAATAAATAAATAAACGTGAACCACAAAGGGAAGACGCCCTTGGGTACAGCAAACAAAGAACGACAACCACCGTGGCCAAGCAGGCTTCAGCTTGAACAGGTATACATTTAAACGACCACCGTGGCCGTGAGGTAACAGACGAGAGTGTATTCAAATCTCCATTCTTAGTGCAAAGGTAATCATCAAAAGCAGGCGAACCAGATTCCCCAAGAACACCCCCCATGACAAAAGGACCTGTTCCGAGATCCATCAATGCTAATTGTTACAGCTAAAATTAGCATTACAGATCCAAACATACTTTTGAAACGCAAGATCCATACATACTGCTTAAATAGAACTAATAACACAGAATAATCAACCTAGCTAATAAAAAGTTGCTGACAAAAGCTAGCCCCAAGTTAAGTAGCATATATACTAACTACGCCATACATCCCCAAATAAATCAGCTTCTAAAATTATCTAGGTCAAAACTTTTTGTAAATTTAACATAATTTATAGAAAAGAATAGCAATATTTATAACACAAAATGAGTATCATTAGATAAACCATAAAAATATACTTTCATAGTTTATTTATTTGGTCTCATAAACGTTGTTATTCTTCTAAAGTCAGGACAAACTTAAAAATTGGCTTACAACTTTCAAAGTTGATTTATTTGAGACAGAGGGAGGATTAAATGCCTAAATACAGGGATTCAAATAGGCCTAAAATAATAGGTTAGCTAATTGTCCTGCTAATGAAAAGCTATTGCCTTCAGTTTCCCTCTGCTAACCGCTAAATATTATCACTGATGAATCCAAACAAGGCCAAACACTGAAAATGAAGTTAACATACATGTAATCTGCAGACTTTTAAGTTTGCATTATGCAAATTTCTAGAAGTTTGTCTATACTAGCACTTGTTACATTTACGGTCTATACTAGCACTAGTTAGTAGTTACATCAATGATCAAAAATTCATTTCATCTCACCTTGTTTTGCAATGCAAGGTACCACCTGACTCTGTTGTCATTCAAATTACTGTAGTTCACTTCAACAAATTCCAACCTTGAATCATGAACCACTACGGACACGTAAATTAAGATCCAAATCAGATGTAAAAGAAAGAACATTTGACAATACACAACTCAACATTTGTTTTTTTTTTAAGCCCTAGAATAAACACGTAAAACTAGAGGTCACTGGCATTTACCCGCAGTTAAAAAAGGGCAACAATTCAGCAAACAGGTTTGCCAAAAAAAACAAGTAAAACACCAACCATATAGAGATATTACTTTTACACATGACAAAATTGTTTGGTTGCGGGGTATTTGTGCCCAAGCCTTCATAAACCTTGCATCCACATATGCACTCCCAGAACCAACCAACAGCGGCTATTTGGAAACAAATAACCAGGGAGGGGGCAGGATGTAGTCGGACTGATAAGTTCAAGGACGAATGATGACAGGCATTGGTACCAGCAGCACCAAGTGACAAGTAGAAACAAAACATTGGACTACTTGACTCCAAAATTGGACAAAACTCAATACTACACTTTAGCACAAAATACGATGTTTCACGTAATCATCCTTTACCAAAAATGCATACCATACACCAGCCATCTTCCTGGATGGTCAAAGCAAATATGATCACAGAAGAAAGGACAACTTGCAAAGAAAATATATTTGCTTCTGATATTGGAATCCAACAGATTCCAGACAGTCGTCATGCAATTACGTCCTGATACCAGGAACACTGCAGATGTCCTTGTCCTGTTTCTTGCCATCACCTGTTTTATTATGTGCTGTCAAATATTTGTGATAACAATTCCCCATGCAAGATGCCAAACAACTAATTCCTACAAAAGTCTAACTGCACCTAAAGCAAGAGAGAGAGAGAGACAGAGAGAGAATAAAAAAGAAAAAACAAAAGGCACATCTTGCAAATAAATAAATAAGGTTTCAAAAAACAATATTAAAAGATTAGCATAGATTCACCAAAAAAGTCATCATACTTTTTTGCATCGATGTAATGAATTCACAATACCGTGTTCTTGCTCTTTTCTTCTCATGATGTGCCATTTTTTCTTATATGTGGTGAAGTGGCGAAATATGAGACTGGGGAAAACCAGACATGTTTCGATAGGAAGAATAAAGACACTGACTTAATTCCACGCACAACCAACGCCCAAGCTAAAATGGCTTTATCTCAGTCACAGATAAGATGCCAAAAAAAATTTATGGCCATAAAAAACATCTAAAATGCATTACTCAGATTCAAAAGGATACCTATCACTAGCATGGTTGAAAGGGCATCAACCTATCACCTTACAAGCTGTAAAGAAAATTTGCATCAGCAATAGCATAAAATTCCCCTAGACGATCATCTTGCTGTTGTGCCCAATGAACCAGGAGCACAGCAGATGCAACTTTCTTTTGCTTTTCATAATATATGCCAATTTCTCCCATAGGGTAAAATAGTGCATATTTGTACCTCAAATATCAGCCAAGCTAAAGCGAAATCATTAACACCATGCTGACCCAATCACAAGAAGCCCAGGCTGCATTGCAGTGCTTTTATAATAAGAACAGCCTTTCAGATAGTGATAAAGAACTTGTTAAACAAGTTAAAATGAATTTAAACAGGGCATTCTTCTAATGCAGGATAGCCTTCATAACTTTTGCATACTACATATGCATCTCGGGGCCTGCTTGGCCAGCTCAAATGGTGGAAAAGAAGTGAGGTAATATGTTGGCATGTGTGTGTGTGTGTGTGTATTATTGTGGTAGTTTCAGTTTCGAAGCTACTCATATAATTTGGAATGGATAGTAGGGAAACAACGAGCTGAGCTCACTGGCTCACATGACCCACCACGCCGGTCCAGCAGGCTTCAGCGGAAAGCACATTCAGATCTCAGATTTTTGTGCAAAAGACTGGTAATCATCAGGCTGACAGATTAGAATAGCCCTCATGAAAAAAAAAAAAAAAAAAAATGTCATGTCAACTCAGAAATGAGGCGAAACCACATGTTATTGATGGATTAGGCATTTCTAAGGGCTGGCTCATAGATCAGGCCCTCAAAATCATCAGAATCCCATACAAAAAAAACCTCAGAGCATGCTTTAGAAAGTAGATTCCTCGAGATATATGTAGGCAGGAAGTTCTGGAATAAAATAAATTATAAAAAAACTGGGAGACACAAGGTAAGCAGGGGGCAAACAAATTGTGGTTATCATGTGGGTTTTTTAGCCCCCGGCCGAATCAATAGTCGAGGGCGCTCACTCCTGTCACGAGATAGATAAAATGAGGATAGAAAAATGGCATCCATAATCTCCCGAATCAGATGTTTGCTGCAGTAAAAGACTGTGCTGGAGGTGAGAAGCCGAGCAAGTAGTGGAGGCAGAGCTGAAGGAGGAAGAATCTACCCGGCTTCAGGAACAAAGTGAGCGAGGCGTGGCAGATCAGGCAGCAACAGTGCAGAAAGACAGCGAGTGATCGAGATGATATCCAAATGGGAGGGAAGAAACAACACCAGTAGAAAAAATAGGTAGTCCTCAAAACCTGGGACCCGAGGATTTTTAGGAGGAGGAAGTTGAGGGCCTCTTCCTACAAAATACACAAATCCAGATGGAAGAGAACATTTGACAATACAAATCAACATTTGTTTTTTAGACTAAGAATAAATGGTAAAAAACTTCGAGGACACTGACAAGAAAGGCCAATAATTCAGCAAACAGGGTTGCCAAAATACAAGAAAGAGTAAAACACCAACCATACGCCCAGAGATATTACTTTTTACATGATGTTGTTTGGTTAGGGGGGGCATTCATGCCAAACCTTCATAAACCCATCTGCATATGCATTCCCAGACACTTAAGCCAGCTTGGTTTTTACAGAATATCACACACCGATCCCACACAGAGGCAGGCATCAAGCAAGCAGCCAGACTGCCAGAGGTGGGAGGAAGGGGAGACAGGAACGAACAATTGCCCTGTTCACTTGAACTTAGAGCCCGTTTATACAGTAGTAGTAGAAGCAGCAACAGGACCAGAGTGACCAAGCAGGCTTCAGCGGGATACATGCATTCAGATCTCCGTTCTTAATGCAAACACCATAATCATCAGGCTGGTATATCAAATGTCTACCCCATAACAAAAACCGAATTACTTGCCTACAAAAGTCAAAATGGACGAGAAACTCAAGAAATTTTTCAAAGGTACCCCTACGCGCCCAGGCATTTCTGCAAAATTAAGGTGGACTCGTAACTTTCACAAATAATCATCCTTTTAGCACAAAATGCAATTGTACTTGCCATACCATAGCCCTCTTCCAGGATGGTTTTGAAACAAATAAGGATGGACACATTATCTGGAATATGATAGACAACATTGAACAAGCCAACTTCATCAAATGTACAGAAAAGCCAAAACATGGTCACAGGGAG
Source organism: Hyparrhenia diplandra (assembly GCA_015847255.1). Lineage (NCBI taxonomy): Eukaryota > Viridiplantae > Streptophyta > Magnoliopsida > Poales > Poaceae > Hyparrhenia > Hyparrhenia diplandra. The sequence continues at coordinate 4,139 of JADLZK010007624.1, read as the reverse complement.
AAGACAACTTGAGAAAATATGTTGAATATGATACTGGAATTTTTCCCAGGCGAGTCATCATGCAATAACGTCCCAAATACTGGGGAACACTACAGATGATATTCTAGTCTTTCTTGCCATCTTTCTGCAGTCAAATGTTGTGATGGCAACTCTTAATTTGACAAATCACATAATTTCAACAGCTGGCTACATGGATGATAACATTTGTAATAATAAAACCATTCACAGCTCCATTTGATTTATTACTACAAACTTAAACCACAAAAACTGAGGTCCCAGCTAGGACAAGACAACAAAACACATAGTGAAAGACAAGCTAGGTAGAAATTACTCAAAAATAAAATAAAATATTTGATCCAGGGGCATGGCATTCTTCTATCACAGTATCTGCAAAAACCTTCATAAACCTTGTGTCTACATAAGGATTCCCTAGAGCTCACTTAGCCAGCAGTTTGTGGCCAAGCAGGAGACGCAGACGAACGAACAAATATATGAGCCCCAAGAAGGCAACAGAGCAGGGAGTAGTACTAGCTTGGTAGCAGCAGGCCAAAAGCAGAGTGGCCAAGCATGCTTCAATGGGAGAAATACATTCCAGATTTCCATTCTTAATGCAAACATCGCCAATCATCAGGCTGGTATACCAGAATACCTGCCCTATAACAAACCAAAAAGACTACTAGCCTCAAAACCAAAAATCAGAACTTTTTCAATGGAAGACATTTTTCTGAAAACACAATGCAACAGAACTACAGGGCGAGTTATGTCTCTGCCAACACCTAATTTCTGCAATCAACTATTTATGAACTGGCACACTGTAGCAGCATATAAAACTTTAGATCCCAATCTTGACAACACATAATTTCAACAGCTGATCATATTGGATAACAAAATTTGACAAGACCAACACACTCCCGCAAATTAATCAAAAGAAAAATCAGGAAAAAGAGGTTTAGCTGCAATAGTGTTTTGAAAAATCTGCTTGAAAACAAAACTAAAACATCAAGCTCATAGAGATAACTTCGTAACAACAAAAATTGTTGCAATAATAAGCAGATCAACTATTTATGAACTGGCACACTGTGTAGCATACAAACTAGAACCCAATCTTAAAAATGCAGCATAATTTCAACCACTGATCAGATTGGATAATAAAATTGTGGTCAAGACTAACACAACTCCACAATTTGCTTTTAATCACAAAGAAAAAAAAAATAGAAAAAGGTCAATTGCAATGATGCTTTTAGAAATCTGCTTACCAAAACAGAGAGTAAAACATCATGCTCATAGAAGATAACTCATAACAAACAAACAAAATGTTACCTGTGTCGCAGCTCTCCTTGCATATTGAGAAAAACAGACAAATTGTTTGATCAGGGGATCTTATATCTGACAAACCTTCATAATCACTGCATCTATCTACATATACATTTTTCAGAGCACACTTGGTTGATGGAGAGGGGAGAGGGAGGGGGGTGGAATGATGATGTTGGTGGTGAAATTTGGCGGCGGCCTGACGACAAGGACTGCCATGGAGCAGCAGCAACAGCCATCAACCAGAGTGGCCAGGCACATCCCATTAACAGGAAAAGTGCATTCAGATCATCACTCTTGATGCAAATTACCATTAATCATCAGGCTTGGGCATCCATCAAAAATACCCCCATAACAAAACCAAAACACTGGACTACTAGCTTCAAAGAATAAAACCAAATAAATCAAAACTTTCCAGGCACTATATATATGGCAGTTACGCACAAATAATCTTCCCTCATGTGCATACAAGGTACTATAGGAACACCTATATGTCCTTGTTTTTTTACCTACACACATCCTAGTAGGGCCCGCTCATAGTGAAATATGCATGGATAGATCAATGGATTGGTTTATATACATGGAATCAGAGGAATTACATGATCAACCCAGCACCAGGCCAGCATCAACAAATATATGTACTCCCAAACTCCACTCTTGGTGCAGAGGTAATCATGAGGATGGCAAATTAGAACACCCCATTGACAAATTCTGAAACTAGAATACATGTAGGTTGCAAACTGCATGCTTTTGCATTATACCAATTTCTAGAACTTGCTTAAGCAATCCACGGAAAAAGCATCCACCCATCATCTGCCAAATGCCGAAATTTCTACTAACCCTTACACTCATTAAGGAAAAAGCAGAAATAAACAAAAGAACCCCCAGATTGCTTAGAATACTCAAAATAACACCCAAAACCAAATATATATGACCATAGGGGAAAAGACAATGTGCAGAACGTTATATATTTTGCTTCTCATCATCTGCCAAATGCCAATACTTTAGCATAGGCATAGATCGAACAATTTAAGTTTGCAACTCAAATATCTGCTGCAGTAGATGTTGGGATACCAACCCACATCAAAAGCAGCACAGTTTTGCATTAGCAGTACTTCAAAAAAAACAGAATAGCTTTTGCACTTGTAATAGAGAAATCGTTAAACAAGTTAAAATAAATTCAGACAGGGGGCATTCTTCCAACCTGCGGCCTTTACATAACTTTGCATCTACAGGGGCATTCCCCGGAGCCCGCTCAGACTGCTCAGAGGAAGAGGAGGAGCAGAGGATATAGTATGTATGGAGTATATATATATATGCATGCATGCATGCATCACACATCTGCGTATATGTGTATGTGTGTGTTATACACCACACACACAGCACAAAGAGCGCAATAAGTTGAAGCGAATAGGGCGAAGTCAAGCGGAGGCTTCGACGAGGAAGCGCATTCAGATCTCCGTTCTTTGTGCAAACAATGCTAATCATCAGGCTTGGCAAGATCCGGAATCCCACGAGAAACATAAATTAACCATACTAATAAGCTCGGAATAAGGGCTGAAACCGCCAAAATATTCGCAATATATTACTGCATTTCTACCAGTTCGCCGTCAGGCCTCAGACAAATCAAATATTATTATCAAACGCAGAAACCAGGTAGCCCATTAACAAAAGGAACGGAAAATGAGAGACACGAGATGCGAACAAAAGAAAAAGAGCAGAAGCATACAGACGCTGAGGTTTTGTGCACCGTAGCTCCTTGTGCCGCCATTGAATCAGCAACCGAGGCCGCCGCAATTTATTTACCTACCTGGTAGGGGATAGGATACAACGGGCGAACAAATGAGGCACCCAGAATTATCGGAATCGCATGGCTGGTGCAGGGAATCTGGCGGAGTGTAGCTGCGCAACGCCCGCAGTAGTGCCTGGATGGCTGTGAATCTGATGGAGGCGCGGCGGCTGGCTTCCCTCGAAAACAGTAGTAGGGTTTTCAAGGTGGAGAGCGGCAGTTTTGCCGAGGATCAGGAGAGAGCAGAGAGCAGGGACAGGCCACAGAGGTATGTGGGAGGAAGACAGGAATAAATCAGGTGGGAATTGGCCGAGAATTAAGGTAATTTTTTGTTCCTTTTACTTTTGTAGAGGATAATAATCTATATTAATACCCATCAAAATACAAATTTTCTATAGTGTGTAGGTATACAGGCAGCACTGGCTCCCAAGTTTTTTTTCCCTCTTGAAGCCAAAATACAAAATGGAGAATAGCTAAGTAACATTTTTCTTAGAAATTTAGTAGTGTGAGCAGCCACGAATAGACTTTGTAAAAGAAATTCAAAGTTAAAATTTGTAGCCAAGAAAATCTAAAATATAAAACATTGAGATTGGTAGCGAATTGGAGCATAGTCCGATGGTAGGATAATCCCAATGGATATTCTTTTCCTTGCGAGATTCCAGAATCGATGCTGCATGCCTCTTGGAATCTCAGGATATAGCAGAATTTTATTTTAAATAGCGCCGCTATAGCCTTCCGAGAGTCGTATTTAACACATTATACAATTTATTAACTATACCACCGCTATTAGCTCCATTATAAATTTATTTTAGAAGCAGCGCTTCAGCATGGCCATTTATTTAAAAAGCTATCTTGTCGGGTGCACCAATCCTTCAGGAATCTAAAAATCTGTAGTGCTCAATGTGAGGAGAGGTGCTCACTTAGAGTAGGGAGTTTTACATGTACACATATGACTATAAAGGGATGAAGTCGTCGCGTGTTATGAAATTGCCACGCGTTGCTCTGCCTTGTAATTTTTTAAAAAAAAAACTCTTCAAAT